>CM035164.1:19436753-20036753 GCA_020205615.1 Panax quinquefolius
AACCACTAGCTCGTTGATGTTCTATCTTTACTTGCTGACAAGTGAGGCACTTCCCAATATATTCAGCCACGTCTCGCTTCATCCCATTCCAACAAAAATTATTCTTCAAATCCCTATACATCTTCGTATAACTTGGATGAATATAAAATGGCGAACTATGAGCCTCAGCCAACACAGCCTCTCAAAATATTAGATCTTATGGTACACACAATCTCTCACCCAACCAAATCACATTGTGATTATCAATATAAAACTCAGACTGCTTGCCCTCCTCTAGATTCTGCGTCATACTCCATAACTCCCTATCTTCTTTTTGAGCTTCTTTGACCCGTGAGATAAGAGAGGGCTCCATTCTCATACCTGCCAAATGCCCATCTATACCTTCCACATACAATTCCATCTCGAGCCGCTCCATATCTTAAATAAGTTGAGGTTGGGTAATAAGGGCTGCTACACTCCCTGAACTCCTTCGACTAAGAGCATCTGCAACCACATTTTTCTTCCCCAGGTGATACTGAATCCTCGCATCATAATCTTTTAGAAGCTCCAACCAACGCCTCTACCTCATGTTGAGCTCCTTCTAAGTGAAGATGTATTTAAGACTTTTGTGATCGGTGAAGATATCACAAGTCTCTCCATACAAATAATGCCTCTAAATCTTTAAGGCAAAGATCACCGCTGCCAACTCCAAATCATGTGTGGGATAATTCACCTCGTAAGGTTTAAGCTGTCTAGAAGCATAAGCAATCACCTCACCGTGTTGCATCAAAACACACCCCAAGCCCTTCTTAGAAGCATCACTATAAATCTGGTAACCTCTTGTCCCCGATGGCAATGCAAGTATAGGAGCTATTACAAGTCGTTTCTTAAACTCCTCGAAACTCTTTTCACGCTCCTCATTCCACACAAACTTCGTGCCCTTTCTAATCAATTGAGTCAATGGTAAGGCAAGGAAGGAAAACCCTTCCACAAACAACCTATAATACTCTGCCAAACCTAAGAAACTCCTAATCTCTGTCACCATAGTAGGTCTCGGCCATTTAGTGATAGCCTCAACCTTCGCAGGATCCACCTTAATGCCTTCAGAAGAAACAACGTGGCCCAAAAATGCAACCTGCTCCAACCAAAACTCGCATTTAGAGAATTTAGCATACAACTTTTCTTTCTGCAAAATCCCCAACACTGTGCGAAGATGTTCCTCATGATCTTCCTTAGACATGGAGTAAACCAAAATGTCATCAATAAAGACAATGACAAATTGGTCCAAATACTCCCTGAACACCCGATTCATCAAATCCATAAACACCGTCGAAGCATTAGTCAACCCGAATGGCATCACCTGAAACTCGTAATGGCCATATCGAGTGCGAAAAGCTGTCTTAGGGATATCCTCATCCCTCACCCTAACTGATGATAGCCCGACCTCAAGTCTATCTTCGAAAAATACTTTGTCCCCTAAAGTTTGTCAAACAAGTCATCAATCCTCGGCAATGGATACCGATTCCTGATGGTAATCTTGTTTAACTCCATGTAGTCTATGCACAGCCTCATAGACCCGTCCTTCTTCTTCACAAACAAATCTGGAGCACCCCACGATGAAACACTCGGCCAAATCACACCACGATCTAACAGTTCTTGCAACTGCTCCTTCAATTCATGTAACTCCAATGGTACCATCCGATACGGCGCCTTTGAAATAGGCTCCGCACCAGGAACAAGCTCAATAGAAAACTCTACTTCCCGCTGCGGTGGCAACCCTGACAACTCCTCAGGAAACACATCTAAAAAATCACGAACAATTGGAACATCTTCAATACGAGACTAACCCTTAGAGGTATCTTTCACAAACGCCAAATACCCCTCACAACCCTTTGCCACCAACTTTCCAGCCTTCAAAGCTGAAATTAACTTCACCACTCTACTCGGCTGTGAACTTTGAAACATGAATTCTAGAGACTTCACATCTCCAAATATAACCTTCTTCATTTGATAATCGATAGTGGCCTGGTGTTTATCCAACCAGTCCATCCCAAGAATGACATCGAAATCATGCATACTCATCGAAAGAAGATTAGTACTATGAATCTTATCCCCAAAACTTATCGGACACCCTCGATACAAATCAAAAATAACAACAGAAGTCCCCATCGGGGTAGAAATAAACATAACAAAATCTAATAACTGAGATGGCACACGCAGGTGCCGAACAAAAGAATGAGCAACAACCGAATGAGTAGAACCCGTATCAAACAAAATAGTAGCCTCACGATTACTAACTAAAAGAGTGCCAGAAACAGTACCTGGTGCACCTGCTGCCTGGTTATACGTCAAGGCAAACACTCGACCATCCTGACGCTGACCTCCATTGCCATCATTATCACTACCTCCACCATTTCCACGTGACCCGGTACAATCTCTAGCCATATGACCCGACTGTACACACAAAAAGCATGCACCGGTGAGTTTGTGGCACTGCCTCCCCGGATGATTAGCCCCACAAGTAGCACAAGGAGCTACCGGGATAAGATTTGGGTTACCCCCACCAGCTGGTCCCGAATAACGACCACGATTACATCCTCGCCGACGATTACTGCCATCATTGACGATTCTGACCATTCCAAGGTAGCTGCAGCTGACGATTCTTCCCTTGCTGAGGCATATACTGATAATCCCTATTTTAATTCTGGCCACGCCACTGCCCCTGTTGGTCACCATGATTCTTATTCAACTGACCACCCTGACTTCTCCCATGCTGAACTGAAGTTTGACCCTGTTGGTGATCATCTATGTCCCTCTTTCGACTCCCTTCCGATTTAGAAGATCAAAAATCCTGTCGTTCCATCTCAATATTTTTGGTTGCATTAGCCATTGTTGTTAATGAGATGCTGCCGATACCTGTAATGGATCCTCCACTTAAACTTCTCTGCCTGTTCTGCTGCAGTCCTTGCTGAGGTTCCCTTTCTGACGAATCGACAGATACTCCCTAGCATAGGCCTCTTTATCAGCAGCAGGAAAATACTGTTGATAAAAGACCCCACAAAATTCTGCCCAGCTAAGTGTTCTAACATATCCATCACCCTTTGTTACTTTCACCACCTTCCACCACCTCTGTGCATCCCCTTCTAGCTTGTAAGCAGCAAGTAACACTTTTGGATTATCCGAGCACCCCAACACATCAAAAATCTTCTCTAAGTGGGCAATCCATTTCTCTGCATCAATTGGAGTTGGAGCTGAACTGAATGCCTGTGGTTTCTGCTTCTGAAACCTTTCCAACCACACATACATTAGAACCACCTGCTGATTATGACCATCTACATTCCCTTCTTCTTCATTTGCTTGCTGACCATTATTTCCCAGATTCCCTTGCTCAGAATTTACGGTGGCGGTATTGCATTATAACTGTGTGCCACCAACTGAGGTAAAGCCTGATTCACCGCCTGATTCACCAAGGTAGCCAATTGAGCATTCATCTGATCATTAGGTTGCTCAATGGGTTGACCCTCACCTCTTCCCCTATTGTTACCTCGTCTCCCAACAACTCTAACGGATCTACGAGCCATCTAAGAAAGAGATCACGAACATAAACAAATTAAACAGATTAGAGACAAATTCGAATATAGCTGATATGATAGCTGAATAGAAAATCAAACAGAATAAAATCCTAACCCAGAAGTCTACCCATAACTCACAGGTTAAACCTAAATAGATTTTCTACAAGAAAGAACCTAAGCTCTGATACCAACTCTGTAACACCCCCTTTCCGAAATAGAAAGAGAGGTTACTCAAAACATAACAAAACTGATGAATTTAATAGCAAGGTTCAAAGCCACAAAAGAATAGTCTTAATATCTGATAAATACCACAAGTCAACCATAATAAATATCAAACTGCCTCGAACCACAATCTAAAATGATTATTAAAATTCCGAACAAACTAATGTATCACAACCTAAACATAATATTTCTAAACCATTTGGATAAAAGGAATTTCTTGTCACACTTGCCCTTGATCCCCCTGATTACCTGCCGGAAGAAAACACAGCATGAGCCAAATGCCCAGTACAGATATAGAATACAAATAATGAATCAAAATAACTAACTCAATTAAATAAACTGAAACGAAACGAACTGCAATGAAACGAACAAAACTAACACAATGAAATAATAGGCTGAATCAAATGGCTGGGTGTTATTTCATACTGAGCTCAGAATAAAATAGAAATATACCTTGTCACACAGGCAAGTCAAATCATGCCACACAGGCAAATCACACACGTTGGACCGCGAATCCAATGCATGTATAATCGAAAGGTGTGTTTGGCACAAACATCACCAATCCGCAGAATAGAACAGAATAAAAAACTAGGGTCGACTCATACGCCTCCCACAACAAAACACCAAATGGCCAACTCCAACCGGAGCACAAAACGGAGACGCCGTGGACTGATCACACAGCCACGGAAAGTGTCATGCCTCGGTGCCAAGAGGACATGCCTGTGGTACCCCCACAGGTGGTCATAGCTCAAGTATACCCTACAGTATTCTAACATAATATAATGTCACAACACATGCGATACAACAAAGGGGTTCTAACATGTACATGTTAAACTGAAACGAAATATCAACACAAAGTCTCCAAATATATTAACATGTACTTTCCACAAAGATCGAAATAAATATTAATCATGACACACTAGACCAAAGAGTACAAATACTAATGCCAAAATGAAACATTCTCACGAATTTAAGAAGAAACAATTATGAGAGGCAAAACTAAATTTCGAAACAAATAACGAAACGAACAAATTAAAAATAAAAGAGTCTCGCTGAAAGAGTACGGAATCCTTACCTGGATTAAGCAATGTAATACCCAAAATTTATACTCCAAATATACTCCTTAAATTCCCTCCATCCGATCTAATAATAAAATAAAATTTTATTACAAATTTACCCATTAATAACATAATATTGTTAAATTTATTTTTAAGTAAATTTATAATTTTATCAACAAAATTAATTAGTTCATTTAAATATACTAAATTTCTAATTCAATTTATAAGCTTGACACTAAAATTGAATAACAACTAAAATATTATATATATATATATATATATATATATATATATATATATATATATGAGAGTTACTACTCGGCTTATAAATCTGGGCAAAATCTTGACACATATATAATCACTTTATACTAAAATGAAAACAAATAACTTTATGATTGCGAGACTTTTCTTTTAATTACGTGATTGTTGAACACTCCTTATATATATATATATATATATATATATATATATATATATGTATAAATATACGTATAAATACGTCTATTGCCCTCCGTACCAAGATAAGGTCAACTGAAACAAAATAAAAAAAATATACACACATGCTTTCAATAAGAAATCACAGATAGACTTGCATGTATGAAAAAGAAAGAAAAATCGATTCCTGATCTTTGGTCTTCACAATTTCGCCTCCTTGCACCGTTCCTTCTCCAAAATTCTTATCAGACGTGATGAAATATAAGTAGTTTTATATTTATTTATTAACCTATCTTATTAACTCTCTAAATTTTAAAAGGATTTTAAAATTACATAATTAAAAATTAGACCTACTTAGTTTAAAGTCCAATTTTACCTATTTAATTTACCCAACACTTATTAATACATTAGCCCACAAAAATTAACTGACTATTTTGACCCAAAATAAATGACAGTCCAATTAATATGTTTTAAAACAAAGTAATTTTTTTATTATTTAATTATTATTATTTTTTTCGGGTATTACAATTTATCATAATCAAAGATTTATATTACATACATCGTGCTTGGTTGTAGCACGATGGAGAATTTTTTGCTTATTCTGATAATGAATTTTTATCCCTCCTAATCTTCCTCTCTATGACCTTTATTTTGATATTACGTACTTTTCTGAGTGTGAGCTCAAAATACTATAAAATGATTTAATATATAGAGTCCTCAACTCCCTGATATTTATCAGAATAATTGAAAAATTTCTGATATATTTTATCTTGTTATTTTGTTATATCTTAACAAGGGCTAGAGTGGTGACCAAGTATGATTCTATAAGTCTAGCTCCAATATAATACTAATTTCTGATTAACTCTTTAATCAATTAGAATTATATTAATTATAACTAATTCCACTAAATAGTTATAATTGCACTCTAGAATTAATAGAATTAAAATTAATTAATTAGATTCTTCCACTATTAGTATCTTGCAAAATACTTCTCTGAATAATATACATAAACGCAGTATAAGAATAAAATTGTTAATCATTATGTTTCTTTGCTTATATCATTGAGTACATAATTTATAAATTTTTGATCACTCAATTAAATTAATGCTTTGGTAATTTGAATTACTAAAATACTTGGACAAGATTATGGTAATCAACAAATAAATTATATCAAGGGATATTATAATTTGAATGTAGAATTTCATCTTGAAAATATATATTCCTAATTTCATAACATATATCACCCAACATATTAAGGTATTGATTGTATTAAAATCTCACTCTTTAATATATTAAAGTGGCATACTTTATAAAATCAAATTCATTATTCTCTCGTGATTAAGAGTAATTGTACATTAATAGTAATTGAAAAATAATTTATAATAAAAGTATTTAACAAATAATTTTTCATGAATTATCCATTTCTATGTATTTTAAAATACACCAATACACTTGATTAAAGTATTTACTTTACATGACTAAGACAAATTATCTAATCAAGTGTATTACAATCTACTAGAATGGTATGTCCATTTCCATCTAAGATTGAGAACAATATATTTCTTTAATTATACATAACATATAATTTATGTTTTTTGTATATGACACTCATTCAAATACATAAATTATAAAATGTATATTTATGGACAAAATTTATGACACATTTAATTATGCAAAATTAAATTTAATTTTATTAATAAAATAAATATATAAATATCAACATTGGTTTTTCTGGGCTTAAAACCTTACAATCTCTCACTAGCCCTAAACCCAATCTACCATATGTCTAATACACATCCCCTCAAGATGTAAATCAAAAAATTTAGAAGACAAGGTCTTCGTAAAAGGATCAGCCAAATTTTGCACAGAAGATATCTTTGAAACTATTACATCTCCTCGTTGAACTATATCTCAGATGAGGTGATATTTTCTTTCAATATTTTTACCTTTCTTGTGGATCCTAGGCTCCTTTGATTGTCCAATTGCCCCCTTATTGTCACAAAATACGACAATTGGAGATGATACTAAAGGTACCATTCCTATTTCTAACAAGAACTTCTTGAGCCATACAACCTCTTTTGTAGCTTCGGAAGCATCACCGTATTTAGCTTCCATTGTGGAGTCAGTTATGTAAGATTGTTTAACACTCCTCCAACCGACAACTTCACCTCCAAGAGTAAACACATAACCAAATGTTGACTTTCTAAAGTCTCTATCTGACTGAAAATCTAAATATGTATATCATTTTGGAACAAGATCATCACTAGAATAGACAAGCATATAATCTCTTGTTCTCCATAGATACTTAAGTATAGGCTTTACTGTTATCCAATGTTCTAGTCAGGGGTTAAACTGATTGTAGACACTCAAAATTTTGCATTCCTGTTACTAACCCTGCAGGAGGGCAAAATCATCTTCCGGAGACAACCCTGGAAGTCAAATCAGCTCAACCCCGGAGATAACCCCGGGATACTCAGTTTTCAATCTCAGAGACAACCTCGAGATACTCAATTGCAATCCCGGAGATAACCCCGGAAGATTCAGTTCCAACCTCAGAGATAACCCCGATGGATGCAGTTCCTGTTCCAGAGATAACCCTGGAAAAGTCAGTTCCAACCTCAGAGAAAACCCCGAGGCACTCAGTTCCAACCCCGGAGATAACTCCGGGAGGTCAAGTACACCTCAGAGATAACCCTGAGGACATTCAGCGCTCACAACAACCTAATCTAAGAGATAACCTTGAGCAACGACTGCTACATCTGCACAGAGCCGGAGATAACCTCACTGAGGGGAAAAATCATCATTTTTCCACCTCGATACTACATTCACGTCGTCTCAACCAACATTTCATACAGAATGTCCCACAAGAACCATAGCTTAAACCCGAGTGACTACTACACAAGACAACACACCTGATAGAATTTGATGACTTGAAGATCTGGTCATGGACCGATCTTCTTGGCTTCGTACAACCTCTTATCCCATGTCATTGTGTAGCTCTCAACAACAACATTCTGGAAAGATATAGCACGCCTCTATCGGATGCCCGGATTGAAAGTTATGAAGGTTCGATCAGACAATGCGTTATATGAGTGCACGTGCCGAGATGACAGACCACGATGGCTGAGGCAACCCGGGCAATGCAGTAGTAGACCCGCGATTGCATGGGTGAACCTCGCTTGACCATCTGGTCTATAAATATGGGCCTTTGGTTGCTCATTTGAAAAAAATAGAAATAGAAAAAGGAAAAAAAACTCTGTCCATTTCAGTCTGTAAACACTTCTAGAGTGCTATAAACTGAGTGATTCTTTTTTATAAACACTTATAAGCTCGTGTTTTACAACATACTGAAATTTAGCCGGTGGAAACCGAGTTTTCAGGTGTCAAAAGCTATCTGAAGTCTTCTCGGCAGCCCACTATAAGATAATTCAAAATTTTAAGCTTTTTCTTACTTCTGTACATACATATCTACTAACGTTGAGAGTTGTGTTGTGTGGGTATGCCCGGATCGTCGATCCGTGACTTTTTATTGCTTATATATATAAATACTTATATATATATTATCGAACTATGCTTCGATTGAGCCCGAATATAATATTCGGAGCTTTTACTGCTTATATATATATATATAAATACTTATATATATATATATATATATATATATATCTTTTCATCAAACTCATTTGATTGAGCTTGGATATACATCCTAATGTGTATTGCTTTTTTTATATATAAATACTTATATATATATATATAGAGCAAGGATCATGTGTATTATCTTATTACTGTGCTCACCCCCTTTCGAGATGGTTTGATTAAATATTAATCGTCGCTTATACTTTTAGCTTACGAATGACATATAAATATCGTTAAAAAGTATAAAGCGATTGTTATATGATCAAACCGTCAGCCTAAAGGGAGGTGAGAGCACGGTAGTAAGATAAGGGGTATGCACTTGATCCAGACCGTATATATATGTGTATATATATATAAGCGGTAAATGTATATATATATATATATAGCTTATATATATAACTATTTTATTAGTCTGCGGGCTAGATTTACCTAAATCGGGCTATTTTCTCACTTTGGCCGGTTCATGGTGACTAAACTAGAACCGTTGAAGCTAGAATACTTAGATTTATTCAAATCTATTCCGTTTTCTAGTTTTTGCACATATTTCTTTATCATGTGAGCCTAGTGTCGACGTCGGGATTTTTATTTGTTCCCTTTCTATTCTTGTCTTTTGGTATTCTCATGTTAGGTGAGATTTGTTTGAAAAAACAAGTTTTGAAAAGGTCCGACATGTATATGTCAACGATTGGAATGTAAGAGTCGCCAGTTGGTATTTTTAAATGGTTGCACCAACTTAACCAAGAAAAGGTTTGCACATTTATCAAGTGATGTGACACTATTTAACTAGTCTGTGAAATCGAGATTCGTTAGGGTCCGGGAGCTTGATTATTCGGAGGGAAGGTGTTAGGCACCCCCCATAATCCATGTTACCACGGTGACCACCACTTTTCAATTAAACTGAATGCATGTGTGTGTGTGGGTCAATGTGAAATTATCTAGAAGTAGTGCTATGCCTCGGTTACACCTATATTCAAAGAGTTTAAATTTTGTATAAAAGTTCT
Organism: Panax quinquefolius; assembly: GCA_020205615.1. Classification (NCBI taxonomy): domain Eukaryota; kingdom Viridiplantae; phylum Streptophyta; class Magnoliopsida; order Apiales; family Araliaceae; genus Panax; species Panax quinquefolius. Next base: position 19,446,657 of record CM035164.1, read on the forward strand.
GTTTTAATAAGATATAGTAGTGACGTTCAAACCCTTATGCTCAATAGTAATTGAGGCCTTTGATACTTCCCTTTTTTATTAAATGTTTGGCTTAGTTGCTTTTATTTTCGATATGCGAAGCATTGACGAGAAAACAAAAAAAAAGCAGTGCCGAATTCCTTGTGGGCATGACAGCCGTCTAAGAACATTCAAACACCGTGAATAATTTACAAGCCATGTACAACTGGAAATTTTCATCGCGGGAACCGAATCTAGATTCAAGAGACTGAATCTGTGATCACATGATTCCTAGGCTCACATGATGCAACAATTTGTATGAAAGCTGTAAACAGTTATATATATAAAAGATGTAAATATATATATATATATATATATATATATATATAGAGAGAGAGAGAGAGAGAGAAAGACAATCAACCACCACGAAGTAAAAACCAATCAACCGCCACAAAGTAAACTCAAGGCGGGACTAAATATAAAGAAAATCGTAAAAGGCCACGAAGTGAACTCTGAGCTCTACATAAATGTATATATATATATATATATATATATATATATATATATATATATATATATACGGTCAGGATCAGTGCATACCCTTATCTTACTCATTCAGTGCTTACCCCCTTTAGTATTTGTTTTGGTTATACAACCGTCGCCTATACTTTTAGAGACGACAACATATAAGCGGCGCTAAAAGTATGTATTTACTATTGTATTTAATTTAAACCGCCGCTTAAAGGGGGTAAGCAGTAAGTGAGTAAGATAAGGGTATGCACTTGATCTATCATATATATATATATATATATATATATATATATATATATATAAAAGCGTAAAACGCACTGATGTGTAATCCAGGCTCAATCAAACAAAGTTTGATGACACCAACATATATAAATAAATATTTATATATATATATATAAAAGCATTAAACGCTCTGGATATAAAATTCAGGCTCAATCGAGGCATAACTCAATAATGTTAGTATATATATATATAATATAAATATATATACAAAAAGAAATAAAAAGACACAGACCAAAGTTTGGGCACATGCACACAACACGACTCTCAACGTGAATAACAATGTGTGCAAGAAGAGTGTAAAAGGCTTTAAATGATGTAAGAAGGCTTACAATGGACTGCCAAAGAAGACTTCAATAGCTTTCAATGGATGAACACTCGGCTCCCGCCGGTAAACAATAGTCAAATATAAGTTCACAGGTGTTTGAAATGAGAAAGCACTAAAGTTATAGTGTGTACAGAGCAAATTGGACAGGGCTTCCTCGCCTTTTCTCTATGTAAAATGGCTGCCCCAAGCCCTTTATTTATAGAGGGGGGAGCCGCAGGTGTACCTGCGGCAGCTGCAGATTCACCTGCGGCTGCCTGAGGTGCCCCAGGATCTGTGGGTCCCGCTGTCTCGAAGTACGTGCACGCATAAAACGTGATGTCCGTTCGAACTTTCAGAACTTCAATCCAGGCATCCAATCGAGGTGTATAAGACCTCTTACGGCATGATTTATCGAGAGCTACGCAATGACATGGGATAAGAGGTTGTACGAAATTGGGAAGATGGGACCATGCCCAGGTCTTCAAGCTTCAAATTCTATCTGGTGTGCTGTCTTTGTGTAGTTGTCACTCGGGATTGGAGCTATTGGTTCTTGTAGGACATTCCTATGTGTAATGTATGTTGAAATGTTTGCTGAGATGGCACAATGTAGGATCGAAGTGGCAAAATGATGATTTTGCCCCTCACCGTGGTTATCTCCAATTTGGACTGATTTAGCAGTCGTTGCTCAGGGTTATATCTGAGATTGGGCTGCTGCAAGTGCTGAATGCCTGTCCTTCCAGGCCTATCTGCGGGTTTGGAGCTGAGTGCCTTGGGGCTATCACCGAGTTTTGAAGTTGATCGCATGGGTTTGAAACAAGCATTTACGGGGTTATCTTTGGAACTGCAATTCCATACCTCGGGGTTGTCTTCGAGGTTTGAACTGTATCTCCCGAGGTTGTCTCCGCGATTGGAAATGAAGATCTCAGGGTTGTCTCCGAGATGGAACTGAGGATTTTGGGGTTGTCTCCTGAACTGGAACTGCATTCATCGGGCTTGTCTCTGAGGTTAAAACTGAATATCCTGGGGTTGTCTCCGAGACTTTGCTGATTTGACTACCACGGTTATCTCTGGAAGATGATTTTGCTCTCCTACAAGGTTAGTAACAGGAATGCAAAATTTTAAGTGTCTACAGATGCCCCTCTTTATCATATTCATGTAATGTAATAACGTGTATAGGATAAAGAACACAAGACACTTGAAATGCAACAAGATATTCATGATGCAATGTACTGCAGCATGATGGAGATGTATGATGCATGTGGTTTGTTGGACCGTTTTCCAACGGGATGTGATGACTGTTTGCTCCCATAATTTATGATGGGGGCTAGAGTGATCACTGATGTCTCTGAAGAACTGCTTGTATGTGTGCTCCAAAGTTCTCAAGAGCTTCCAGGATGTTAACATTGGGGTTATCACCAAAGTCCTTAATCCTTGGTATAGACTTTCCACCATAGATGTTCCTCTTATGTACAAGAGACTCTAGGGGAATGAGCATTTGTCTGGTGACGATTGTGTATAATAGATTCCATCATCGGTCCTCCTCGGTGAAGATGGTCTTCCCTGGTTTATATCGCTAGGTCTTTCCAATGGTCTGTCGGAGTTATTGCCAACAGTCTATGTTTGTCAGGGTTGCCTGACCCTCGATGAAATGTACATCAACGGCTGAAATCCCTGGTGGGGATGACATCAAGGCTGCCTGGCCTTCGTTGACATGTGCATCAACGGATGACATCATCAAATGTCTTTCGATGCTTCGATGGGTTTACTTGCCATCGGCTGAGTGTTGTCAAGGTTGCTTGACCTTCGTCGACATGTGCATCAACGGATGAAATGTATGAAGTCCCCGCCGGGGAGAAGTGTTTTGGAGTTGCGACCCCAAACTGACGGCATCAGACCTTCGTGAGGTATTACCAAATGTAGTTTGCAACAATTATGATCATTGGTATAGTATGCATGTGTCCGGGCGAATACCAATGAGTGATGTGTAGACCTATAGTTTGGTCCATGAAAACCAGGGTTTCAGGTTTTTTCGCTCAATTGCGTAGCATTCTTTTTCCTGATTTGGATTTTTTAGCTTGTGAGATCTCCTTTGCAACTCAAACTGGACCGAGCTGGAAGGGTGGACCCCACCCAGGGGAGCCGCAGGTACACCTGCGACCAACCGTGGGTGGCCTTAAGTGGCCTGTTGCTTTTATAAGTCATTTTCATACTGCGCCACACAAGAAATCCGAGAGCTTTTCTTCAGATCTGCTAAGTTCAGACGTCTTTCTGCAAATTTTGTCACCGTACAAGTATTTCACACTATCCTGGTAACGTATCCATGTCTTCCTTTCCAGTTTTTATCCGTTGGAAAATGACTTATCATATGAAATGTGACGCCCCCAAAATAGGTATACATCACCCATCTTGAGTCGCCAGAAAATACACTAATGACAACTCCATTTATACAACTGTCGTGCAGAATATGAGCACAGTTAAACTGTGAGTTTTAATACAAATATATGTAGTCCTCATGGTGCCTCGACCATAATATCTTACAATGGTACCTTACATAAAGGTACAGTTAATAATTATTTTAGAAATTAAAATCTTTGGAATGCTCAAGGAAACCTTCATATATGGGAGACCATACGTCTAAGTTATAATAGATATCATATGTCCACAGAATTATCCTTGGTTGACGAGAAAAACGAGAGATTGCTATCATGTTCTTTCCTGTAATAACCCGATATTTTCTAAATAATTAAATCAAAAATTTTGCGTATAATTTTTATTTATTTTAAAGATGAGGATTTGTACAAGATAAAGCGTAAGTATTTATGTGATAAATAAAAATATATTTATTACATGAATAATTATAAATAATTTTATTTTAGAATTATTAATTATTATAAAGTATATTCTTATAATAATTAATTTTATAAGTAGAAATGTTTTTATTAATTATTTTCCATGAAAATATAATTATATATTATTTAAATAATATATGAAATGATTTTTAGAATTATTATAATAATTATTTATTTTATTATATGAATTTATGATAGATTAATTAAGTTAATTATTTTAACTTAATTACTAATGTTAAATATGAAAGATAAATCGGATATGGAATCCAAACCCTAATTTTGGATTTTTATCAAGAATGAGAATAATAATATAATAAAATTATATTTTGATTTTTCAGTGCTATAATTATGTACAGTATGTGTTTAGAAAATGGTTGGTAAATGATAGTGTAGCATATTAAAACCCTATTTTATTAATTTGTTAACCCTAATTCAAAAGGTCAATTTCGGCTTTAAGAATTGTGTAAGTTGTTTGGTAATCATGTTAATGTAAATAATTATAGGTATTTTACTTAATTAGGTAAAATCCTAATTTACTAGAAACCATAATTACGGGAAACTCTAATTGTAAATTAGAAACCCTAATTTCCAATTTAAAACCCTAATTTGCTAAATTGGTAACCCTAATTGTTAATTGCAAGCTAAATGCTAATTAGTGGACATTAAAATCCTAATGTTCATGTATAATGTAATTAGAAAATTAAACACGAATAAGAAACCCTAATTTGCAAAAATTAGAAACTAATATTATTTTTATTTTTGTGCAAACCCTAATTAGTAATTAAAAAAACCTAATTACTAATTATAAACCCTAATTATTTAATTATCAAGGTTAATTATAATTAGTAAATTTTAAACCCAAATGTTCAAGTAATCGAATTAGAAAACTAATTATATTTAGTAAACTCTAATTTATATTTTTGGAAACTAAATTTTATTATTTTCATTTTTCAAACCCTAAACTAGAAATGCTTTAATTTGTGCTAAATCTTAGGGTTAAACCCTAAGGGTTAGACCAATGACTAAATTGCCATTAAATATATAAGCCAAATGACAATTATACCCCTTTGCATTATTTGAAGCTAACTTGTATTGTTGGACAAAACTTTAGTTGGTGACCTTCAATGGTTGACAAAGTGATTTATTATCAACACCTCAGCCAATTCTTGCTAGCAATACAATGTATCTAACACATATATATAGATTATGAGAGAGAAAAGTCTCATTATTTGCCCATTTTATCACAACAATCATTCTAGACCCTCTCTCTCTCTAAATCATGAAATCTTAATGTATATCAGTCCCATATTCAAGCCCCACTAACACACATCACAAATCAGTAGCCTAGAAATCAGATTTGCTCATTTAAAGGTATAAACCCTAACTTGAAATCTGATCTTGATCAATGTGTTAAATGTTATGTTTTTGTGTTAGAATATGTTGTTTATAGTGTTATTAAGTGATCTGGGTTGATAGATGTTGGATCCATAACATCTATAAGCTCAGATCTAGTGTTTTTACAAATCTGGAAAATTTTCATTTTTCTGTTCAGACAACGAATGTCAGAGGCTGTAGATCTCATTATGTTGTGTATTTTTGTTGTTTAAATGTTTGAAATGGTAGTCAGATATGAGATCTTTACAATGGAACTTGAATCAGGTCCATATCTGTTATGGATTAAAAGTTATAGGCAGTCAAAGTGGGTTGTGGCGTTGATTGACCAAATTGTTTACAAGCTGACCAATTGCGAACGCGTCGACAATGATTTTATAGGCGCTTGATCTTACTGTTGTTAAGTGTTTTGATCCTGTTGTTGTTTGGTGTTTGTAGGCTGAGATGAAGACTACCTTCTAAAGCTTTTATACCACCTAGATCCTTAACAGAATCAAACTTAATGATGGTCAAACTTAGGTATCTGAAACTGCTCAAGAACATTTCTGGAAAACCCAGAAATGTTCAAGAACAGCTCCGGGAAGGTACTTTGACTGGCTTGTATCTTGAATTTCTGATTATGTTATATGTGTTTTAGGTATTATATCTCTTCAATTACATGTCATCTACACACTTAAAGTGTTAGATCACATAAATCAGACCTATAGTGCATGATATAAAGCATCAAAATAGGACCCTTGAGTTTCTGGGTAACCCAGAACCTCAAGAACACGTCTGACAATAACTTCTGCAGTTTAGATCTTGCATTGGATTGATAGTATGGCCTAGATAAAGGTTGGATCATGTAGTATTACATCAATACTACATGCTCAATGTCTAAAATGGTCCAGAAGCTTTATGACCCGTTCGATATTGTTGGTCAAATTAGTAGTGCACTTGCTATCTGACATGAAGTTCTGGGTTTGGCCCAAGAACACTCAAGATTGTCGCCTAAAGCACCTATAGCGACACTTTATTTCTAAAATTAATTATTTTTATTAAATAAATAGAAAAATTAGTTTTTAATAATTAAAAATACAAAATAAATTATTAAAAAATATTTTAAAGTTCGAAAATTAGTTTTTAATTATTTTGAATATATTTCATAAATATTTAATATTTTGGAATATTAAAGGTATTTAATTTATTTAATTATATTATTAAATAAATTATTTAAAAATGATTTTAATACTTGCAAAATCATTTAAAATTATATTATGATATAAGAAAATATTTTAAGTTATTTTTAATGACTTTTAATATTTTATGATGAATTTCATTAATTAATTAATATTAATGGTAATTAAGTTATTTATTGAATATATTAAATAAATTATGGAAAATAGAATTAATGATTTAAAAACTTATAGAAAAATGATTTAAAGGTTATAAAAATATTTTAAGTTATAAAATATAACTTTTAATATTTTGTCATGAAAAATAATAATATTTTAATATTAATGATATTAGATTTGTTTAATACTTATACTAAATAAATTAGTTTAAAAATAATTTTAATATTAGAAAAATTATTTTAAATAAAAATAAAGATTTTAAAAATATTTTAAGTTATAAAATATAACTTTCAATATTTAAAGGTAAATCTCATTAATTATTACCTATTAATAATGTTAAAGTTATTTAATAATTATATTAAACAAATTAGTTTAAAAATGATTTTAATATTTTAAAAATCATTTTAAATGATAATAAATTGTTTAAAGGTATTTTAAGTTATAAAATATAACTTTTAATATTTAAAGGATAATTTCATTAATAATTTAATATTAATGCTATTAATTTAATATTATCGATATTAAGTTTATTTAATAATTATATTAAATAAATAGTTTAAAAATGGTTTTATTTATTTAGAAATCATTTAAAAGGATATTAATGAATTAAAATAATTTGACGTTATAATTAATGACTTTTAATATTTTGATAGATAATGCGTTAATATTTTAATATTAATGGTAATTATTAAAAAAATGATTTTAATTGTTTTAAAAATCATTTAAGGGTAATATTGGTACTTTAAAAATACTTTGAGTTATTATAAATGTGAGACCCTTTATTTATGAATAAAGATTTAATTTTCTCGAAATATTTTTTTAAATTTGGTATGGATTTCATATAATGTTATAATTGTGGGTAATATTTATAAATTTTGCAAAAGTCGTAAGTTGTTATAAAATATTAGTTTGGTGGGAGAATATTCTTTTTTGTCGAGAATATTCGTATGCGACCAAGACAATCATTAATTGGACCCCACAACGGAATTATTATCGGATTGAGAAAACAACAAAAATACTTTATGAAAATAACGACGGAGGAGTTACCGTTAAAACTGTTGAACTACTCGGTAGTAAAAGTACAGTAATACGCGTGGTTGCATAGTAGCACACGGTATTGATTATTGATGCTTACGTGAGAAGTCACTCAGCTATACTCAATTATTACTCTGATAATTTCGCATCATATCTCTTATATTATTGATTCAATTATTGTCACATTATCATCTGTATAATATGTTATATTATTAAATCAATAATTGAGACGACAAGTTATAAATGATTAATAATTGTTGAAAGATTAAATATGTGTTGATTAAAAATAAAATAATTTGTGGTAATATTTATTCAATCCTTGATGTATATAAAGAGTCTATTATGAGACGTTTGTGGTAAGTTTGGTTATTTTATGGGGGGCCCATATGTCATCATCTAAGAGTCTCTTCGTCAATAGTAATTACCTTCGTCAATAGTAATTACCTTTGTCAATAGTAATTACCTTTACCAGACGTCAAACCACTTGGTGTTTCAAATTACAGGCGTCGAACCACTTTTCTTTTCACATCACCAGTCGTCAAGCCACTTGCCTTTTCGCATGACAAGTGCTAAGCTAGAAATCTTCTATAAATAAAGGCCTAGTGCTTCATTATTTTTCATGAATTCGTTCAAGCTATAGAGAGAGAAAGTATAGAGAGAATAAGAGAGAAAGAAGAAGAGTATTCTGTTACTACACTCTGCGCAGTATTCAATCTCCTACTAAAGTAAGGGTGTTATTCTTTCTTATTCATGAAGAGAACTGCTGTTATTCCATTGCTTATTATTTTGTTGGAATAACTCAGATATCTGTGATTTACCTATACTTGGTGACATTCTTCTATTATTCTGTTGGAACATCCTCGTCATGTGTTTTACACCTAACTGGTTCCGTCTTTTATTATTATTCTTGGAATATCCCATGCATGTGTTTTACACCGGACTGGTTTTGTCTTTATTATTATTCTGCTGGAACATCATGTATGCATGTGTTTTACGCCGACTGGTTCCATTCTCTATTATTCTGTTGGAATATCCTCATGCATGCATTTTACGCCGGACACGGTTCCGTTATTTATTATTCATTAGAATAACTTTTGCCGCCTGTCAAGATCTATTGCATGCATGGTGATTTCTTTTTGTTATTCCATTCTTTATTATACTCAGTTGGTTAAAACTTTGACTTCTATACTCCATGAAATTAATGGAATATCCTTGATATTTGCGCTTCATCCAGTATCCTTTCATGGAAATATTCTTCTAAGTATTCTTGAATTTTACTCTACAAAGCGAAGATCATGTTGATGATTTGGATGTTATTGGTTCCTGGATAAATTAATTCTTGAACTTGTTTTATTGAATTCTTATATCATTGTCATCATCCTCATGTTTATATTATGTTGAAAGTATTTGTGGCCTGTAGTGCATGGATGGACTTGTTATGATTATGACCAGGGATTATTCGGTGTAATCATGACCGTAATGTTACAAATAATGTGGTAAAAATCCTCATTGGCCCGTAGTGCATTGATGGATAGTTATTGGCATGATCATGACCATTAATGAATACATAAATATTCTTGGCCCGTAATGCATGGATAATTTGTGGTTGTGATACTAAAGAATATCCTTGGCCGTAGTGCAGGGGTGATTCGATGATATGGATTATTTATTAAAATTTGAGTCCCAAATGATAAAAGTCATGAAAAACTTTTAAATCATAAAAGATAGTAGATTTTATTCTCTACTGACTCTTTTAATGGATTGCTTGTTCATTATGCAGCTAAACTTGATGTTGTTATATTTTATCGGTTTAACATCATTGAAGGCTAACGATAATTTATTCTCGCATTATCTTAGTCATAATATTTCTTCTTTGGGCTAGTTGAGCTCACCCTTTCTTTCACTGTTCTCTTCAGGAAATGAGAACATAGCAAGGATTAGTCGGGGAACGGAGTGACGGTCCAGAGGATAGCATTAGTAGTCCTCACTATTCTGTGAAATAGTGTGTTAATAATTGTAATGAGGACTCCTTTTGAGTTTGTATAATCTCTAGTAGAAAATAATTGTTTTCAAACTCACAGTTATGTTTTGTCGTATTGTACACGACAGTTGTATTAGTAAGTTGTATTTGAATTTTGTACCATGTATCTGACGACCCAAGATGGGTGATGTATACCTAATTTTGGGTGCATCACAGTAAATAACTTTAATATTTTGGCAATGGTTTCATTAATGGTTTAGTATTAATTAAATATTAATGATAATAGAATTTTTTTAATATTTAAATCATTTAATAATGATTCCGGTGTTTGAAAATTTATAATAAATTATAATAAATGTTTAAAAATTATTATAAGTCATTTAAAAATAATATGACTGATACTTACAGATATTGAACTTCAGGTTAATGTCTTAGACTCGACAATTACCCGATAAAGTCGTCGATAGACTGACATATTTCAGAAATTGATCTGGACTTTTATTATTTGTCTGTATATGTGTTTGTTTGTGATCCAATGATTGTGAAACATGTGTGACAATGTGCTTAGGTTATGTGCTGACTGCAATAAGCAGTGCTATGTGTTATAGTATGTTGTTCTAATCAGTAAAATGATCTTATGAATGATAGGTTGTGATATATGAGATAAAACTAAGTTGCGTATTGTAAGCAGCAGACCAGGCAAGTATCTTAAATTTGCATTTCCTTTATGCAATGGACATGAGTAAGAAGTTTCAGAATTATATTATTATTGTACTAGATTATTAACTTTATTGTAGTATATATTATATCCCATCATTGTTCAACATGATATTATATTATATAACTCATATATATATATATATATATATATATATATATATATATTCTGCTCGTTAATTTTGAAATATGGTTATACCAAAGTCCTCACTTGGATAATTATTATATTTAATCACATGTTGATATATATATATATATATATATATATATATATATATATATATATATATATATACGTCCAAGCTAATTGACCAACTAGACACAAATTTTGAAATATCGTTGAATATGATAAAAACCTTTTTGTATCCAATCAAATTGTTTTGCTTCGGATTTTAGACTAAATATGAACATCCCGATCAAGGGAAAACTTTTATGCTTCAAGGCGAGACAGAGTGAATGATCATATCGTTTTTGCAATGTAGTATTGATCAATCACAGGTCCATGGGATGTACACCTCGTGTCTGTAAGTTATGACGGTTTATGATGAAGTTCGCATCAACCTTTTCAAAATAGAAAACAATGTTCACAAAGATATGTCGACTACCCTATATATATAGTCAATACGTAGTTTCAAAAATTTGAGATAGAATTGTTATGTTATTATTATCGGTTCAGTTTACTTCACAACTATAAATTCGTTGTAGAAGTGATGTACAAAGAAAACATTTATTTCTTTCAGCTAATTATATTTATATTTGTTATTATTTGCTGGGCACCCAAATGCTCATTCTTGCTTTAAATTTAAATGTTTTCAGCTAGGCATAATCAACCCGAAGGTTCAGACAAGAACAAATGAAAAGGAAAGCAAACAGAATATGTTTAATGGTATCTTTTGTAATAGTTAGACTCTATTAAGATAATGATATGTATTATATATCATGTAAAAAATGTAGTTAAGTTTGATTTTTATATTATTGTTATTATTATTAGTATTTGTTAACGCTAAGATCTTTCCATGAACTCCAATCACTTAAAGCTCGTCCAAATCCTGCACAGTTCAACAAGTCAACACCCAAAGCTTGGCTTGGCCACTGGCTTCGGGATAGCTCCTACATGAGAGTCAAGACAGAGATCACAAGGTTAACAATGGAGGAAAAATATCTAGTGTCTAGAGAGAGATAATAATTTGGTTAAGTGTTGTTAGCTTTAGATTATGTGATCCTCGCCCCATATACTCCAAACTCGGTTTACCGTGCCACCCACTACCGTCTGACACAACCCCTTATCTTTGATGATCTCAAATTAGACTACATGCAAATTTCACCCACTACCTTTCACCCACTATTTTCTACCGTACCGTACTATCATCCCATCCACATTAATGATTTGCAGATAAGACAGTCAACTGTTATATTCTTTCATCATTACCGGTCAAAACCCAAAAAGTAGATATTATTTGTCCAATGGGTCAGCCCAAAGATTCGGCCCAACCACTCAAGACACAATAAATACAACCCAAGGGAGGAGCCCAACTGGTCCGGCCCAAAACGAAAAGTATCATGGCCCAACATTGCTCCCCAGACTTTTATTTAAACAGGAGGTTTAATGGAAAATTGTAAATAGAATAGGTCCATGATAAGAAGAATGGCAATAAGATTAAAAAAGTCTCAAAAGAAATCTCACCGAGACCCAAAAGAGGAATATTCGCCATCAAAAATTTAAATGAAACCAAAAGCCCTAACCAAAAATATCAATCGAAAGAAGCCATTCCGGTTAAAGCATTAAACCCAAATTCGGACGCTACCCCTTCCAATTCACCATCAATGCTGTCAATTAATTGTGCCGCCCTCGTGAATCATGCAACCATCAGTATAAAAGGTAATTTTTCCCAAATTGATAGCTTTTACCTATCAATTTGAATTTTGGACGCCCTTTCGAGCTCTAGACTTCTCTCTTTCTCAAGTTTCTTCCTTTTCTCTGCAAATTCTCAACAATGGCGTCCCAAGGTTTCGAAAAACCTATTCCTATTGTCGCCATCCCCCTTACCACTGTTCCTCCTACACCCAATCCCACTATGGCCGCTTCGGGGTCAAATTCTAACCCATCTGGTACCCCAAGCAAGAGCACACCAAAAAAGCCTCTTCCAAACCCTTCTGTATTCTTTCAGAGCGAAGAACAATTCCCCCACGCTAACACTCCCTCATCCTTGTCTGAAAAGGACGTTCAAAATGCCTTTGAACGGTACCAAATACTAGTAACTCACCAACTGCGACGCCCCACATCCACCGAGAGGATGTATCAGTGTCCGGATGGCTGGACCGTCATGACCCTGACACTTTTGGAAAAAGGGGTTCGATTCCCTCTGCACGCCTTTCTGGTTACCCTTTCGGGGTTCGTTGGCGTCGGATTTCCCCAACTGGTCCCAAATTCTTACATCCATATATTGGCGTTCATCGCCTTCTGCCACGAGGTAGGCGTCGCTCCCACCCTCGACTTCTTCTTCTCTATATACACCATCACCAAGTCCGGAGAGAAGGGGTTCAAGGTTCTAGGTAAAATAGCTGCAAAACTGGGAGAGAATTTCGAGAGACGCTCTCTGATCAATACTTCTTCTAGTAACAGAGGATGGCACAAGGAGTGGCTCTTTGTCAAAGGGCCTGAGATCGCCTCTCTTCCAGACTGGACAACATTGGATAAAGTTTCTGTTGACTTCGGTGATATAGCCGAAGAACGTGTAAAAGAAATGATAGAACTCCTCGATAATTTCTCGAAGAAGGAATGGAGTCATGGCCTCTCACCAAGCAAGCCTGGTTGTACGACCACAAATGTAAGTTCCCAATTCCTATCGAAATATAACTTACTGAACTTTATTGTTGTAAACGGATCTTAACAGAATGTATTTCACTGTTGCAGTATCTTTGATTAAGCCAACATCGATCGACCGAAGGGATTTGGAAAAATTCCTTTCGGGCAAACCTCCATCACCCACCACTGAAACTCCTCAGGAAGAGGTTCCGGCTTCTGATGCCCAAGATGTCGAGGATCCTCCTGTAGAACTAGAAGTTGCAGAAGAAACCCTCCGACCTCGTAAGAAGAAGAGGGCTATTCGAAAACCGAGATCGATATCTCAAGAATCTCAACCAATTTCTACCTCCAGCTTGATTGATATGCCCGCAAACGAATGGATGCAGGCTCTTCGCATCAAGAAAAGGTGAATCAAGGTAACCCCTTTGTCTGCTAATGACCTTCGGGTCCCCCCTCGTGTGGAAATCATTGTTTCCAAAGAAGAGTTTGAAGAACAACCTGGGACTTCAGCTCCATCTCAGAAAAGAAATCAGTCACCACTGCCTACGGGGCCTACTCCTGTTCAACCTCCACCTCCTGCAGATTCGCCCGCCCAATCTCCTATCTGCAATTAGTTTCACATGCCTTCTCCACCACAATCATCCCCCACTGCCTTACAGCGCGAAGCCATGTCTTCGCCCATTGTATGGCCTGAGTTCAATGTGAACTTTCTGTTGCCTCTTTTATAGTTCTTATAAAAGAGCTCTAACTCATGCAAGTATACACGGGTCAACAAGTAATACAGAGTAAGTAAAGTATCGATCCCACAGAGAAAGTGTTAACTTTAGACTACTATGCATTAATTAACTCACTATATTTATATGCTAAGACTATGGACTTGATTGTTGATTTAAACTAATTATGATTACCAACTAAAAATAAGAGTATAAATGGACTAAATATAATGTGGAAACAATGGGATCCTAACTTCATTCAATATTTCATTCAATCGCCATATGTCATGCAAGAAGTGTTCACATATCACAGGATAATAGCCAAGGGCATAAAAGCGAGTTATAACCATTTTCCAATGCACTATAACCAACTCACATATCATCTACAGATGTTAGAATCTATGTAATCACCAATACCATCACAATTACCATATTCCTATGCGCAATTATAATCCTATTGATTTTAAGCACAACCCTTATTCTAGTTCATACGGCAAAACAGTATATTCCTATCTGTTTCACAAAATATGCAATCCCCATATTCGCATGCTATCATGATTTCATCCATATTCATATGTTCATTTCCAATTCCATACAAATACTAACATGAAGATTATCAGTCATTTATACATACAAACCAACCATGATAGATAACCAAATGATATGCAAAACAAATCTAACACTTAGATGTGCAACCAAATTACATATTAAAATCCGTTAGGATCCCATAATGGAGTTTAGTTCATGGCGGAACCAAAAACCATTATGGGATCAAGGCTAAACATGATCAATAAACAAACGAATGGAAGAAAGTTAGAATGATCAAACCCAATCGTTGAATAGAAACCAATGATTAACTATTGAATCCACAAAGAATTCCCATAAATAATAATTAATATCCACGATGACAGAGATCTCCAAGAAAAAGTAGAGAAAAATAGACGTTATGGTTTTCTCCTACGTTGGAATCTCTCCCACGGTGTAAACCCTAATTTCTACTATGAAAGTACGTAATAAAAGTCTGGTCCCCTTCTTTGACACACTTCAGAATCGTTTTATACCACATTACACATCATTAAGTTGAGAAATAAAAATAAAACAAATTACAACATCGAGATCGCGTCTGACCCTAGTGTTTTCCGGCTTTGCGGCAGCGAGACTTGTAGTAGGTTCGAGACCAAACCGATCGTCCTCTCGGCGCTGGCACAAGACTCATGCCTCATGGCGCGAAGTTGAGTCTCTCGCAATCGCTGTCGTCCCTTGCCTCATGGCGCTGAGTTGCGAAGGTTCCCATGTAAAACTCAGATTTCGCATGTGACCTTGCTGGTCTGCCTTTAGACGCTTGCCTGCGGCTACCGTGTCCCGCAATTAAGTTTGGTTTCACCTTCTGCTTCTGCCGCTACTTGCTTTAATCCTCATGCTAGCTTGATTTCCATGCCTCATTGTACCTCCATGCCATGCACATCCTCACCTTTCAACTGGCCTGCACGCATCCGCTCACTGATACCTTGAATTCCACCAAAATGAAGCCGATTCCTGCACTTGTTCACCATAAGGAGTTTTAAGTATATGCAATACAAAATAACGTGAAATACAACTAAAACAAAATGAAATGTACTCGAGGTGGGCACAATTCGCATGGATTAATATACAATAAGTGAGTAAAAATATCACTTATCACTTTCCCTTCCAACTGTTCAACTCCTTTGTTCGGGAGACTGATGACCATCGGTTCGAAAATAGCTCGATTAGGGATTTAATCGAGGAAGGCATGAGCTACCATGCTAAGGTGAGTTAGTAGTTTAATATGGATATTTGAAATTATGTACATCTCTTGACAATAACTGATTATCTTTGATATCTGCAGGCGAATGCTGTCTTCGGGAGGCTTCTTCCCAGATATAAAGAAGTTGAGGCCGAAGAAGACGCCGCCCGAAGAGAGAACATTATTCTGAAGTTGGCTTTGACTAAGGAAAGTAGTGGCCATGGTACCACTCTTTACAACATTGAATGCCTCCAAAAAGATATAAATTAATTAAAAGAGAGGATGGAGGCAGCTGAAGCCACTCACCAAATAGCTGAGGCCAATCACCGGGCCACCACCAACCTAAATATAGACTTGATGCAGAGGAATGACGCCCTTATTCAAAAGAACGATACACTTGTAAAGACCAACAAGAGCTTGGCATTGCAAGTAAATGATCTTGAAGTCAAGGAGTCTCGAATACAGAAGGAACGACCTAAGGATCGGGCGAAGTTCAAAGAGGAGCTTCGGGAGCTTCGCGCCGTGAGAGATCTAGGTCCTCCTCTAACCGAAGATCTTCGTAAATAAATCCAGGAAGAGTATCAGCAATCATCTGAGTTGAATGAGAAGGTGGTTCAGATGTTCTCTGTTGGTTATTATGAATGACGAAGCAAGGATAAGGCAAAACTTGTCGCGGCTAAGGTTGATTCAACCATACTCGATTCTTCTGAAGCTGAAGCTGATGCCTGAAGACGAGCCTCCTCTTCCTTAGTTTATAGGACTTCTGTAAAAATTTCTATCTTTTTTGTAATCAGTATTATGTTAATGAAATATCAGCTTCATTTTCCTTATTACTCCCTTACAGTTACTTTATGTCAATACTTCAATATCAATCAACTTAAAAAATGTACAAGCTCTTTATGAACTTAACTTAAACTGTTAATTAACGATTTAGGCAAGTCATATAACAGATAAGATTAAGTAAAGTAACGAAGCAATCAGAACTCAACACTTAGACGAAATTTGGTAATAAAGTAAAGGAATACTTATTCGTTACCGAAGTGTGAGGTAGATCTGCTTCATAGGGAATTTGTTTACCACGAAGGGCCTAACAAACCCACAGGATTCCACCGACCAAATTGGCTACCATCGAATGGTCAGCGAGTCCACCCGAACCTCCTTACACCGATGAAGTTTGCCTACCACGAAGGGTCTGACAAATTTATAAGGGCCACATGCCGATAAGGCTACCATCGAATGGTCAGCGAGTCCACCCTAACCTCTTTACACCGATGACATTTGCCTACCACGAAGGGCCCGACAAATTCATAAGGACCACCTGCTGATAAGGCTACCATCGAATGGTTAGCGAGTCCACTTGAACCTCCTTACACCGATGACATTTGCCTACCACGAAGGGCTTGACAAATTCATAAGGACCACCTGCCGATAAGGCTACCATCGAATGGTCAGCGTAGATGCTTAGGCGTAGATGCTTCGACTTCCCTGAGAACAAAATCTTCAACTTCAAATCTGCGAAGCTTTACTCCCTTATTGTAACGCTTAGCCACTCTACGCTGATAGGCCGCCAATCTGATCAAAGCTGTTTCCTTGACCTCTTCGAACAAATCCAGATTGAACTTCAGCCCTTCTTCGTTGTAAATCTCTTTGAATTGACTGACTCGAAGACTTGGAGATCCAATTTCAACTGGGACTAAGGCATCAGTACCATAGGCCAGTCTGAAATGTGAATCCCCAATTGTAGTCCTCGGTGTAGTCCGATAAGCCCATAACACGCTGAGCAGCTCCTCTGGCCATCTTCCTTTAGCTTCATCCAGTCTACGCTTGATACCATTCAGTAGCGTTCTGTTGGTCACTTCTGTGACAACCCGAGAATTTTGAATTTTTTTTAAAAAAAATTATTAATTTATTTAAGGTTCAAAATTAGAACCTAGATAGAAAATTAGTGTATGAGTTTGATATTTTTAAGATAGAATTTTGAGGATTTCAAAATTCTGTGAAGGATTTAGGTGAATTATTCAGGATTAAGGAATAAGTGAATATGTTCTGTGTATATGTGTACAATATGTGGTTAAGGGTCAAGAGTTGACCAGATAAAAACCTAAGTGTTAATAAGAAACCCTAAACCCTAAACCCTAAACCCTAAACCCTAAACCCGAAAACCCCAGCGATTAATAAGAAACACTAGAAACCGGTTCTGGAAACCCTAATTTTAGTTCTCGGAATTCGAAACCCTAATTCGATGTATAAAACCCTAAATCGGGAAATTAATGGCGTAAATGTAAATAATTATAGGATTAGTTAGGGTTAATCTTAACAAATTGGTTACAAAACCCTAATTCCAAATTTAAAACCCTAATTACGGATTTAAAACCCTAATTTGTAAATAAGGAAAAACCTAAGTGTTAATTTAATACTTTTAATGTTAATTAGGATATTTTAATCCTAATTTTAAAGTTAAGTAATTAGAAAACCCTAATCTAATTACGAAATTAAATTTCTAATTTAGGAAAATTATTTTTCTATTTAGAAACCCTAATTTGTGGGTTGAAAACCCTAATGACCATTTTGACCCTAATTGCTTAATTAGCGATTTTAATTAGGAAATACTAATCCTAATTAGCAAGATTTAAATTATGATTAAGAAATTTTAATATAATTAGAAAATCCTAATTATAGTTTAGAAATATTAATTTTCTATTTTGAAAATCGAAATTCGAAAATTTTAGAAATTAAATTGCAAACCCTATGAATTTTTCAAACCCCAAACCCTAAAATGGCTCAAACCCTAAACCCTAACCAAACCCTAAACCCTAAGGGTTTGGCCATTGTCCAAAATGCCATTAAAAATTAAATGGAAATGACTATTATGCCCTTTGTTGAATAATTGAAGGTTGCTTGTATTTGTTGCCCTATGTGAGTTAGTGACCAAAACCTAGCCTACTCCATGTGCCTTAAATCACAGCAATCCAGCCGAAATTATCAGCCACATGCATTGCCTTAACATTTATATAGATTTAGAAAGAGCAAACCACACACTTTCATTTCATTTTTCTCCCTAGCCATTCTCTCTCTTCATTTTCTAGATCTAGAGTGAGAGAGAAAGAAAAGATGAAGCAAGATCAGTTCCTAGCAACTTAAGAACAGAATCAAAAAGACAGAATCAAGAGATCAAAGCTTAAGAGGTATAAACCTTCAAATTTTGAAATCTTTAGATTTTGTGTTAGATGATATGTTTTCTTATTTAGATATGTGTTAGAGGGTGTCACTTGATGATCTGGGTTGCCAAAATCTAGATCCATATCATTTAGATACTCGAATTTAAGGATTTCTCAAATCTAGAAAACTAGAAATTTTTGGCCTGACAGCCATATGTCAAGGCCCATAAATCTCTATGTGTTAATGATCTGTTGTGTTTTATGTTATAGATCTGTAGTATTGTATGTTGTATATGATCTGGACTTGGAAACAGGTTCATATCATGTGTATATTAGGAGTTATATGTGGTCAAACATCGTTGACCGGTCACGAAAGTTTGTTTCTGGGTAAATCCAAAATTCCAGTAGCGTCTGACAACAGTTTGATGGTCTCTGATCTTCCGTCTGTGAATCGATCTGGCCATGTTTGTGTTATATAACTGTAGAATGACAGTTAGGCTTCATGCTCATGCTTATAGAACTCACATATCATGATCAGAATCACAGAAATTGTCTGTCAAACCTGAGTTGAGCTTATGTAGAAATCTGGAAAACCCAGATTTCTTAAGAACAAGATTTCTGTCAGAACTTTGACCATGCTAAATCTGACATTTGTGATGTTGTTGTTAGTACCTGATGTTATGTAATTGTAGACTGACATGTTATCTACACGATCGAACCATTATCTCACATAAACCGAACCCAAAATGCTAAGATTCAAAGGCTGGAAAGTATGTACATCGATCGTTTCTTCATTTCGGAAACCCGTAAAATGAAGAAAAAGATGTCCCACACGCGCTTTATGCTCTGTATCTCACGGATAGGATGTGTTATGGTAATGAACTAGGTTTGTTATTGTAGTGCTACATAGGTACTACAATATCGATGCTTAAGCAAGCCCAGAAACGAATTACAATAAGATTTATCACGGAATTAAACCACTAGCTTGTCTAATCGATATGAAGGTCCCACGAACATTTCAAGAACACCAAGAACACCTATAAGCGGCGGTTACGTATTATATAGGCCCCCTTTTAATTAATTATTTTCGAAATTATTTAAAAATAGAAAAAAATGGTTTTAATTATTAAAAATACATAATAAATTCCAAAAATTATTTTAAATTACGAAAATAGTTTTTAATTATTTAGAGTATATTTCATAAATATTTAATATTTTTGGAAAATAAATGGTATTTAATTTATTTAATTATAATATTAAATAAATGATTTAAAAATAATTTAAATACATGAAAATCATGAAAAATAATATTATGGTATAAGAAAATATTTAAAGATATTTTAGTGACTTTTAATATTTTGGGATGAATTTCATTAATTAATCAATATTAATGATAATTAGTTTATTTAATAAATATATTAAATAAATTATGGGAAAATAGAATTAATGATTTATAAATCATATAGAAATGATTTAAGTGATATAAAAATTTTGAAGTTATAACTTGTAACTTTTGATATTTTACCATGAAAATATTAATATTTTATTATTAATTGCAATTATCGGATAATGAATTTAATTGTTTAAAAATCATATAAAGGTGATTTTGAAGTATTAAAATACTTTATGATATTATAAAATATATTATAATATTATGATATGTTTTTCGTTAATGTTTGATATTAAATAAATATTAATGATATTAGAATTAAGTGGTATTTATATTATTTAAATACGATATTAATGATTTAAAAATCAAGATAAATAGTAAGAATTATTTAAAAATTATTACGAACTTATGAAAATTATTTTGACTGCCTAGAAAATTGTCTAAGATATTGCTAAGTGTTAAGTCAGAGTTTAATTGAACTTAAACTCGATAAAAGTCTCACTAGACCGTCGGGATGTTAGAATTTTGCCGAACTCGACTCAGACTGTAAAAGTTTGACTTGAGGTCAAGGTTTATGTGTGTTATAGACTGATAAGGTTATGTGTTATATGTTTAGGTTATTCTATGTTTATATATATAATAGTATTATATTATGATAATATTATTCTAATATTGGAGATCTATATTACTAATATTAGGTCTTCGGATAAGGCGTTATAAATTGCGTTACAGAATCAATCTGCTTCGAGCAAAGTTTATTTTTACTTAACTCTACTAAGAGTGTTTTATTCTTGATAAGCTTATGGTTAATCATTCTTTGGTTGCCATGAATTATACTCTTATATATATTGCATGTATAAGTCGTATGAAAGGTCGATCACCTTTATTACCAGTTGGTTCAGATATATTTGTTCATGTATAATACTTGTTCAGTCATAAATTTGTTCCTGCTAGTTCACAATTATATTGTTGAATTATAGCCAGCTTATTATTCAGATTCTTTCAATCATAATATATCGTTATATTATTGAATTTAAACTTGCTGGGCAATCCTTATGCTCACCCTTGCTATATCATGATAAAACATTACAGATTAAGGCGAATACGTCGGATACAAGGAAAGGTCCAAGACAGTTCTAGCTTTAGTATACGTGAGCAGTAGATTTGTAATAGTGTTGTAAGATAATAATGTTATGTGTTAGAAAAATTATGATTTGTGTATAAGTTAAGGTTACTCGACCTTGGAGAAAAGTTTATAAGTTTAATGTGTAAACAATTTATGTTTATATCTTTCGCAACTAGTAATAGTTGTATAGAATGATCGAAGTGGATCCGCAGTGATTCGGGACCTCGGATTCGGGGCCCTCACAACTTCGACTTGCCCGTTCGACTGAGGATGAGCTACTGAAGTCCTTCTGTGCTGAACCCCCAGTTCCTTCAAAAATGCTTCAAATTTTGATCCCACAAACTGACGTTCGTTGTCCGATATCACCACTTTAGGAATTCCGCAACGAAACACTACTGACTCCTTCATGAACTTTAAACATTCTTCTTTCGTTATTAACCTAAGTGGCTTCCCTTCAACCCATTTGGTCATATAATCTATGGCAACTATAACAAAACTGACATGACCTTTAGCTTTCAGCAATGAACCTAGTATATCAACCCCCCAGACAGCAAAGGGTATATGAGATAAGATCGAGTATAACTCTTCCGTGGTCAATGTGAATCGGACCGCTTGAGTTGACACTTCTCGCACTTCTTGACGTACTCCGTAGCTTCCTTGAAGATGGTAGGCCAGTAGTATCCCTGACGAAGTACTTTGTAGGCTAATGACTTAGTAGCCATATGGTCGCCACAGATGCCTTTGTGAACTTCCTGAAGGGCATAATCAGCTTCAGACGGAGTTAAACATTTCAGTAGTGGAGACGGAAAGGCCCTTCGAAAAAGATCCCCATCTATCAGAACAAAGTTAGCACTCTTGTATTTGATTTTCTTGGCCAGCATCTGATCCAAAAGTAAGACACCATCTGCCAGATACTCCAGATATGGAGTCAACCAGCAGTTGGAGTAATCAATGCACATTACCGATTCATGTTGAACACTAGGATGTTGCAAAATTTCTAAGTAAACGGACCCATCAAAAATGTTAGCATCCGTAGTGGCCAGCTTTGAGAGTGCATCGGCAATGGAATTATCGTTACGCTAGACTCCTTGGAACTCGTACGACTGGAAATACTGAAGCCGATCTTTCAATTCTGCCAAATACTTGATCATTCTCTGACCTCGAGCTTCATATTCCCCTAAGACTTGCTTGACGACCAACTGAGAATCACTGAAGATGACTATCCTCTGCACTTCGAGACTCTTAACCAGTCGTAACCCTGCTAGCACCGCCACATACTCTGCCTCATTGTTCGTTTCTCTGAACTCGAATCTGATGGCCTGCTGCACTTTGAATCCCTCCGGACTTGTCAAGATGATCCCTGCTCCACTGATGTCCGAAGTAGAGGACCCATCTGCATACAACATCCATGAGCTCGCTTTTTGTTTGAACTACAACCGCCTCTATCGGACCCCTTTAGCCTTCGCTATCTGACTTCATCCGCTTCAGAAAATGAACATTTGACCACAAAATCAGCCAAGGCCTGCCCTTTAATAGCAGTTCGGGGATGATATTCAATAAAAAATTGGGACAACTCCATTGTCCATGCAGTTAATCTCCCCAAAACTTCAGGTTTGCCCATAATTTTCTTCAAAGGCTGATCTGTATATACCACTAACAACCGACCCTGGAAATATTGCCTAAGCTTTCGACTAGCTATCATCAAAACAAAGGCAAATTTTTCAATATTTGGGTACCTTGTTTCAGCATCCCTAAGGACATGGCTTACATAGTAAACTGGGTTCTACTTACCCCCTACTTCACGCACCAAAACTGCTCTTACTGCCAACGAACTAGCTGCTAAATACAAATATAGAGGCTCAGCAGGAGCGAGCTTCACCAACAAAGGCGCCGAAGACAAATAGGTCTTTATACTCTAGAAAGCGTCTTCATATTCTGAAGTCCACTGGAACGTCTTCGCATTCTTCGGCCCTTTTAATGTATCAAAAAATGGAAACACCTTTCTGCCGACTTGGACATGAATCTCCTCAAAGCTGCAATCCTTCCAGTCAGACGTTGGACATCTTTAAATGACTGAGGAGTCTTAATATTCAAGATTTCCTGCATCTTCTCTGGGTTGGCTTCAATTCCTCTCTGACTGACAAGATAACCCAAAAACTTGCCAGCTCCCAATCCGAAGGTGCACTTGGTAGGATTCAGTCTCAAGTTGTGATGACGAATTGTTTGAAAGCATTCCTCTAAATCATCTAAGTGTTTCTGCACCAGCATGCTCTTGACAATCATGTCATCGACTTACACCTCCATGTTCCTGCCCAATTGATGTCTAAAGACAAAGTTCATCATCCTCTGGTATGTGGCCCCCGCATTGATTAGGCCAAAGGTCATCTTCTTATAGGCATATACCGAACGATGCGTAATGAATGCCGTCTTCGGTATATCCTCTTTGCACATGGAAATTTGATGGTACCCAGAGAATGCATCCATGAAGCTCAGTAAAGCATACCCCGAAGTCGTATCGATGAGCTGGTCGATGTGGGGCAGCGGGTAGAAGTCCTTAGGACAAGCCTTGTTCAGATCTGTATAGTCGATACAGACTCGCCACTTCCCATTATGTTTTTGGACCAACACCACATTCGACATCCATTGCGGGTAGTCGATCTCAAAAATGAAGTCCGCAGCCAGCAGCTTTGCAATCTCTTCATCAATGATCCATTGGCGTTCCGGTGCAAAAATCCTCCTCTTCTGCTGAACTGGCTTCTTTGACGGGTCCACCTCCAGCCGATGCTCAGCAATCTTTCTACTCACCCCTGACATATCTTGAGGTTCCCACGCAAAGATGTACGCATAGCAGCGTAGAAGTTCCATAAGGTTCATCCGGAGAGGTTCCGGCAGACCCGAACCTATCTTTACTGTCGTGTCACTCTTGCCAGGAATAAGCTCGATCTCTTCTGTTTCCCCAGCTGGCATGACTAATGGTTCTGAACTGCTCTCGGTGAAGGGCTCAATTTCTATTGCCATGGTCTGTTTCTGCTTCGACACCCCTACTCCCGAAGTTATCACAACATTTCTATAACACCGTCTGGCCAAATCCAGATCCCCTTTCACCTCTCCAACTCCATAAGTCGTAGGGAATTTAATTTTGAAATGAGGGATCGAGGTCACAGCTTGTAAAGCAGTCAAAGTAGGCCTCCCCAGAATGGCATTATAGGCATAATCTACATGCACAACATAAAATTTGCAAGTTATTTCTACCTGTTGGGGGGCCATTCCGAAGATGATCGGCAGCTTAATAGTTCCAACCACCTTGACTGGATCGTTGCTAAAGCCGTACAAAGGAGCCTCCTGTCCAATCTCCATCTTCTGCCCATCCAGATGCATCCTCTAATAAGCGTGGGCATACAGAATATCTACAGAAGACCCGTTGTTGATCATCATTCTCTACATATCCACCGAACCCACTTGTGCCGTTACCACCAGTGATCCCTTATGTGGTTCAATGGTTTCCGAAGGGTAATCCTCATCAGTAAAGGAGATTACCGTACCCGGATAAGGTCTGTCAGTCTTTGGGAGGGTACCCACCACCGACATGACCGAATCCAGATAACTTCGACGCTTCTTTCCAACCAATTTGCCATAAGTGCCCCCAGTGATGACATCTACCACATGCCTCACAGTCGTCCCAGAGTCAGAAAATGCAGTCGAGCTAGCCGAGCAACTGAATGTGGAGTTCTCTGTGTCTTTCTTTGAGCTTGTTGAGTCATTCTTGCGAAAGAACGTCTTCGAACCGTGGCTCTGCCTTGAACCTTCCTTTCGATGAAGTCCTTCAGACTAGCACAGTCATTTGTATCGTGACCCGAAGCCTGATGATAGTCATAATATTTATGAGAATTACCTGCTCCGGGCTTAAGGTTGTCTCGAGGTGGTTCATAGATAGGTTGATTTTTGATTTGATCCAAGATGACAACTTTATCAGTATTCAGTTGAGTGTACGTCCTATTCACTTTCTAGGTCGGAGCGGACGAACGACCTCCTCCCTGTCTCCAGTTGTTGTTGTACTTCTTCGACCCTCCATCGTAACGGTCGTTATTCCCTTCATTTTTCATCTGGCCCTCGTCAGTTTTGTCCCGATTTGTCTCCTTGAGCCGGTCTAAAGAAGGACGCTTAAGGCTATTCATGGCCTCCTCTACTACGATGTAGCCCTCTGCCTTATCGAAGGCTTCAGCAAGTCTCTTCGGGTGGTGAAACATCAACTTCTTCACCAATTTCTCTGACTTCACCAGGTCCAAACCGTTCTGAAATAATCCAACAGCTTGAAGATCATTCAGGTCAGTCACTTGGCCTACTGCTTCCCGGAATCATTTCACATATTGGCTCAAAGACTTGTTTGAATATTGTCGAACCTGAGCCAATGAGCCGGTTGGTTTTCCCCACCTCTTATTTCTCCCAAAACGAGCATGGAATTTACTGCACAAATCTGTCTAGGATGAAACTGAATCTGAAGGCAACGTCCCCATCCACTGTCTGGCGTTTTTTTGGAGCATTGTAACAAAGGTATGACACTTAGCGGCATCGCTAAAGTCATAATAATCCATCAGTCGGTCGAACGCCTGACTGTGGTCATAAGGATCCCCAGATCCATCACAGCTTTCCATGTGGGGCAATTTCTTGGTGGGGTCAGCTTTCTCTTTAAGTATCTTCGCGAAAAAAGGAGATGCCTTCTTTCCCAAAGTATCCTTTACTTGTTGGACTTCGGCAAGCTGCTTCTGAAGTTCCTTCAGTTCTTTGACCAGATATTCCACTCCTTCTGGCTAAGATGAGGCCTCCTTTTTCGGTGACTCTCCCTTCTTCTGAGTAGACCGGCCTTTAACAATAGAACCCCCAACCTTCGAGAGACTTTTATGATGACGAGCATCCACAGGGTGGTGTACCCTCAGTGGACTCTCTGGTGTACGACCCCTGGATCTGCTTCGTCGCGGGGCTCTATCACTGTGGCGAGAATACTTAAAGCGGGGTGCCTTCTTTGTATTCTCGGGCGTGTACTCTCTGGATCTGCCCCTTTGTCTGCTTCGACCCTGCTCCTTAGAACCGACAGGGTGGTGTGCTTTCTTCGATCTTTGAGGAGTAGGGCTTCTGGATCTCCTTCGTTCTCGAGGTTGGCCCCGAGATTCACGACCTGAATGGGCAGGCTCCTTTCCCCTCCTGTGCCTGAGCTCTTCGGACTGAACATAGCTGAACGCAACATCCTTCAACTTTGTCATTCGAAGCATTTATTCGGCTATGTCCTGTCTTTGTTTCAGAAGTACCTCCATGGCCTTGTCTACTTCGTCTGCCATCTTGGCCAACTTGGAGGCTTTATCATCTTGATCATCTCGGTGTCGGGTTCTAGGCGGTGTGCCTTCTACCCATTTCCGACCATGATCCAGTCCTTTTTTGGCAGTGAAAACTAATCTTCTCTTAACATTGCCAACGGCCTTCGGGTGAGATCCTTTGGATACACGTTTGGAAGCCGTGCTGGCATGAGCACTGTTAGCAAGACCCAACCGGTCCTTTGCAGATACTCGTGGTGTATTCGAACTAACATCCATCGGCTGTCCTTCGGGTGTAGGTGTTCTAATCTTCCCCATAGATTCTGACGTAGAAAAACTGAAATTTGTGACTGAAAATATTCAAAGACACTAGAAAACAGCCCTCCTTCTAGCGCCAATGTTAACGCCAAGATCTTTCCACGAACTCCAATCACTTAAAGCTCTTCCAAATCCTGCACAGTTCAACAAGTCAACACCCAAAGCTTGACGGCTTGACCGTCGGGGGATAGCTCCGGTGTGAGAGTCAGTACAGGCGATCACAAGGTTAACAATGGAGGAAAAATATCTAGTGTCTAGAGAGAGATAATAATTTGGTTAAGTGTTGTTACCTTTAGATTATGTGATCCTCGCCCCATATACTCTAAGCCCAGTTTACCGTGCCACCCACTACTGTCTGACACAGGCCCTTATCTCTGATGATCTCAGCCGACTACATGCAGCCCACCCACTACCTTTGGCCACTGTTTTCTACCACCGGCCGACTATCATCCCATCCACATTAATGATTTGCAGATAAGACAGTCAACTGTCATATTCTTTCATCATCACCGGTCAAAACCCAAAAAGTAGATATTATTTGTCCAATGGGTCAGCCCAAAGATTCGGCCTAACCACTCAAGACATAATAAATACAACCCAAGGGAGGAGCCCAACTGGTCTGGCCCAATACGAAAAGTATCATGGCCCAAAAGTATTATTCCGCTCACAGAAATGGTATCGTGAAGCACCAAGTTCAGGTTTCAAGTACCTGAATTTGGGGGCGTTACAACATGGTATCAGAGCTTTAGGGTTAGAAACCTTAGGTGGGTTAGACCTTAGGCTATAACCTTAGAACAGAGGGAAACGTTGAAAATACAAATAACTCAAATGGAGTTTTAAAGAAGATGAATTGAATAAATTCATTATCAAACAAAATAAAAGATAACTTGTATAAAACTATTATTTGCTGTGTGTATATATTAGTTGATAATCAGGATAACTTAGGTGTGTAGATGTCAAATAGAAAAGAATTAGAATACCCTCAGATTGTAAAGAATGTGCCGATCTCCATAAGCGAGACAATGTCAAAGCCAATAGCTGAAATAGAGGCTCACATTGAAAGCTACCTCAATGAGGTGGTTAATTTGAAAAGTGTAGTACCGGACCCTGAAACAATTGTATAACTGATAGGTAAAGTATAGTTAAAGAATATGTGGTCAATGTCGAGTTCTTAAACTCATATGTTTGTGGTGAGTTCTTAAACTCATAATGTATGGTAAGTTGGACGAACTAGGTATAGTTAGATGTGAATGGATTATTGAGGATAATGGAAATATATAGAATACTAAGCAATTGATCCTTAGCGAATGTGTAGAAGATAAGTACTATTAGTATTACTTGAATAGGTATGATTCTATGTAGTGTATATGAAAAGTATGTCTGTATAAGGTAATATTCTTAACTTTTGTATAAGTTACGGCTGCGATTCCCAACTTTTGAGTCACAAAGGGATAACGAATGTTTAAAGCAATATGTGCTAAGGTATGTCAAGTTTTATGAATATGAATCTATTATGGATTAATGAAATAAGTTGGTATAAAGATAGTAATTTTTTTATCTGAACACTGGTTAATACAGTAAACCGAGTTTGCAAAACCTAATATTTTGAATACATGATTATTTGAGTAGAAAATTTCGCCTTATATGTTAAGCGTATACGATAAGGTTTAGAATGTAAGTTAATAAGAATAATTTATGATAATGCCGCCAAGACGAAAACGAAACTAAAGGGCAGAAGAACCTGTCAACAAAGCTGGAGGACAACCAGACTTGATACAGAATTTTGCGAATATAGACGATCAAGCTATGCAGAACGGAATACCAGTCGCGAAAAGATCAGCCAGATAATCGATCAACGAACGTCAAAGACTTCAAGGCGTTCATACTTCCAGGATTTAGAGGATCAACTGACCCTGTAACAACGTTTGTGATAGCTAGGATAACGGAGGGGCAAAAGACAGCTTTATTACCTATACGATAAAAGGAAAGGATAAAATGGAAAGTTTGTGTGTTATAAGTGTGGGCAGAAGGGACGTGTCTCTCCCAACTGCTCCAATCCAAGATTTTATAGTGGGTGTTTTATTTGTGAATCAATGGAGTATAAGGTGGAAGACCGTTCAAGAAGGAGAAGGGAGGCAAGGAATGCGAATACAAGGAAAGGCATGAGAACATTGGTGACAACGGGACCAACATCAATAATCAAACCAACGAAATCAACTGCAAGCATCTTCAACATGACTGTTCAAGAAACAGTAGCAGCCGGAGATGCAACTCCAGGTATATTCGAACATATTTTATTTTCTTATATATTATATTTTTTATATATAGTAAATTATTTTATAAATTATTTTGAAGGAGGAAATTGAGTTCTATTAGAAATCAATTTTCCGTATAAGCAGATAGATAAGCTTTATGCTGAATAGTTAAAGATCAGTTCGATCAATTTTGATCAAGATCTACTTGCAATGATTATGTATGTTATGTACCCTAGTATGTATAGGTTTTAAAACGGTGATTCCGGGGACGGAATCTTTATAAGGGAGGGTGAATGTAATAACCCGATATTTTCTAAATAATTAAATTAGAAATTTTGCATATAATTTTTTTTATTTTAAAGATGAGGATTTGTACAAGATAAAGCGTAAGTATTTATGTGATAAATAAAAATATATTTATTAGATGAATAATTATAAATAATTTTATTTTAGAATTATTAATTATTATAAAGTATATTCTTATAATAATTAATTTTATAGTAGAAAAGTTTTTATTAATTATTTTCCATGAAAATATAATTATATTATTTAAATAATATATGAAATGATTTTTAGAATTATTATAATAATTATTTATTTTATTATATGTATTTATGCTAGATTAATTAAGTTAATTATTTTAACTTAATTACTAATGTTAAATATGAAAGATAAATCAGATATGGAATCCAAACCCTAATTTTGGATTTTTATCAAGGAATGAGAATAATAATATAACAAAATTATATTTTGATTTTTCAGTGCTATAATTATGTACTGTATGTGTGTATGGAAAATGGTTGGTAAATGATAGTGTAGCATATTAAAACCCTATTTTATTAATTTGTTAACCCATCAATTTCGGCTTTAAGAATTGTGTAAGTTGTTTGGTAATCGTGTTAATGTAAATAATTATAGGTATTATACTTAATTCGGTAAAATCCTAATTTACTAGAAACCCTAATTATGGGAAACTCTAATTGTAAATTAGAAACCCTAATTTCCAATTTAAAACCCTAATTTGCTAAATTGGTAACCCTAATTGTTAATGGCAAGCTAAATGCTAATTAGTGGACATTAAAATCTTAATGTTCATGTATAATGTAATTAGAAAATTAAACACGATTACGAAACCCTAATTTGCAAAAATTAGAAACTAACATTATTTTTATTTTTTTGCAAACCCTAATTAGTAATTTTAAAAAAACCTAATTACTAATTATAAACCCTAATTATTTAATTATCAAGGTTAATTATAATTAGTAAATTTTAAACTCAAATGTTTAAGTAATCGAATTAGAAAACTAATTATATTTAGTAAACTCTAATTTATATTTTTGGAAACTAAATTTTATTATTTTCATTTTTCAAACCCTAAACTAGAAATGCTTTAATTTTGTGCTAAATCTTAAGGTCAAACCCTAAGGGTTAGTCCAATGACTAAATTGCCATTAAATACATAAGCCAAATGACAATTATACCCTTTTGCATTATTTGAAGCTAACTTGTATTGTTGGACAAAACTTTAGTTGGTGACCTTCTATGGTTGACAAAGTGATTTATTATCAACACCTTAGCCAATTCTTGCTAGCAATACAATGTATCTAACACATATATATATAGATTATGAGAGAGAAAAATATCATTATTTGTCCAATTTTATCACAACAATCATTCTTAGACCCTTTCTCTCTCTAAATCACGAAATCTTAATGTATATCAGTCCCATATTCAAGCCCCACTAACACACATCACAAATCAGTAGCCTAGAAATCAGATTTGCTCATTTAAAGGTATAAACCCTAGCTTGAAATCTGATCTTGATTAATGTGTTAGATGTTGTGTTTATGTGTTAGAATATGTTTTTTATAGTGTTATTAAGTGATCTAGGTTGATAGATGTTGGATCCATAACATCTATAAGCTCATATCTAGTGTTTTTGCAAATCTGGAAAAATTTCATTTTTGTGTTTTGACAACGAATGTCAGAGGCTGTAGATCTCATTATGTTGTGTACTTTTGTTGTTTAAATGTTTGAAATGGTAGTCGGATATGAGATCTTTTCAATGGAACTTGAATAAGGTCCATATCTGTTATGGATTAAAAGTTATAAGCGATCGAAGTGGGTTGGCCAAGCATTGACCAATTTGTTCTGGGCGACTAGAATTGCCCGAACGTTTGACAATGATTTTTTTGCGCCGATCTTGATCTTCTTTGTTGTTAAGTGTTTTGATCATGTTGTTGTTTGGTGTTTGTAGACTGACATGAAGACTACCTTCTAAAGCTTTTATACCACCTAGATCCTTAACAGAATCAAACTTAATAATGGTCAAACTTAGGTATCCGAAACTGCTCAAGAACATTTCTGGAAAACCCAGAAATGTTCAAGAACAGCTCCGAGAAGGTACTTTGACTGGCCTGTATCTTGAATTTCTGATGATGTTATATGTGTTTTAGGTATTATATCTCTTCAATTACATGTCATCTACACACTTAAAGTGTTAGATCACATAAATCAGACCTATAGTGCATGATATAAAGCATCAAAATAGGACCCTTGAGTTTCTGGGTAACCCATAAGCTCATGAACACGTCTGACAATAACTTCTGCAGTTTAGATCATGCATTAGATTGATAGTATGGCCTAGATAAAGATTGGATCATGTAGTATTACATCAATACTACATGATCAATGTCTAAAATGGTCCAGAAGCTTTATAATCTGTTTGATATTGTTGGTCAAAGTAGCACACTTGCTACCTGACATAAAGTTCTGGGTTTGGCCCAAGAACACTCAATAACACATTCAGCGACAGTTTTGTCGCCTAAAGCACCTATAGCGACACTTTATTTCTAAAATTAATTATTTTAATTAAATAAATAGAAAAATTAGTTTTTAATTATTAAAAAAAAAATATTTTAAAGTCCGAAAATTAGTTTTTAATTATTTTGAATATATTTCATAAATATTTAATATTTTTGGAATATTAAAAGTATTTAATTTATTTAATTATATTATTAAATAAATTATTTAAAATGATTTTAATACTTGAAAAATTATTTAAAATTATATTATGATATAAGAAAATGTTTTAAGATATTTTTAATAACTTTTAATATTTTGTGATGAATTTCATTAATTAATTAGTATTAATGATAATTAAGTTATTTATTGAATATATTAAATAAATTATGGAAAATAGAATTAAAGATTTAAAAATTATAGAAAAATGATTTAAAGGTTATAAAAATATTTTAAGTTATAAAATATAACTTTTAATATTTTGTCATGAAAAATACTAATATTTTAATATTAATGATATTAGATTTGTTTATTATTTATATTAAATAAATTAGTTTAAAAATGATTTTAATATTAGAAAAATTATTTTAAATGAAAATAAAGATTTTAAAAATATTTTAAGTTATAAAATATAACAATAAATATTTAAAGGAAAATCTCATTAATTATTTACTATTAATAATGTTAAAGTTATTTAATAATTATAGTAAACAAATTAGTTTAAAAATGATTTTAATATTATAAAAATCATTTTAAATGATAATAAATTGTTTAAAGGTATTTTAAGTTATAAAATATAACTTTTAATATTTAAAGGATAATTTCATTAATAATTTAATATTAATGATATTAATTTAATATTAATGATTTTAAGTTTATTTAATAATTATATTAAATAAATAGTTTAAAAATGGTTTTATTTATTTAAAAATCATTTAAAAGGATATTAATGAATTAAAATATTTGAAGTTATAATTAATGACTTTTAATATTTTGATAGATAATGCATAATATTTTAATATTAATGATAATTATTTAAAAATGATTTTAATTGTTTTAAAAATTATTTAAGGGTAATATTGGTACTTTAAAAATACTTTGAGTTATTATAAATAACTTTAATATTTTGGCAATGGGTTCATTAATGGTTTAGTATTAATTAAATATTAATGATAATAGAATTGTTTAATATTTAAATTATTTAATAATGATTCCGGTGTTTAAAAATTTATGATAAATTATAATAAATGTTTAAAAATTATTATAAGTCATTTAAAAATAATATGACTGATACTTACAGATATTGAACTTCAGGTTAGAGTCTTAGACTCGACAAATACCCGATAAAGCCGTTGATAGACCGACATATGTCAAAAATTGATCTAGACTTGTATAATTTATCTGTATATATGTTTGTTTGTGATCCAATGATTGTGAAACATGTGTGACAATGTGCTTAGGTTATGTGGTGACTGTAATAAGCAGTGCTATGTGTTATAGTATGTTGTTCTAATCAGTAAAATGATCTTATGAATGATAGGTTGTGATATAAGAGATAAAACTAAGTTGCGTATTGTAAGCAGCAGACCAGACAAGTATCTTACCTTTGCATTTCCTTTATGCAATGGACATGAGTAAGAAGTTTCAGAATTATATTATTATTGTACTAGATTATTAACTTTATTGTCGTATATATTATATCCGATCATTGTTTATCAATATGATATTATATTATATATATAACTCATATATATATTACATTTTGTTAATTTCAAAATATGGTTATACCATTGTCCTCACTTGAATAATCATTGTATTTAATCACATATTGATATATATATATATATATATATATATATATATATATATATATATATATATATATATATACGCCCAAGCTAATTGACCACTAGACACACGATTTCAAAATATCGTTGAATATGATAAAAAACCTTTTGTATCCAATCAAATTATTTTGGTTGGATTCTAGACTAAGTATGAACATCCCGATCAAGGAAAAAACTTTTATGCTACCAAAGGCGAATGAGTGAAACGATCATATCGTTCTTGCAATGTAGTATTGATCAATACAGGGTTTATGGGATGTACACCCTCTTGCCCGTAATTTATGACGATTTGCAGATGAAGTTCTGTCTAACCTTTTCGAAAATAGAAAATAATGTTCATAGTATGTCGACTACCCTATATATATAGTCAATACGTAGTTTCAAAAATTTGAGATAGAATTGTTATGTTATTATTATCGGTTCAGTTTACTTCACAACTATAAATTCGTTGTAGAAGTGATGTACAAAGAAAACATTTATTTCTTTCAGCTAATAATATTTATATTTGTTATTATTTGCTGGGCACCCAAATGCTCATTCTTGCTTTATATTTAAATATTTTCAGCTAGGCATAATCAATCCGAAGGTTCAGACAAGAACAAGTGAAAAGGAAAGCAAATAGAATATGTTTAATGGTATCTTTTGTAATATTTAGACTGTATTAAAATAATGATATGTATTATATATCATGTAAAGAATATAGTAAAGGTTGCGTAATTGGGATTAGACTCTGATATATGTAAATTAAGTTTGATTTTTATATAATTGTTATTATTATTAGTATTATTTCGCTCATAGAAATGGTATCGTGAAGCACCGAGTTTAGGTTTCAAGTACCTGAATTTGGGGGCGTCACATTTCCAATGGTGAGTCTTCTCTTGACATATAATTATCTCCATTGTCTCCAATTA
Source organism: Panax quinquefolius (assembly GCA_020205615.1). Taxonomy (NCBI): domain Eukaryota; kingdom Viridiplantae; phylum Streptophyta; class Magnoliopsida; order Apiales; family Araliaceae; genus Panax; species Panax quinquefolius. The sequence continues at coordinate 19,481,476 of CM035164.1, forward strand.
AGAATTATATTTCAACCAAACTCTAAGATTATATAGGTAGTGCTCGTAGATATACTCAACAAGTGCATGTATACAACCCTGTGTTATGATAACACGAAGTCATTTGTCATTAGACATCTTGTATGATAGTGGCAAAACACCCTTCTAAAGTTGGGTTCACCTCACCCTATTTGGTTCACCAAAATCAACGGTTAAAATGACGCATAAAAATGACACACTTATCTATAATTCTCAATCAAATTATTTCCATACTGTTTTAGGGGAAACCTCAACAGCTATAGACCATCGTTCTATTCCTTTGTTACCCCGCTCGACCCTGCTACACTTTTATTACCTGAAAGGAATTGTGAATCAAAATGGTGAGCACAACTAGCCCAGTAAAGAATATCATGACTAAAGATAATTAAATTATCAATAGCCTTCACGGTGATAAATCGTAGATTTAGAACATATGGTAGATGATAAAACTTTTCAACCATAGTTGCAAAATGAACGAAGCAATCCATTAGAAGAGTCAAATAGACCATAAAAATCTATTATCTTCTCCATGTTAAAATTCCACCAATAATGTTTTATCCTCAGAACATCAATCAACAGTTCATGTCCACAATCATGTGAATAACTCATAATCATAATTGTGGTTCTAAATTCCTCTTCGCACCCAGGACGAAGATAATTTCATCACCTGTCTTTACCTGAAACATCAAAGATCATGGTTATACCAAATCACAATTCCTGTTCATAATCATAATAATAAATTCATCTTTGCTTTATGGCCAAAGATATTCATTAACAGTTCATCTTTGCACTACAGGCCAAAGACATGCAATTGTATTTTAGAAGAGTCAAGTATAGCATGATATCTACTATCTTCTACGAATTAAAAGTTTATTATCAATATTTTATCGCTGAGACTCAGCTTAATAAATAATCCACATCACCGAATTATCCATGCACTATGACCAAAGATATTCGTTAGTATCACATCCATGAATTATTCATGCACTACGAGCCAAGGATATTCATTATTATCACATCCATGAATTAATATTTCATCGCTGAGACTCAGCTCAATAATTAATCCACTTCATCGAATCATCCTTGCACTACAGGCCAAGGATATTTATTAGTATCACGACCACGAATTATCCATGCACTACGGACCAAGGATATTCGTGTTTTCATCAACGGTCATGATCACGCCATAAAACAATTCATCTTTGCACCCTTGACCGAAGGGAACCCATGGTCATGATCATACCAAAAACTGTCCATCAAAGCACTACGACCAATGAGGACTTTTACCACATTATTTGTAACATTACGGTTATGATTATACCGAATAATCCTTGGTCATAATCATACCAAGTCCATCTATGCACTACGGTCACAGATGACTTTCATCATAATATAATCATGAGGATGATGACAATGATATAATAATTCAATCAAATATTGAAGACTTTAACAATTTAATTTATTCAGAATTCAATAATATCCAGATTATCAACATGATACTGCTTTGTGGAGTAAAATTTAAGAATAATATTGTATCAAAAATGATTTGAACAGAAAATAATATTTCAAATTGAATATTTAACGAAGATAATAACATTATTCATTATATTATAAACTCAATTTAATTTTATTCATTATATAATAACATTAAATTCATTTACTAATATTATTAATCATTAAATAATATTTTAAATCAATGATTTCATAACACTTTAATCCAAATGTTATCAATCACTTAATAATCTCATAATCTAATATTATTAATATTATAACAATATTTTAATTATTTCTTAAACTTATAAACAAATTATTTAACTTTTTTACACTTTACTAATTAATGCATTTAATCATTCTAAAATGCCAAACTCATAAGATTAAATCACCAATAACAAAAACCCTCATAAAAAATCTATATATACCTTATATAGGATTCTCAATCATAAAATCCTATTTTCCAATTTTTTTTACTTCACATAACATATTTAATTCATTTACTTATAACTAGTCCATTTTTATGAAAAATACCAAAGCAGTACAAACAAATTTTCTTTCCTGGGATTTAGCAGAATATAGTCTCATATTGAACATATATTTTTCTCTGAATTTTTAAAATTCATTTACTATTTTTCATATGGCCAAAACTGCCGAATATTTAGACATTTATCATAAACTGTACTTTTGTACAAAAATTCCGAAATTTACAGGGTATACTACTGTTATATAGATTTACTTCCAATAAAAATTTCACCAATTTTGGAGTTAACCACAAGGAGTTATAAGGGTTTATTTTAAAATAGTTATTTCCTATAAAATTCATAACTCCTAATCTATACATCCAAAAATCACCATTTTTGGACACAATCTAGAAAACTCATCAAATTATCATTTCAAATTTTTCCATAATTTTTTAGTGTCGAAAAAATTACAAAACTGCCCTTGGCAGAAACCCCTTACTTACAACGGTTGAACGAAAATAATATTCATACGAACACGAAAAATAATATCTCTTCAGAATATGAAAAACATAATAACCCTTATGAGTATTGAAAAAAATAACTCTATTCATGAATACGAAAGAAATAATACCCCTTACGAATATTTATTGAAAATAATATCTCTTCATAATATGAAAAACATAATAACCCTTACCTCAAAAAGAAGAGTATTCCAACTGGTATAGCGGATATATTCTTGAAGAAAACTTTCACTATTTTCTACACTCAAAGCTTCCAAAAACTCGAAAGAAATACGCTCAATATTATAGAAGAAGAATTCTCTGATTCTAGTGTGATTTTCAATTCTAACTAAGCATCCTATTTATAGGAGAATGAAAATGATACTATTTGAATTTAGAAATTACGGGTGAACAATAAACTATCACGGACGCAATTTAATCGGCTGAATTCTGAAAATTTTGATTTTACTATGTTGCACTCTGCAATAAAATATTCAAATAAAACAAAAACTTTAAATAAAATATAATATATTCTATTTATAATCAAATAAAACAAAACTTATTATAATATATAATAATAATAATAATAATAATAATAATAATAATACTTGCCTTCCTCCCCGAGCAAGTACCCCCCAATTACCATTATAATATATATATATATATATATATATATATATATATATATATATATAACTTACCTTACAAATACGGCAACTCCCTCCCCCCAATTTCAGATTCCAAAGTCACATGTGGCTCCCACCTTTATTATATTAAATAATTTTTTACCGATTATTTTGAAAAATAGGTAAATGGGGGTCCATAAAATAAGCAAAATTTACATCAAATACTTCATAAAAATCCCCTCAATATTTTTAACAACATTTTCATTTATGAATTTTCGAAGTTTGACTTTTTTCCGAAAAAGTCAACTGCTGACTTTTTGACCAAAAAGTCAACCCCGACAAATTTTGTGTTTATAGTCTATTTTTACTAATTTCATCATTCCGGACTCAAATATCACGTCCGCATCTCCAAATTCAACTCTGAACTCAAATTCGATTTTTAATAACATTTATTCATTATTATTATAGCTCGCAATATTAACAACCAGATCGTTTCCAGGAAAAATGGGGCTTTCCGATAAGGATTTCTCCCTATTAGCGCGCAATTAGGTGACCAAACCTCTCCTCGACAGAACTTTCTAGAAATTGTTAATTATGCATATAATAATATGAATAACTCGTTGTAGACACTCAAAATTTTCTTCTACTGTTACTAACATTGCAGGAGGACAGATTCGTTTTTTAAGAGGGAACCCTGAAAGACAATCCAAATCCATACTGGATACTGCCAGAAGTTCATCATCAAACCCCGAATCGTAATCTGGGAGTAACCAAATCCAACCCCGGAGATAGCCCCGGGAAATCATGTTCCAACCCCGGAGATAATCCCGGGAAAGTCAGTTTCAACCTCGGAGATGACCCCGAAGGATCAAGATCAAAGCCTGGAGATAGCCCCAGGAGGTCAAGCCAACCTCAGAGATAACCCTAAGGATAGTCAAAGTCAACATCAAGTCAACCTCAGAGATAACCTTGAGAAACGCATCGCTCTGTTGTCATGTAAAAACCGAGATAACTCCAGGAGGGGCAAAATGGTCATTTTGCCAACTCAACGTCACTTCAAATCAAATACACTCATGTTAACTCAAAATGCTTCAAAGGAAGTTCCACAAGAACCATATCTTAACTTCCGAGCGCAGACTACGCAAAACGGCTCAACGGACTGCCTGACGGAAATCCTGGAATGCCATTTTGGTCATGGACCCATCTTCCTGGAATCAAAAAAGTTCAAATCATATATCATTGTGTAGCTCTCGAAAAGAGCTTTCCGGAATGATATGGCACGCTTCCATCGGACTCCAGGATTGAAAGTTATGAGCGACCGAGCGAACAACGCAGCGTCGTCTTGAGATAACTTGGGCAAACAGAACTGGGGCCGACCACCCCGGCCTCTGGTACACACACTGGCTCAGATTGCAGTACACTGCGGCACATATTGCCTATAAATAGAGGGCTTGGGTTGCTGATTTTAAGAAAAAAATTTGAAACCACACACAATTTGCTCTGCACTTTCCCATACTGATGTATTTTCCCACTTTTAAACACACAGTGAGCTCATATATAGCCTCTTTTGCACCCACAAAACTCAGTGTTTACCCACTCTAAAGATATAGAAGCCTTTTTTATCGATTAGGTATTTGTAAGCCTTCTCACACACTTTAGAGTCTTTCTCTTCATCTTTGCACACACCCTTCTACACGTTGAGAGTCGTGTTGCTTGCTTTTGCCTTGAAATTCATTCAGTGGTTTCATTCGAATCAGTATATATATATATATATATATATATATATTGACTAACATTATCGAGTTATGCCTCGATTGAGCCTGAACTTAGATCTGGAGCATTTATTTGCTTTTAATATATATATATACTTATATATATTAATGCATGTACATCGGACTTTGTTCGATGAGCTGAACTTGATGCAGTGAGTTTATTCGCTTTTATGTATATATATATATATATATATATATATATATATATATATATATATATATATATATATCAACTGTGTGTGGACTTTGTTCGATGAGCCTGAACTTGATTGTGGTGCGTTTACTCGCTTTTATATATATATACTTATATATATGAATCGTATCGAACTATGTTCGATTCGATGAGTCCTAATTTTACATCCTATATATATATGGTATGCGTTTATTGCTTTATATATATATATATATATATATATATATATTTATTTTGCCCTGCTTCAGAGTTCCTTCGTGGCGGTTGATCGCTTTTACAACTTTCTTTACATTTCGTCTCTACACACGGAGTTTACTTATGTGGCGATTGACCGCATTCTGACTTTATTTACATTCTGTCCCGCCTGTAGTTTCCTTCGTGGTGGTTGACCATATCTACAGCTTTATTTACATTTTTGATCTCCCATGGAGGTGCTTCGTGGTTGGTGATCCTGTCTGTATATATATATTTACAGCTTTTATATATATACCTGCTTATTGCTTTTATACAAATTGCAATATTCTGTGTGCCTAGGAATCATGTGATCACAGATTCATCCCATTGGATCTAGATTAAGTTCCCGTGATGGACATTTTCAGCTGTAAGCAACTTGTAAATTATCCTGCGATGTCTGAATTTCCTCAGATGGTTTCCATACCCACGAGGAAGTCGGCATTATTTTTGTACATTATTTTTCATACGGATGCCTCGCATTCGTCAAATAAAATCAATCCAGCCGATCACTTAATAAAAATGGGAGTGTAAAAGGTCTCAATTCCTATTGAGCATCAGGGTTTGAAAAAACCTCTTTTATAAAACATCACTGCCATATCTTGCTAAAAATTAAATTTTTACATAAATTCAAACCCTGTGTATATAGGTTCGAAAGAGGCCTTGCACAACTTTCATATAACAGTACATTGACCCACACACACACACACTCAGATAATAGTTCATTGAAAATAGGCGGTCACCGTGGTAACACGGATGTCGAGGGGTGCCTAACACCTTCCCCCCCGCATAACCAAGTCCCCGGACTCTAAATGAATCTCGGTTTCACCGACCCGTATATCAGTGTCACATCACTGGGACAATGTGCAAACCTTTTCTCAGTTGTGTTGGTACAACCATTTAAAAAACCAACTGGCGACTCTTAACAGTCCCATCGTCGACATCATACATGTCGGACCTTTTTCACTTGTTTTTTCAAACAAATCTCACCTAAAATGAGAACACCAAAGAGCAAGTAACGGAAAGGGACATCCAAAAATCCCGACGTCGACAGGTGGCGACTCTGCTGGGGACTCCAGTAAGAGGACTTAAGTCGCTACTACAATCTTTTCAAAACTATTATCTGCTTGTGTGTGGATGTTGCATTTACATTGGATGAATGTGTATGAATGCATGCCTTGATTGCACTTGGTGCTTCGCATCATATCTGCGTGTGATGTTAGTGCTTTGCACTATAAACTGCTTATGATATTAGTGCTTCGCACCATATCTGCTTGTGATATTAGTGCTTCGCACATGTCATCATTTCATACGGTGAGACGCGATGTATGTGAATGTATATTGTGTGGTCCCTCCACCAGGAGGCTATCCCGTCGGTGTTTGATTCTTGGACTCGTGAAAGACTAATTCTCCGAGGCTCGGAAAAGGCACCACCCAAATTCGCTCCAGTTGAAAGACCGGATTAACTTCCCGTCTAGTAGATTGCAATGATTTGGGAACCTTTATGCCAAAAAGTCGCGAGAATAACCTAAGATAGGTCAGCCTCTAATAAACCCAAAACGGAGGAAAGTCTCTTCATACTCTTATTTCAATTAATTGTAAACACAATTACTTGTAATTTCATTCCATAGCTATCTCCATGTAATGAGAAATATGATGAAATGTGTACACATATATTTAACATGCTACAAACAGCTGACATCAGTTTTCCAGGATAAAATTCCTAAAATGAACACGTCACATAGCATGTTATTATATACATTCCCTAAAGACTAAACTATGCAAGTCTTTCGCAGGGAACCAATCGGTCCCGTTACCCGTTTAAAGTCCAAGAAGGCATTGATCCCACCGTTAGGCATGGCTACACCGGGCCAACCTGATCCTACTCCTGTTTCCCTAGAAGAGTTTGAAGGATTAAGGAATCAGATAGCAGAATTGGTTGTCTTTCTAAAAGAACAAAGTAAAAATACGCAGGGCCAGACAATGCCTACTTAACTAGAGTCCTTCACACCAGGGGCAGTCAGGGCATTGGTAAAAAGATGGAAACCCAGATACCTAAACCTCATTCCAATAAAGAAATCACAAATCTCAGGGATGATCGAGAAACTGGGGATATAAGAAAGAAAGTCCAACAAATGGAAGATACCATCCGATCAATTAAAGGGACTGGAAATTATGGGAGTGTCACCTATTCAGATCTCTGTATATTCCTAGGGGCTCAATATCCTACCAAATTCAAAATCCCAGAGTTTGAAAAGTACAATGGGGCAGGCGATCCCTATACGCACCTAAAAGTGTACATTGGCGAACTGGGGTCTTATGCTGAAAATGAAAGCCTCAGAATGCAACTTTTTTAAAAGAGTCTCACTGGAGAAGCTAAAGCCTGGTATGCTCGACTTAACAATGCCAAAATCCACAACTGGGATGAATTGGCCCACGCCTTCCTAAATCAATCTGAGTTTTCGATCCTGAATGGCACCAGATCGATATCAAGTGACTAAAGTGAAAAAGCAAGGTCTTGAATCTTTAGAGAATATGCCCAAAGGGGAGACATCTAGCGGTATAGTAAGTCATTCCATCAATAATGATGTAAACCGAGATGGTAATGACATTTATTGATATCCAAGAGGCTCCTAACTATGAGAGGATCCTAGCGAGCATAGGAAAGCCATTTGTGAAAATGATCAAACACGCGAAATGGCGAGATGGGCTTGAAGGCGAGCAAGATTAAAGACTTCACTTGCCTTGGAAGCGATGCATGAGCATATCTAAACCGGAAAGTATCTGAAGCGATCCCAAGGGGTGCCGATAAAGGCAATGAAGATGTATCCCTTGTTGTGCAGGGGCAAGCTAGAGGTTAAACTACGGTCCCCCATTTAGAAAATGCAAGACAATCGCCATCTCAACAACGGTATCGCATTCAACCAATACCCGACGGAAAAAGAAAATTTGAAAGAACAGAAAATCGGGTATTCACTCCACTGGGTGATTCCCTTGAACATGTATTGGCGATATTAATGGATCATAAGAAAATTACCGAACTAGCTCCACCTCTGGAACCAGGGAGCAAAAGATACAATCCAAGACAGAGATGTGCTTACCACTCAGGGTCTCCAGGACACGATACACAGGATTGTTGGTCCTTAAAACATAAGATTCAAAATCTGATCGAAAGTGGCAGTATTGTGGTCGAACAACCTGACCAACAAAATATCAACACCAACCTTCCGTTGCGACATGATACGGAAGAAGTAAACATGATTGGGTCGAGAAGCGCCGAAATGTATCCAATTCGTAAAATACATACGAAGGATGGAGGAATACCCCAAAAGCACATAACAAATGTCCTAAATGGGGGAAAACTTCGGAGGAGGTATGCCAATGAATGCAAAAATTAGAGGCGATCCAGAATCAAGTGAATCTGGCTGGCTAAGGCGATAGTGCGCCAACATCGAAAACAAGGCAATTTTTCACTCAACTATCAGAAAGCCAAGAGAAAAAGGAGGTTAACCGTAATATAAGCCCATATCTCTCCATGATGAGCCAGCTAAATGAAGAAGATCAAAGTAGGCTAAAAGTACAAGAAAAGGGGGATGATAAAATTGTTAGAGGATCTCGCCAGCGGAAGAACCAATCGAGGGAATGCGAATTCTCAAAGATGAAAGATCAAACAACCTCCAAAAGAGTCCGAAAATTCACCCCTTTGAGCAAATCCCATGAAGAAATGCTACACTTTCTGATAAGCGAAGGAAGGATTACTGAGTTGCTTTCTCCTATAAAGCCTAAGATAAAGAGTTATGATTCCACCAAGATATATCTCTACCATTCTAACTCACTTGGGCATACGACTGAAGAATGCTGGTCTTTGCAACATAAAATCCAGTATCTCATTGAAAATGGAGAGCTGGATATAGAATTTCCCATGACCAAAAAAGGCAAAAAGGAAATAAAAAGCTTAAGATGTCCATTCGAGACAGGCAATTCAAATGAGGTGAAGGCTATGAGCGACAATTCTATCAGAGCACAAGGTGGATTAATCCTGATACAAGAAGTGACAGAAGAGACAAAGGCATCCCCAAAGGGGATTCCCCTGCCAACATCAAACGTCCCATGGTTAAAAGATATCAACCACGTTCCTGATCTTATCACCTTAGATGATGCGGAGGAAATACTAATCTTTTCCAAGGAAGAAAAAACCAAAAAGGAAAGTTCTTTGCAAGAAATGACACAACCGTTCGAGGGAGATTTCATGGTTGAATCCTTTGAAACCCGTGAAGAAGGCGAAGGAATAGATGAAGGGAAAGGTGGTGAGATTGTCGGGGAATCCAACTCATTAGAGAATCCAGAGTTCATCCCTTTTTGCGATGCGTCCATTGCAAACGTCCCTGACGAATGTACTGAATCAGGAAGCGATCAAGTTATGGCCATAAGCGAAGACATTCAAAATCAAGGGGTAACCTCTATCACGAGCCCTGAAGGCGACATAACCACTGACAACTGGACTATCAGGCCCAACTAGCCGAGAAGATGTAGATCCAGGGGATGAAGGTGCGAGTTCCAAAAAGTGTTGGAACGAGCACTTCGAACTACTGAAAAATAAAATAAAAAAACACCTAATCTCCTCTTCAATAGAAAGAGTCTCTCTTGATAGGAATGCGTAAAAACCATCAATGGTGCGGTCAAACTAAACAAAAACCTAAATAAACACTTCTCAAACAGATACACCCCAGATGATGATTACCCAGATGTAATGGTCATCATTCGGGAGAAGGAGGTTGATGATAGCCCCTCCATCACTGCAGTTCACCAAAACTTTGCCCTCGATAATTGAAGCGGCACTCCTTGATTTTATTTAAGCGAGGGTAAAGGACGAAAACTCTCTCTACCTTGTAGATAGCAATAACTACTTACTTTTTATGAACAGTATTAGCAGTTACTTTTGTCATTACAGGCTAACACTTTTTGTGATTGAACAGTGTTATATACTAAGTGAAAGCATATTTTGTTTCAGGACTCTGAATTTAGATGTGCCTGTACTTGCTGATGAGGTGCCTATTCTCCACAAGGACTGTAACTTTGATGTAAAGTTAGACTCAGACTTGATGGAAATACAAGAGGACTATGAGATACCTCAGGAGATCAAAGAATGGGTCGAAGACAAGCCCAAGCCAAATCTTGATCAAACCACCTCTTTCAAACCTCAGAACCTTAGAAATCCCCAAACAAATCCAAATTGGTACAGACCTCACTAAAAACCAAAGGAATGACATGGTTACTCTATTGACCCTATTCCAGGATGTGTTTGCATGGTCTCACGAAGACATGGTCAGTTTATACACGGACATTATCATTCATCGCCTTCCCATCAAAGGGGGATTCAAGCCACTCAGGCATAAGCTCAAGCGATTAAAACCTGAGTGGGAGTTAAAAGTTAAAGAAGAAATTGTGAAACAATTTCAAGCCGGCATCATCATGGTGTCAACTTAACCTGAATGGCTATCCAACATAGTCCCCGTGCCGAAACCGGGAAGGGAGGTGCGAGTTTGTGTGGATTGCAGAGATTTGAATAAAGCTTGCATCAAAGATAGCTTTCACGTGCAATTCATCCACATACTCATTGACAATACAGCTCGATACGACATGTACCCCTTTGCTGATTGCTCCGCGGGGTACCATCAAATCATGGTTGCTGAAGATGATCATGAAAAAACTTCATTCATCACGCCTTGGGGAGCCCTTTGCTACAGACGATTGTCATTCGGCCTCATCAATGCCAGAGCTACCTATCAGTGAGCCGTGTGGCTCTTTTCCACGATCTAATAAAAAAAAAGAAAAAAAAATAAAAAGAGAATAAAAAGAAAAAAAAAGAAAAAGAAAAAACCTCTTCAACGGGTTCTACAATTGTTGCCTTACCATCGGCAGGTCCTACAAATGGCTTCAGAGTTCGAAGAAAAATCCTTTCTCCACATTCCTTGTAATAGGAATGACTTTGCGAACTCATTAGCAACTTTGGCCTCCTTGATTCGCATATCAGATAAGGAACACTTGTCGAGCGTCGCGATCTCCCTGCACAAGGCCCCAGCCTATGCGAATTGTATTGGAAAAGTATCAGATGAGCTACCTCCCATCCAGCACCCTTGATATCAGCATATCAATGAGCACTCACAAGATAGATCTACACCCGTTGAGGCAAGCCTGACTGAGAAAAGGCAGATCCATCGACTCGCTATGAAATTCTACCTAAGCGGAGATGCACTTTACAAAAAAGATGCAGGACTAGGTCTCCTCATATGTCTGGACCGAGACCAAGCTCATAGACTCATGGATGAGATCCATGGTGTAGTATGTGGCCCAGACATGAGCGGCCCTCTACTTGTAAAGAAGATCCTATAACAAAGAAGTCCAACTACGACAGTTCAAAACGACACGACTTGGTTTTGAAGAAGATCATTGACAACCGAGCTCAGTCTAAAGGAAAATTTTTCCCGAACTGGGAAGGCCCGTTTGTTGTCAAGGAAGTATTGATAGGATGCATTTTCAGATTACAGGAAATAGACGACGATGAATTTACACAGCTTATCAAATCGAACACCGTGAAACGGTACTATGTCTAAGGTTACCATCAAGTGAACATCCTGGTTTTGGATCATTAGATTACCCGTCATTCCTGTTCTTTAACCCTTTACCACATACAAATCTTCCACACTTTGCCCCTCAAGGAAACATCCTTTCAAGCCATCAGCTTGGCTTCACTACGATCATACCACTTAGGTCATCTCACCGCGAATTGAACCTCTTAAGTTTGCAGTTTGGCTGCCCATACATGGGATCAAACTTTTCAAACTTTCAGTGTATCCTCAACCTAGGATCAAATTTTCTCTTCCCCGTAGTCTGACCTGCTCATGGGATCACATTTTTCAACTCACCTTGAAGGGCGAACTACGTCGACCTAATCTCCCCAATACACGGGAGTACGTAGGCAGCCATGTTATATGGTCCGGTCTCACCACAGAAAAACAAAAACAAACATACTCCTATCCATAACCACATACAAAAACAAGTCCTAAGACACCAAAGATGGTAGGGAATACACGCAGATCGATGATCCATTCTGAAAATCCTGAGACATCTCACTGTCCATCCATCAAGGAGGAGTTCAGAATACATCCAGATCACAAAGTCCTGGAGAAATAAGCGAATATCAAGCAAGTAGCAAGGCACAACTAAAAGGGAAGTGAATCAACGTATATTTCCCTGCCATATATAATGTTGTTTGATATATACAATGTGTCTTGTACATGACAAAATGGCTAAGCTAGTACAATGCGAGGAAAATACAAGCCCATCTACAAATCGATTGTGTATATCGGGCTATCAAGTCCAACATGGATTCCCTCTCGGAAGAAGGAGGTAACAATGTGATCTCCTACCCGGGTTTCTCTACAGCGAGCTAACAAATCCACCGCTTGACTACATGCGATATCTCGGGTGGATATAATGTCATCCCGCTCAGCAACAACGATATCCCTATGAGTTAGAGCATCATCTCTCTAACAAAGCGACATCTTTACCAGAAAGTGTTGTCAACATCAATGCCCACATCCACTACCTGTTCACCAGATGGCACAGATGTAAAAGCCTCTTGCGATCTCAGCGTCTTATCAGCTCATCTATCAAAGCAACTATCCCAAACAACAAGCGAGGCTAGGGCAATTTCAAAATTAGCTACAACCGGATAGTGGATCCCTTACAACAAGATTGGGGGCAATCTCGAAAGCAGCAACAACTCAATACTGGGGCATTTATCAACCATCAGAAAGTGGAAAATGCACCAGTCAGTGCCATCAGCATGGTCTATCATCATCTCAATGGTGATTCAGATATTATTCACTCACAATTTGATCAACAAGGAGAGTTTCTCATATGAACCCTCGGCATCAACATGCGAAAGGACTGGGGCATTTGTCCAATTCCAAGAAATGCAATGATCTTAAGGCGGGATCAAGTCTCTCAGTAAAAGCAGGAGCCCAATAACAAAAAGTCTAGCGAATGAAATCCTCATCATCAAATTTGTCAACCGGCGCCGAATTCTCACAAATCGAGACCTCTACATTGACGTTCAAATCGGGGCAGCGAAAGAATGAATTACACCCCCCAGGGATTTCAGAGACATTCAAGTAATCAGTTCATCCGGGTTGCGAATCAAACACCTAAGGAAATGGGGCACAAGCACCCAACAGTGAAGGGAAACTCCAAATCACCTCAAGAAGGGTGAGACGTCGGGTGGTTGTCATCAATCTAACGTAACATCAGGAGAAGTCTAGTGAAGTAATCCGTGGAATATTACTTCAGTGAAGGTATCGGAAGATCTGGTATCCTAAACCATTGCCATCAATACAGCGCGATATCAACACAGTTCAGCGATGAAAGCTTTGTTTACCACCGTTCAAGTGGGAACTGGAAAAGTTTGGTGATCAGCAAGATAGTCACTATTGCAACTACCACCGAATACATCGGGAGGGTCTGGTGATTTCAGAACGTCATCCCCATCAGAGATGTGGAAAACATCTCAAATTATCTTCATCAAACAAGCATCAGCGATTAAAATGCCAAACCATTGGAGTCAACACCAGCATCTGCAGCAATGATCGGTAAAAGGTAAAGCGATTTGCGAATACATTTTAACATTCATCATAATATTCATTACATTACGATTTGCGATATGTGATATGCGATTTGCGATATGCGATGCGATATGCGATTTGCGATTTGCGATACGATATACGAAATATGATATGCGAAATGCGATGTGCGAGTTGTGAAGTGCGATTTGGCCAAATGCGAAAAGTGATATGCGATGTGCGAAATACGATGTGCGATTTACGAACTGCGATTTGCGATTTACATCATTAAAAATACCTTGTCATGTTTCAAGTGTCTACTAATCTTTATCATGTCCATTCCATTGCATTTCATGAACATGATAAAGAGGGGCATCTGTAGACACTCAAAATTTTCTTCTACTGTTACTAACATTACAGGAGGACAGATTCGCCTTTTAAGAGGGAACCCTAAAAGACAATCCAAATCCATACCGAATACTACCGGAAGTTCATCATCAAACCCCGGATCGCAATCTGGGAGTAACCAAATCCAAACCCGGAGATAGCCCCGAGAAATCATGTTCCAACCCTGGAGATAATCCCGGGAAAGTCAGTTTCAACCTCGGAGATGACCCCGAAGGATCAAGATCAAAGCCTGGAGATAGCCCCAGGAGGTCAAGCCAACCTCAGAGATAACCCTGAGGATAGTCAAAGTCAACATCAAGTCAACCTCAGAGATAACCCTGAGAAACGACTGCTACAACTGCGCGAAAACCGGAGATAACCCCGGGAGGGGTAAAATGGTCATTTTGCCAACTCAACGTCACTTCAAATCAAATACACTCATGTAAAATCAAAATGCTTCAAAGGAAGTCCCACAAGAACCATATCTTAACTTCCGAGCGCAGACTACGCAAAACGGCTCAACGGACTGCCTGACGAAAACCCGGGAATGCCATTTTGGTCATGGACCCATCTTCTTGGAATCAAAAAAGTTCAAATCATATATCATTGTGTAGCTCTCGAAAAGAGCTTTCCAGAATGATATGGCACGCTTCCATCGGACTCCAGGATTGAAAGTTATGAGTGGCCGAAGCGAGCAGTAGCGTCAGACAGTCTTTCGAGACGACCCACACCGCGTAATCGGTGGCCGACCCAACCCACCTTCAGTTACACTGCTGCTCACCAAGATGTAGCAAACTGTATGGCAATATATTGCCTATAAATAGAGGTCTTGGGGTGCCATTTTAAGAGAAAAAGACGGGAAACCACTCGCACATTTGGCTCTGCACTTTTCGCCCATCAAATGTATTTTCCCACTTTTAAACACACAGTGAGCTCATATATAGCCTCTTTTGTACCCACAAAAGCCTCGTGTTTACCCACTCTAAAGATATAGAAGCCTTTTTTATCGATTAGTATGTAAGCCTTCTCACACACTTTTAGAGTCTTTCTCTTCATCTTTACACACACACCCTTCTACACGTTGAGAGTCGTGTTGCTTGCTTTTGCCCGAACTTCAAATTGCGTGGTTTCATTCCAGTCTGTATATATATATATATATATATATATATTGACTAACATTATCGATTTATGCCTCGATTGAGCCTAGACTTCGGTCTGGAGTGTTTACTGCTTTAATACATATATATACTTATATATATTAACAATCATCGGACTTTGTTCGATGAGCCTGAACTTGATGCAGTGCGTTTATTATATATATATATATATATATATATATATATATATATATATATATATATATATATATAACTGTGTGTATAGGACTTTGTTCGATGAGCCTGAACTTCTGATGCAGTGCGTTTATTATTTATATATATATATATATATATATATATATATATATATATATATATATATATATATATATATATATATATATATCAATGTGTCGAACTTTGTTGATGAGCCTAACTGATGCAGTGCGTTTACTCGCTTTTTATATATATACTTATATATATGAATGTGTGGTCGAACTATGTTCGATGAGCCCAATTTTACATCCGTTTATTTATGCTTATATTGCTTTTATATATATATATATATACATATATATATTATGTTGTCCTCGCTACTAGAGTTCCCTTAAGTGGCGATTGATAAACTTTTATGACTTTCTTTACATTTAAATCTGCTTTAGTTTACTTCATGGCGATTGACCGCATTTACTGACTTTATTTACATTACATCACTTTGAGTTTCCTTCGTGGCGGTTGATAAATATCTCACGACTTTATTTACATTTCGATCCCCCATGGAGGTGCTTCGTGGTTGGTGATCCCGTCAGTATATATATATTCTGACGCTTTATATATATATACCGCTATTGCTTTTATACAAATTGCAATATTACAGGTGCCTAGGAATCATGTGATCACAGATTCATCCCATTGATCTAGATTCGGTTCCGTGATGGACATTTTCAAATTTATGGCGACTTGTAAATTATTCTGCGATGTCTGAATTTCCTCAGATGGTTTCCATACCCACGAGGAAGTCGGCATTATTTTTGTACATTATTTTTCATACGGATGCCTCGCATCCGTTAAATAAAATCAATTCAAATAGATCACTTAATAAAATGGGAGTGTAAAAGGTCTCAATTCCTATTGAGCATCGGTTTGAAAAACCTCTTTTATAAAAATCATCACCGCCATATCTTGCTAAAAATGAATTTTTACATAAATTCAAACCCTGTGTATATAAGTTCGAACGAGGCCTTGCACAACTTCCATATAACACCACATTGACCCACACACACACACACTCAGATAATAGTTTATTGAAAAGAGGCGGTCACCATAGTAACACGGATGTCTTGGGGTGCCTAACACCTTCCCCAGATAACCAAGTCCCTGACCTAAATCGAATCTCTTGGTTTCACCGGCAGTATATCGATGTCACATCACCGGGTCAATGTGCAAACCTTTTCTTAGTTGTGTTGGTAAAACCATTTAAAAAATCAATGGCGACTCTTAATAGGTCCATCGTTGACATCATACATGTGGGACCTTTTTCACTTGTTTTTTTAAACAAATCTCACCTAAAATGAGAACACCAAAGAACAAGTAACGGAAAGGGACATCCAAAAATCCCGACGTCGACACTCGTTATCTTAATTATTGATTTAATAATATAAAATATTGACAATAATTGAATCAAATAACGTGAGACACTATGCAGCAATTACTGTAGCAATAATTGAATAAAACTGAGTGACTTCTCACGTAAGCATCAATAATTAAATATACTGTATAATACCGTGTGCTACTATGAAACCATGCATATTACTATACTTTTATCACCGATTATTTTATGACAACTTGTTTACTTTGAAAAATTTTCACATATCACCCTTAACTTTAACCTTTTATCAATTTAACCATTTACTAAATAGAATAATTATAAGAAAATTGAATAGTTTCATTTCATAAAATTTGGGGTCTCACATGAAATGCGTCTAAACACATAGTAGTGAATATGCATGTTTATATGTCTTGATAAAAAATATTCAACATAGTAAATGTTAGTATTAAACTATGCTGAACACAATAATGTGAAAAAAATTTAACTTTTCAAACAATCAAATTGGTAACTTTTTCTACTATTTCTTATCCTATTTGAGGACAAATAAGCAAAAGGTAAGAAAACAAAGTAATCATGGTAATTAGGCTACCCTTACGGATTATAACTTTGACATGTTCATGCATTATAGGATGTTTATGACTGTGGGTAGGTGTGTTACTGAATGGCCACCTAGTCATGCCTATGTGCATGTGGATAGTCCTGTTTACAAAGGAGACTCTGGCAAAAAATTTCCAAAAGTCTAGGCATTGGGTAGACATGCATTTTTAACTCTACTGTAGGCATATGTTAAAGTAATGCATGCATGCACGTAGTCATAAAATGCATTTGAAAAGCTCCAAATTAGAATTTACCACACCCTTTCTGAGACGATTTGGAGACTTGTGTCTAGATATTATGGATCTGAATCAGCCGAGTAGTTCCCGTAGGTCCACTTCAGGTGTGCGAATGAGGGCTTCTGAAGTGCCTCGACCTCGTTCAGTTAGACAGCCTCGTCGTTTGGTGGAGGCGGTGATTCGTCATGTCCGGGTTGATGTATCGGATGTTGAGGATGAGGAGAAGGATGTACCGGTAGCAGCTCCTGTTAATAATGCTCCCCACATGGATCTTCCGGGAATTCAGGTGGCTATTCCAGATCTTCTGGGTGATTTGAGTCGCCACCCCTCAGTTTACTTGCAAGAAAACAAGGTACAAGCTGTGTTTGAATCTTCCTTTTTCCTATTGATGAGGATCAAGGATTCTGATGTTGATTTGTATTTGATGTAGGTTCCCGGCTTTACGCAGCCTCAAGGGAACTGGTTAAGCATACACTCCCTGTATCAGGCTCTGCATCCAGATTACCGAGGCATTGTGCATGATTGGGGTTTGGGGCGTTCTTCTCCATTCTTCTCCGTCGTTGTCCCTGGGGTTACCTCAGGGCATTGTCTCTTCATTTGTTGGATTATGAGGTAATGATGACGCCGATGGATTGGTGATTTATCACCGATATGGAGTTTGGAGGGGCGCCAGTGCCATGTACGACGAACATTACCCCGACTGTCGTTAGTTCCTTTTTAGGAGTTTCGACTGAGGCACTCAAGGGCAAGACCGTCCGTACGGGTCCTTTGAGCGTAGATGCTATGAGTGGGCTGTTGAGTGAGCCCATGCCCGCTGATGTGAGAATCAAGGATCGCATTCTTCGGCGATTGTTCCTGGTTATTATCAAGGGTTGTTTCATAGCAGACAACTCTTCCACGGTGTTATTCGCTTTGATTAGCACCATGCGAGAGATGGACCGTATTGGAGAGTATGATTAGGTCTCCTACATCTTTGCCTATTTCCTCAGAGGAATGCGCATGCGTTCGCAGGGCTTGACAGAGGCTTGATTGGGATTTTACCCATTTCTGCTAGTGAGTATTCTCTTTTGATTTCCCATGTACAGGTTAAGAGTGTTCACTGACAGCAGATGTTTGTATTTTTGTTGGCAGTTTTGGGCCTATGAGAGGCTCCCATGTTTGCGTCCTATAAGTGTGTTAGGTTTAGAGACCTATCCATGAGGACGACGATGGCATCACTCCTAATTGGCGGAGGTTCCTGTAGTTGAGGGTTTCACCCATTATCGCTTACAGTTGGAGTTGTCGACAACTGATGTCATCACTTGGGTTCCCTATCCTGGGGAACATTTGACCACTTGATTTGAGAATGGATTCACGACTGGTGTCGAGCACGTGATATCCACCCGTAGGATTCCTCTCTTCAGAGATGGAGGATGGGAGCTCTATTTAGGAGAGCGTGTTATTAGGAGCACCACAGGAGAGATTCGTGTGTCGATCTTGCCTCCTGCCAGGAGTTATTGGCCTGTGTTGCAGTCGCCTGTTGATGATATCCCGTTGTTGGGCATTGACGGCTACACTCTGTCAGAGGGTTCATATACCCAGGAGGCATTATACCACTAGTGGTCCCCTCGTACCATCGGAGCCCAGACCCGCGCCACTCATTTCATGGGGGATATGGTTCTTGGATCCGTGATGATGATGGATTGGATAGCCTGTGTCTGAGATCCAACTCATTTCATATAGATTGACAGTTTGACCCGGCAGTTGGACCGGGCACATTTTTTTCATCCTACATTTGGGCCGAGATCTTTCAGAGGCGGATACTTTTGATCCTTCCAGCTCAGCTGTTGGCCCCTCAGGTGACCCATAGGGCTTTGGAGTTTGAAGAAATATCCTTCCTCCATATTCCTCGGAATAGGAATGACTTTGCGGATGTACTAGCAACTTTGGCCTCCTTAATCAACATACTTGATAAGGAAGACATGCCCAATACCACATTTGCCCTGCAGAAGGCTTCAGCCTATAGGAACTACATTGGATAAGTATCAGATGAACTGCCTCCCATACAACACCTTTGGTATCAGCATATCAAGGATTACTTGCGAGATGGATCTACACCCGCTGAGGTGAGTCAAGCTGAAAGAAAGTGGATCCATCGAATGGCTACAAAATTCTACCTAAGCGGAGATGCACTCTACAAAAGAGATGCAGGACTAGGCCTTCTCAGATGCCTAGACAAAGATCAAGCTCAAAGGCTCATGGATGAAATCCATGGTGGAGTATGCGACCCACACATAAGTGGCCCTCTACTTGTCAAGAAAATCCTAAGAACAGGGCATTTCTGGCTCTCTCTCTCTCTCTCTCTCAAGGCTGACTGTGATGATCACGTCAAGAGATGTTATCAATGCCAAATTCATGGGAATGCTATCCACGCCCCTCCAAGGGAGCTCCACAACATGATTTCACCCTGGCCCTACTCAATGTGGGGAATGGACGTGATCGAGCCCAGAGCCAGCAATGGTCATCGGTATATTCACCATGATCGACTACTTCACCAAGTGGGTAGAAGCATCCTCTTCCCCCAGGGTTACTAAAGAGGTGATCATTGGTTTTATCAAAAATAACATCATTTGTCGATATAGACAAACAGAGGTGATTGTATCAGACAATGCCAAAAGCCTCAGCAACCAAATGATGGAGGAGTTATGCAGTAAATTCCACATCAAACATCTCAACTCCGTCAGCTATCGTCCAAAGATGAATGGTGTTGTTAAAGCGGCTAATAAGAATATCAAAAAGATCATGCAAAAGATGTCCGCCAATCACAAAGGATGGCCTAACTTGTTGCCGCTAACTCTATTAACCTACATAACGTCAATGCGCACTTCCATTGGGGCAACCCCCTATTCCTTAACCTATGGCATGGAAGCAGTGCTCCCCATAGAGGTGGAAATGGAATCCCTCCGAGTGTTATAAACGCTTAGCTGGATGAAGACCAATGGTTACAAGATCGGTACCACCAATTGTCTCTAATAGATGAAAGGCGGGCCGCAACCATCTTCTATGGTCAGTTATACCAACAGAGGATTGCTCGATCCTACAACAAGAAAGTCCAGTTACAGCAATTCAAAGAACATAACTTGGTCTTGAAGAAGGTTCTTGACCGCCTAGATCAATCCAAACTGGGAAGGACCGTTTGTTGTCAAGGAGGTATTGACATGAGAAGCCCTCATATTACAAGAGATGGATGGCGAGGAATTTCCCCAACTCATTAACTCGGACATCGTGAAACGGTACTATGTCTGAAGTTACCTGTAAACCAGCATCCTGGTTTTGGATCACTAGATCCCGAGTTTATTCAAGTTTTCAAAACCTTTCTCACTACATACAATCCCCACCACTTCAGTTTGTCCCACTCGGGATCAAGCATTTCACAACTTCTGATTGTCCCACTAGGGATCAAGCATTTCAAACCTTTAGTTTGTCCCATCAGGGATAAAACTTTTCACAACTTCAGTTTGTCCCACTAGGGATAAAACACTTCATCATAATTTTAGTTTGTCCCACCAGGGGCGAACTACGCATACCTGATCTCTTTAATACACGGGAGTACATAGGCAGCCATTTTTATGGTCTGGTTTAACCACAGAAAAAACAAAAAAAATCTCTACACCATCTTTATCACATACAACTTTCAACCTTTTCACGCTAGGTTGGAACTATGCAGACCTGATCTCCCTTCATCAATGGGAGTATGTATGCAGCCATTCATGGTGCGGTCTCACCCCCTACCAAAACACAAAAACTTGTCAATGGTACTGGGATCATACTTCAAACCTTTCAAACCACACCTCATCGGCTTAGACCAAAAGGATGGAACTACCTGGTCTTCCCACATAAATGGGATAACTAGCGACCATCTAAGTTGTGGTTGAGTCCTCGAAGAGAAACACCAATCCATAAGAGATGGAACTACCTGGGCTCCCTAATACAAAGGAGTATCGGCGACCATCTGTGGGGCGGTCAACCTCAGAGAGGAAAGCCACAATCCTCTCCATAACTACATACAGAAACCAGTCTCAAGACACCAAAGAGTAGGAAATACACAAATCAATGATCCATTCTGAAAGATCTTGAGACATCTCAATGTCAATCCATCAAGGGGGAGTTCAGAATACATCAAGATCACAAGCCCTGGAGAATAGAAAACTATCAAGCAAGTAACAAGGCATAACTAAAAGGAAAGTGAATCAAAATATATTTCATTTCCATATAATATTGTTTGATATATACAATGTGTCATGTACATGATAAAAATGGCTAAGATAGTCTGTGTGTTGGTCGATTTCGTTATTGCTAAATTGCGCGCAAGCATACGCGGTCCATAATTAATATATGATAAGTTAAGTGTCGAACCCACGAGGAAAAAGTCTTAAAAGATAATCAAATACTAAGGTAAAGTCTTTACTACCTTATCTAAACAAGTGAAATAAGATGATTGGTTAAGCTATGTGATTAAAACTGTAAGAATAATAGAAGTAGTTGTACTAGGAAGTCAAGATAGGATTACAATTCCCCTAATACGTCGCCTAATCTCCTAACTCTCCACATTACAAACGAATCAAGGAATGGTCAATCGAGAACAGTAAATACGCATAAGCTTCTGTGGAAGGTCAAATGCACATCCCTAGCCAGATAAATCACAATATGTCCATTGGTGAAAATAACTAGGCTAAGGTCATTAAGATAAGTCTCAAGGCTACACAAGGCAAATAGAGAAATGTCTATCCTATTAGCAGTTTATGCATACATTCCATAGGCATAGTCATAACAGGTGTTGTTGTATTTAAAGGTTAGATAATAATATCCATTTTTCAATATCCATTAATATCAATACCAATAACTCTATCAAGAAATTAGTCCATAAGCAAGAAATACAACAACCCATTCCAAAATGATTCATTATAAAAAATAGGAGAGAAAGTTAATTAAGCTAAACAAAAGGTTACATTGCAATCCTAAAAATGGAATTAGTTTATTAGCATGGTACTAATACTCATTTTCAATACATTCCACATTCTCAGTAATACACAAATAAATGGGAGATTTGGAATAAGAAAACCCCTATTTTGAAGTGTTCTTCCTCCAAATCTTCTCTTCACTGTCTAGCTTCTGAGATTTATCGAATGTAATAACGTTTTCTCCTTTTCGCAACTTCTTTCTCTTCTGAGAAATAAATACTGTAATGAAAATCCTAGTCTAAACTATTTTATGTCTGATAATTAATGTTGGCGGCCGTGTCTGATAAGTGTCTTTATCCCCCTCTCTTTAGGTCATTAAAAGCACTTCTTCGTTGCGACACTTGAGCTCATACAAGCTAAGTGAGCATTAAACTAAGAAGGAAAATACAGCCGCCACGTGAGCTTAAAAAACACCGGAGGTCGCGCTGCAACGCGACTCCATATAGAGCCTTTGATGCTGCGGCATGAGGATGCCATCAGCCCAAGACAAGAAGCGTGCCACAAGACGGATATATAAGCGGCGGCTTTATATTTGGGCGCCCATAGGTAGTGTACAAGAAGGCAATTAACAGGAGTATGCTCACCATCGACGTCATGCCCACATGAAATGAGCTATCCTTGGCGTTATACGGCAAGGTGTAGCAAAAATTCCCACTAGAAGCTGGAAAAGATATGCAAAGCCCTGCATCATAGACATTAAACATAATAATAACAAAATATAAATAAAAGCTAATTAAATAACTGAAAATAGGCAAAACTTAAACCATAAAGGATCTGATTCGTAGGTATAAATCCCACTCATCAAATACCCCCAAACTTAAGCTTTTGCTTGTCCTCAAGCAAACTATCAGACATCTATACCCCATTACTGCAAGATACGAATGAAAACTAATCCTATAGACTAATACCATGGCCTCTAAGCACAATCATCAATACCCTCTGAGAATAAGACAAACACATATACGAACGAGGGCTTAATGTCTATTAATAAATATGAGACTATAATCGATCCATTCTATGTGTGTGTGCAGACCAAACATCTTAACTAGTCATAACCCAAATAAAGATCACACAGTCGATTGTGATAACCAATAAGCTTACTATGCAACCCACATAATTAACAAGCATTAAGAACAAGACGCAAAAACAAGAAAGGATCAAAAGGTTCTAATAATATGATGTAAATTCCGACTCAGATAGTACTTGATTACTTTTAAGCTAAACAGAGCACCCATTAGCAAGTTTTCGATCAATGACTCCTAAGTCAGATGACTTTAGGGCACTAGGTGTAGAATACCCCTAAGAATCTAATAACTCAAGCACAAAGGCCACGTAATCAACATCAGTCCACCATAAATTTTACCAGCCTGCGTTTATGGGCGAGTGTGTTTCCACGCTCCATCTTAACCCACCGTAGGACTGTTATTATAATAGATTTTTTAAATAAATAAAACTATAGACCTGAAAATGTAAAAGCCTCTAAGTATTTTATTATCTTGAAATCAACAGAGTTTTAACAGCGTACAAATTTACAACACAATAAACAGACAACCTAAATCTGGACGCATAACTAGAAAAAACAATTGGTCAGTGCTCGCTAAACGGATGGATTCAAAACAGTCTCGCCTTATCTAATTAACATGCCCCTAGTTCACATAAATTTGACACTACTCTAAGAAAATGATATAATTACTTGACGCTTGTCATAGGCTATAATCAAAACTTAAGTGCTATAACACCCTAACCCAGCATATAAACAATTACAGACCGGGGGATAGAGTTAATCAAAATGTAATAGGCAAAATACTATAAAATATAAAGTACCCCAGTCAAAATAGGGCAAAGCCATCACACAAGGCATTAAGTATACCAATAATCAGTGTAAAACCCAAAAAGTATGGCTATCCACAAAATAATATCTAACTTAATGAAAATATCCCTAAATTTCACTTTGCAACTACATAAACCCAAAAGATATACAACCAAAAGCATGCATACATACATAAATAAATAAAAATACTACTATGCAAAACATGCATCCAAAATAAATCATTCACCATAAACAAAAATTTAAACCACAATAATAATCACATAAATAAACCATAGTTAATAAGTAGTCTGGGGCTATCCAGCCCAAATGATTCACTCAAGTACTCACACCATAAACATAATTAAACTTAAACATCATAGTTGTAATAACCCGATATTTTCTATATAATTAAATCAGAAATTTTGCGTATAATTTTTTTTTATATATATAAAGGTGGAAATATGTGACAGATAATGTGTGTGTGTGTGTGTGTGTGTATATATATATATACATGTGTGTGTGTGTGTGATAAATAAAACATTAATTATTACAAATAATTTTATTTTAGAATTATTGATCATTATAAAGTATATCTTATAATAATTAATTTTATAGTAGAAATGATTTTATTATTTATTTTCCATGAAAATATGATTATTATATTATTTAAATAATATATGATATGATTATAGAATTATTATAATAATTATTTTATTATATGAATTTATTTCAGATTAGTTAAGTTAATTATTTTTAACTTAATTAATAATGTTATATATGAAAGATAAATTAGATATGGAATCCAAAACCTAATTCGGGTTTGGAATAAGGAAAGAGAATAATAATATTATATTAAGTATATTTCTGTACTATAAATATGTATTGTATGTGTAAACTGTTAATAATTGGTCAATTATAGTGTGACAGTAGAAAACTTAGTTTTATTGTGCTAAACCCTAATTTGAAATCCAAATTAGAGTGCAAGATTATTTTGTAATCGTGATATGTGAGTTATAACATATATTATAGATATTAATCTTAATTAGGAAAAACCCTAATTGTTAGAAACCCTAATTTCTAAAATTAGAAACCTTATTTGTTAATTAGTAACCCTATTTATCCAATTGGAGCCTTAATTGCTAAATTAGTAATCTTAATGATAATTAGTAAAACTTAAACCTAATTTTTAAGTCTATGAAATTAGATAACCTATGTTAATTAAGGAAACCCTAATTTTCATTTTGAAAACTAATTTTTTTCCACTATAACCCTAATTATCAAGTTAGTAACCCTAACTGCTAAATGGGTAACCCTAATTGTTAATGATAAGCCCTAATGCTAATTAGTAAGTTATTAAACCTAATTTGTGGGTCTAAGTACTTAGAAAACCTAAACTATTTTAGAAAACCCTAATTTATAATTTTAAGAAACAAAATTTTTGTACAAACCCTAAATAGAAATCCTACAAAATTATTGTGCCAAACTTTAGGGTTAAACCCTAAGGGTCAAACCCTAACGGTTTGCCATGTTTGCCCTTAAAATCATAAGGCTAATGACCAAATTACCCTTCTTGCATATTTTATTAGCTAACTTGTAGATCTATCCATATATGGAGTGGTGACCAAACAAGATTGCCTATGTGACTTATATCTCCAGCAATCAGTCAATAGCCCAGCCAATACATTGCATCTAAGACTTATATATATATATAGAATTGGAGAGAGAAAAACTATTTTCATGCTCATTTGATCACAACTCTCTACCAAGTCCCTCTCTCTCTGACCTACGAATTCTCTTAGCATTTCAGTCCCAAAACTCAGCCACTCTATCACCCATAATAAATCAAAAGCCTAGAATTAAGGATTTGATCAAGAAAGGTATAACCCTAAACCTAAAATCTGACTATTAATGTTGTGTTAAATCTGGTGTTTATGTGTTGTAATATGTTCTATGTAGTGTATATCGATGATTTGGGTTGTACATAGTGGATCCATAACATCTAGATACTCGAAATTGAAGTTTTCAAAAATCTAGGAATTTTTTGTTGTTGTCTGACAGCCAAATGTTAGGTCATGTAGATCTCTTTCTGTTTATGGTATTTGTGTTTTGAAGGTTGATACTTGTAGTATGTTATATGGTCTATGATCTAGAACTTAAATCAGGGTCAGATCTATCATATATTGTAAGATATTTGTGGTCAAACCACGTTGACTGGCCATGACTGGGCATTTCTGGGTAACCCAGAAACTGCCCAGAAAGGGTCTGACAAGATTTTCGTGAGCCTTTATCTTGCTGATGTTTGTTGTTTTGTTGTTGTTGTTGTAATAGAATCGTAATATGGTATATGGACTATAGTTTAAAACTTTTATATCATATAAATAACGTGTAGATTTAATGTAGTGGTCGGTCAAAGTAGCATGGTCAAGCATGTAAGCGGTTTTTTGGGTAACCCAGAAAACCTATGAACGCGGTTCCTGGCATGCTTTGACCAGCATGGATCTGCTTGTTGTGATGTTGTTAGACTTGTTTTATGTAAAAGATCTGTTGTCTTGCATGTTGTCTACACACTAGAACCCTTAAATCACCAAACCATTACATGTGTTGCAAGTTGTGGAAGCCCAAATGTGGTCACTCGAAACTATTCTTCATTTATGGGTAACCCGGGAATGAAAAAAAGCTCTGATAGCTTATTCCAGGCCTTAGATCTCTCTTATTGAATGTTTAGACTTGAACGTTGTTTACAACTTGTACCCTGCTAGATACTCTACACATCCTGACGTGTAAACTACCTAATACATGATCAGATTGATAGATATAAGGTCAACAAAAGCGTTGACCGGCCTTGACTTAAGTTTCTGGGCAGCCCAGAAATGCTCTGACAGCTAGTTTGGGACATTATATCTTGCAGATATGTTGTTGTATGACCTAGATTGTTGGTGTTAATTGTAGTGTTACATAAACACTACAAGATCTGAGTCATAGTTTGCCCAGAAACACTTTGTGTTAAGAATGAAACTTGGTCAAACATGCCCCCTCGTTAACTGCTTATGAATGTCTGGGTTGCTCAAGAACACTTAAAGCGACGCTTTCTGTCGCCAAAGGCTTTAGCGACAGACTTATTAATTTTAATTAATTTGTTTTCAAAAAAATCATTTAAAAATAGAAATTAATTATTAAAAATTCCAAAAATAGTTTTAAAAATTATTTTAAGTTATAAAATTAACTTTTAATAATTTGACATTTTTTTCATAAATATTAATATTTAATTTATTTAATAAATGTATTAAATAAATTAATTTAAAATAATTTTATTATATTAAAATTATTTTAAATGATAATAAAGTATTTAAAAATATTTGAAGTTATAAAATATAAATTTTAATATTTTAAGACAAATTTCATTAATTATTTAATATTAATGATATTAAATTTATTTAACAATTATATTAAATTAATTAATTCAAAATGATTTTAATATTATAAAAATCATTTTAAATGAAAATAAATAGTTTAAAAATATTTTAAGTTATAAAATATAACTTTTAATATTTAAAGGTAAATTTTATTAATAATTTAATATTAAATGATATTAAATTTATTTAATAATAATATTAAATAAATAGTTTAAAAATAATTTTATTAATTTAAAAATTATTTAAAAGGATATAAATGGTTTTAAAATATTTTTAAGTTATAATAAATGACTTTTAATATTTTGATAGAATAATAAATTAATATTCTAATATTAATGGTAATTATTTAAAATAATTTTAAATGTTTTAAAATCATTTAAGGGTAATATTAATGTTTTAAAAACTCATTTAAGGGTAATATTAATACTTTAAAAATATTTTGAGCTATTATAAATAACTTTAATATTTTGGCAATAGTTTCATTAATAGTTTAATATTAATTAAATATTAATGATAATAGAATTATTTAATATTTAAATCATTTAATAATGATTTCAGTGTTTGAAAAATCATGATAAATTATAATAATTATTTAAAAATTATTATAAGGCTATAAAAAATAATATAACTGATATTTAAAATATCTAAACGAATATTGAACTACACGATAGAGTCTTAGACTCGATAATTACCCGATAAAGCCGTCGGTACACTGACATGTTTTAGAAATTGATTTGGACTTATATAATTTGACTACATACGTATTTATTTATGATCAAATGACTGTTAAACATATATGACAATGTGATTAGGTTATGTGATGACTGTAATTAACAGTACTATGTGTTATGATATGTATTTCTAATCGATAGAATGATCTTATTAATGATATGTCTCGATATAAAAGATAAAACTAAGTTGTGTAACTATAAGCAGCAGACCAGACAAGTATTCTAACTTTGTATTTCCTTTATGCAATGGACATGAGTAAGAAAGTTACAGAATTATATTATTATTGTGCCAGATTATTAACTCTATTATTATCGATTATGTATCCAATCTTTGGTATTCATACAAGTTCTTAAATTATCCGATCATTATTTATCAATACAGTACTATTGTACAATCCAGATATTTATTATTTTCATTAATTTCTAAATATAGTTAGACAAGTGTCCTCACTTGGATAATCATTGTATTTAATCACATGTTGACACATACCCATTGATTTCCGGTATGTATACCTTAATTAAAAGCCGTCTAAGGTATTTGACCCAGCTAGACACAGATTTAGAAATATCGTTTCACATGATAAAACTTTATTGTATCCAATCAAATTGCTTTGGTTCGGATTCCCGACTAAGTATGAACATCCCTAATCTGGGAAAACTTTTGTGCGCCAAAGGCGGATAAGATGAAAGATAATATCGTTCTTGCGTGTAGTATTGATCAATACATGGCACATTGGGCATATCACCCTCGTGCCTGTAAGTTATGACGGTTTGCGGATGAAGTTCTGCTAAACCTTAGCGAAAATTAAAAATAATGTTCATAGTCTGTCAACTGATCTTCCTTTATAGTCAGTAAGTAGTTTCAAAAATTTGATATAGAATTGATATGTTGTTGATTATTGGTTCAGCTTACTTCACAACTGTTGATTCGTTGTAGAAGTGTCTTTTCAAAGAAAATATTTAATCCTTTCAGTTAATATTTATTGTTGTTATTACTTGTTGGGCACTCAAATGCTCATCCTTGCTTAATTTAAATGTTTTCAGCTAAGTGTGAACAACCAGAAGGTTCGGCCAAGAACAAGGGAAAAGGAAAGTAAACAGAATAAGTGTTATGGTATTTTATGTAATAGTATGACTTTATTAAGACCATGATATTTATTATTATCATATATTGTAATGAATGTAGTAAAGGTTGCGTACTTGGGATTAGACTCTGATATATGTAAATTAAGTTTGGTATTTAAATTATTGTTATTATTATTAGTATTATTTCTGGTCATAGAAATGGTATCGTAAAGCACCGAGTTCGGGTTTCAAGTACCTGAATTTGGGGGCGTTACAACATGGTATCAGAGCTTTAGGGTTAGAAACCTTAGGTGGGATAGACCTTAGACTATAACCTTAGAACAGAGGGAAACGTTGAAAATACGAATAAAATATATAGAGTTTAAAAAGGAGATGAATTGGATAAATTCATCATAAAACAAAATAAAAGATAACTTATATAAAACTATTATTTGTTGTATGTATATATTATGTGCTAATCAAGATAGCTTGTGCGTAGATGTCAGATAGAAAAGGATTAGGATACCCTTAGATCGTAAAGAAGGAGTCAACATCCATAACCGACCCAATGTCAAAGCCAATATAGCTGAAATAGAGGCTCACTTTGAAAGCAACCCTAATGAGGTGATTATACTGGAAAATGTAGTACCGGACCCAAAAACGATAGTGTAACTGATAGGTAGTGTATAGTTAAAGAATATAAGGTCAAGCTCGAGTTCTTAAACTCATATGTTTGTGGTGAGTTCTTAAACTCATAATGTGTGGTAAGTTTGACGAACTTGGTATAGTTATGTGTGAATGAACTATTGAGGATAATGGGAATATATATATATAATACTAAGCAATTGATCCTTAGTGAAGGCGTAAGAAATAAGTAGTATTAGTATTACTTAATTATGTATGATTCTATGATGTGTATATGATAGGTATGACTGTGTAATGTAATATTCTCAACTTTCATATTAGTTGTGGCAGCGAATCCCGACTTCTGTGTCACAAAGGGATAGCGAATGTTTAAAGCAGTATGTGCCATGGTATGAAAAGTGCTATGAATATGAATCTATGTTGGATTGATGAAATAAGTTGTGTATAAAGATAGTAATTATTTATCAGAACATTGGTTAATACAGTAAACCAAATTTTCAAAATCTAATATTTTGAATACATGATTATTTGAGTAGAAAATTTCGCGTTAGGTGTATACCCTAAAACATAGAAGGTAAGTCGATGAAAGATAAATTATGATTTTAATTAATCAAATAATGCCGCCAAGACAAAAACGAAACCAAAGGGCAGAAGAACCTGTCAACAAAGCTGGAGGACAACCAGACTCGATACAGAATTTTACGATTATGGTCGCTCAAACTATGCAGAACGGGATACCAGACACGGGAAATCAGCCAGATAATCGATTTGCGAACTTCAAAAACTTTAAGGCAGTCGGACCGACATGATTTAGAAGATCAACTGACCCTATAGACGCATTTGAGATAGCTAGGATAACGGAGGGGCAAAAGACAGCTTTTGCCACCTACATGTTGAAAGGGGAGATGAATTTTTGGTGGGAGGCAAATCAAGCTAGAGCCGGAGAAGGGAATAGTGGTAGTAGGACTGGAAAAAGGAAAGGAGAAAATTTTGGGAATACCAAAAATAGACCAGGAGGTGGAAAGAAAAAGGTTGTGCAGTGTGGGAATTACGGAAAGAATCACTCAGGAGAGTGTCTTAAAGGTGTGGATCAATGGATCATAGGGTGAAGGACTGTCTGAAATGGAGAATGGAGGCAGGAAGCGTAAATACGGGGAAAAGTAGCGGGACGCTGGCGACAACGGGACCAACTTCAACAAATAAACCAACAGAATCAACCGCAAGAGTCTTCAACATGACCATTCAAGATATCGTGGCAGATGGGGATGCAACTCCAGGTATTATTCGAATAAAATTTATTTTCTTATATATGATTTTCTTATATATATAGTAAATTATTTTATAAAAAAATTTTGAAGGAGGAATTTGAGTTCTTTTAGAAATCAAATTTCTGTTTAATCAGATAAATAAACTTTATGCTGAATAGTTAAAGATCGGTTCGATCAATTATGATCGAGATCTACTTGCAATGGTTGTGTATGCTATGTACCCTTGTATGTATAAATTTTAAAACGGTGATTCCGGGGACGGAATCTTTATGAGGGAGGGTGAATGTCATAACCCGATATTTTCTATATAATTAAATCGTAAATTTTAAGTATAATTTTTTTTATAAAGGTGGAAATATATGATGTAATGTGTGTGTGTGTATATATATATATATATATATATATATATATATATATATATATGTGATAAATAAAATTTATTTATTACATTAATTATTACAAATAATTTTATTTTAGAATTATTGATCATTATAAATTATATTCTTATAATAATTAATTTTATAATATAAATGATTTTATTATTTATTTTCCATGAAAATATGATTATTATATTATTTAAATAATATATGATATGATTATAGAATTATTATAATAATTATTTTATTATATGAATTTATTTCAAATTAGTTAAGTTAATTATTTTTAACTTAATTAATAATGTTATATATGAAAGATAAATCGATATGGAATCCAAAACCTAATTCTAGGTTTGGAATAAGGAAAGAGAATAATAATATTATATTAAGTATATTTCAGTACTATAAATATGTACTGTATGTGTAAACTGTTAATAATTGGTCAATTATAGTGTGATAGTAGAAAACCTAGTTTTACTGTGTTAAACCCTAATTTGAAACCCAAATTAGAGTACAAGATTATTTTGTAATCGTGATATGTGATTTATGACATTGCTAATTAGGATTAATATTTCCTAATTAAAATTGTTAATTTAGCAATTAGGTTCATAATTGTACATTAGGGTTTCAAACAGAACAATTAGGGTTTCAAATTTACAAATTAGAGTTTTCTAACCAATTCGTTAGGCTTTACCCTAATTAATCTTATAATCAATACACTTAAGTCTCTGAGATCCCAAGTTAGGTTTTTCGTGATCCGAATTAGGGTTTTGGATTCCCGGAACTGAAATTAGGGTTTCTAAAACTGATATTAGGGTTTCTTATCAGACGTAAGAATTTTCTAACTGAACGTCGATATTCTTAATATATGATTAGGGTTTGTCACAAATATAATTTATCTAGTTAACCCTTGATCCTTAACCACAAACTGTACACATAAATCCACATACACAGAACATATACACTTGTACCCTTAATCTTGAATAATTCACCACAACATTTTAAATCCATAAAATTTCTTCCCATAAATGTCAAATTCATTCACTTATTTTATGTCTAGGTTTATTATTTAACTTTATTTCAATATTTTAAGATTTTAATAAATATCCAAATTATCGGGTTGTCACATGCTCTATTGCTTATCTCAATATTCTCGGGTGTCATTTTCAAACACTGCCACAAAACAAGGGTTAATTGACATGCCACATATTATCTCTATATTCTGACCGACCAATTAAATAACAAATAAACTTAAGTAGGTCATACTAGCGAAGGATTTCCCCATCTTTCCCCACTAGTTCTAGTCTCACATCTTAGCCATGGATCATATCCCTAAGCTTTGATACCAACTGTGACGCCCTCAAAATAGGTATACATCACCCATCTTGAGTCGCCAAATACATAGTACTGAATACAAATACAAACTTAATTATACAACATGAGATGAGAGTTTTAACAGGAATATTATCTTCTAGACAGTATCTAAACTCAAATTCAATCCTCATTACATTTATTATAATACTAGATAGTGAGAACTGCTAAAATAACCATCTCGGACCGTCACTCCATTCTCTGACTAGTCCCGGCTACGTTCTCATTTCCTAAATAGAACAATGAAAGCAAAAGGGTGAGCTCGACTAGCCCAGTAAGAAATATTATGACTAAGATAATGAAGAATAAATTTTCGTTAGCCTTCAATAGTGTTAAACTAATAAAATATCATAAAAATCAAGTTTAACTGCAGCGGAACAAGCAATCCATTAGAAGAGTCAAGTAGAGCATGATATCTATTATCTTCTATGATTTAAAAATTTTATCATCAATTTTATCGCTAAGACTTAGCTTAATAAATAAATCACATCATCGAATCATCCATGGACTACAGGTCAAGGATATTCATTAGTATCACGATCACGAATTATCCATACACTACGGGCCAAAGATATTCGTGTTTTCACCAATGGTCATGATCATGCCAACAACTGTCCATCAATGCAATACGGGCCAATGATGACTTTTACCACATCATTTGTAACATTACAGTCATGATTATACCGAATAATCCCTGGTCATAATCATACCAATCAACAGTCCATCTATGCACTACGGGTGAAAGATGACTTTTATAACAATATAAGCATGAGGATGATGACAATGATATACGAATTTAATTAAATGAAAGCAAAAGATAAATTTTTAAGATTTATAATTTAATTTATCCAGAATTCAAAAATGTCCAAATTATCAACATGATACTACTTTGTGGAGTAAAATTCAAGAATAATATTATATCAAAAATGATTTGGACCGAAAAGAAATCAATTTTTATCATGAATAATACCCCGGGTGAATAGTACCCCATAAATAGTACTTCAGGAATAGTACCCCGTGAATAGTACTCTGACATGAAAAAGTTAAAAACTTATCAAGAATGCTCAGAATAATATTTCCATGAAAAGATACTTTATGAAGCACAAATATCAAGGATATTTTACTAATTTCATGGAGTATAGAAGCCAAAACTTAACAAAATGAATGTAGAATTCGAAATCTAAAACGAAATAATATTACTTACATACTACAGAGTATGGAAGAAAATATTATTTCTTACGAGTATTGAACAAAAAAATATCCCTTACCTTAAAAAGACGAGTATTCCAACTGGTATAGTGGAGATATTCTTGAAGAAAACTTTCACTGTTTTCTACACTAAAAGCTTCCTAAGACTCGAAAGAAATACGCTCACTATTATAGAAGAAGAATTCTCTAATTCTGGTGTGATTTTCAATTCTAACTAAGCATCCTATTTATAGGAGAATGGAAGGGGTACTGTTTAAGATATTCACAGATGCAATAGTTTTAAAAATCACAGACTCCTTATGAACATCACGGACGACTCAAATTCCAAGGAATCATCGAGTAAAAAATAAAACAAAAATATAATATACACATATATATATATAAACACATGTTACTTTGAAAAACATCCACCACCCGTGACAAATTTTTCTCCCCCCCCCCCCCCTCCCCAACCCAATTTCAATTTTCTTCCACATGTGGGGCCTCATATGTGGTCCCCACCTATTATTATATATATATACTGAATAACTTTCTACTGATTTTTTTGAAAAATTGGTAAATGGGGGGTCTAAATAATAATCAAAATTTACAACAATTACTTCATAAAAAAATCCCCTCAATATTTTTAACGACCTTAATTAATCATTATTATAACTCGTAATATTAACAACCAGATCGTTCCCAGGAAAGAGGGGGCTTTCCAATAAGGATTTCTCCTTATTGGCGCGCAATTAGGTGCCCAAACTCCTTTCCTCGACAGAACTTTCTAGACATTGTTAATTATATATATAATAATATGAATAACTTGTCATCTCAATTATTGATTTAATAATATAAAATATTGACAATAATTAAATCAAATAACGTGAGAAACTATGCAGCAATTACTGTAGCAATAATTGAATAAAATTGAGTGAATTCTCACGTAAACATCAATAATCAATACTGTGTGCTACTATGCAACCACGCCAGATTCATTGTATTTTTATCACCGGGGTATTCCAACAGTTAATCAGTAAAACTTTCATAGTTATTTTTATAAAAAGATATTTCTATCGCTTTTCTAACTCCGGCGATAATAATTCCGTTGTGGGGTCCGCTTAATGATTGTTGGTCGTCGCATTTAATATTTCCCCGTTAAAACGAATATTCCCCAATTAATCGAATATTTTATGACAACTTGCATACTTTGCAAAATTTATAAATATTACCCACAACTTATAACATTATATTAAATTCACACCATAATATTCAAAAATATATTTCGAGAACAATTAATCTTTATTTATGAAAATTGGGGTCTTACAATCATGACTTGAATTTATAATTGAATATCTTTAGCTTAAGTGCAAAGGTGAATTGATCAACATAGTTATAAATATTGTTTATATAAATTCTGAAATGATTATATATTTTTTTGTGATATTAATAACTTTGGCCTGTAGTGCAAAGATGACCTGTTGTTGAATATTTTTGGCTTGTAGTGCAAAGATGACCTGTTGTTGAATATCTTTGGCACGTAGTGCAAAGATGACTTGTTATTGAATATCTTTGGCCGTAAAAAGATATTTCTATCGTTTTCTAACTCCGATAATAATTCTGTTGTGGGGTCCACCAATGATTGTGCCGTCGTACGAATATTTCCTGTTAAAACAAATATTCCCCGACCAATCAAATATTTTATGACAACTTGCATACTTTGCAAAATTTATAAATATTACCCACAACTTATAACATTATATTAAATTCACACCATAATATTCAAAAATATATTTCGAGAACAATTAATCTTTATTTATGAAAATTGGGGTCTTACAATCATGACTTGAATTTATAATTGAATATCTTTAGCTTAAGTGCAAAGGTGAATTGATTAACATAGTTATAAATATTGTTTATATAAATTCTGAAATGATTATATAATTTTTTGTGATATTAATAACTTTGGCCTGTAGTGCAAAGATGACCTGTTGTTGAATATTTTTGGTTTGTAGTGCAAAGATGACCTGTTGTTGAATATCTTTGGCACGTAGTGCAAAGATGACTTGTTATTGAATATCTTTGGCCTGTAGTGCAAAGATGACATATTGTTGAATATCTTTGGCCTGTAGTGCAAAGATGAACTGTTGATGAATATCTTTGGCCCGTAGTGCAAAGATGAATTTATTAGTATGATTATGAACATGAACTGTGATTTAGTATAACCATGATCTTTGATGTTTCAGGTAAAGGCAGGTGATGAAAATAATCTTTGTCCTAGGTGCGAAGAGTAATTTAGAACCACAATTATGATTATGAGTTATTCACATTATTGTGGATAGGAACTGTTGATTAATGTTACAGGGATAAAACATTATTGGTGGACTTTTAACATGGAGAAGATAATAGACATTATGGTCTATTTGACTCTTCTAATGGATTGTTCGTTCCGCTGCAACTATGGTTGAAAAGTTTTATCATCTACCATATGTTCTAAATCTCTGATTTATTATTGATAATTTAATTATCTTTAGTCATGATATTCTTTACTCGGCTAGTTGTGCTCACCCTTTTGCTTCACAATTCCTTTTAGGTAATAAGAGTGTAGCTGGGTCGAGTGGGGGTAACAGGGGAATAGAACAGTGGTCTATAGATGTTGAGGTTTCCCCTAAAATAGTATGGAAATAATGTAACGACCGAGAAATTTGGATCCTTTGTAAACTATTTGAAGGAATTAAATAATGAATAAAATAATATTATTTGTTATTATTACGTGTTAATAAGATGTATGTCGTTTTATAACCTAGAAACGTCGGAGCATTGTAGTATCTTAACTACATGAAGGAATTAAAGTGTTTGAATTTCCAAGACGAAAATAAAAGCTTTCCGAGAAATTTTATGAAAAACACTATTCATCATTTTCCGCTCGGGAATTATTTTTGAATTTCCGAGAAATTCATAACGTTATAATATAGAGGTGAGATGGATAATGTAATAATAATCTAAGTATGGAAAACGCAAAATTTCGAATGTGGACTTAATTCAAGAACATTAAGAATTAAAATCTAATGAAATGAATTAGTGTAATTTTGTGTGAAGTGTAAAGTCCAATAGCATTAAGGGGCAAGCCCAAGTGGTAGGAATGTTTAGCCCAAGAGTTGGTTAATATGAAGCCCAAACTAAATTAATGAAAGCACACAAAAATAATCTAATTGATTAAAACTAAGCCCAAAGTAATGATTCAATGGGCTAGCTTGATCCATGGGGCAACCTATGGGTGATCTTGGTACCCAAGTATGGAGACCAAGTAATAAGTGTAATGGCCAAGTAATTTGGGTGGAGAGCAAGTTTACTTAGGCCTTAAGTTATGAATAATAAGGAGGTTAGTAAGGAGGTGGAAGGTCTTAATGACCAAAGTACCCTAAGCTTAGAAAGCCTATAAATAGAAGGCTTGTAATTCATTATTTGGTTGTTAGTTTTCATCCAAAACAAAAGAACTTAAGTGTTAGAGAGAATAAGCACTTTGAAGCTTAACTTCTATTTTTAGATTTTCCAAGAAGAAGAAGGACTAGTTCATCAAGGGTAAGACTCTTGTCACATATATATCTTCTATCTCTATCATTATAGGGTGATAAGAGAAGTGTAGATTAATCAACTTGTATGTTAAAAACACTTAAGAAATGGTTGATTAATGGATTTAAGCCGAATAAGTAAGGAATAAGCAATTCAAACCTAAATAAGTTATGAACTTATGAAGAACAATGATGAACTTGTCATATGTTTACCTTAAAGAGTTAGTATGATTCATAAGATGAAAGAATGTTGTATAAAGGACTTAATTCAAGAATAATTCATAAGGAAATGAAAATCTTATATTGTAGAATTGGTTAAGTTATGAACTTATGAAGAATAAGCCATAACCTAATTTAAAGACAAGTTGTTATAAAATGTAGGTTGAGATGTCTAGTTAATGAAATGAATCCATTTAGAATGATGATCAAATCATTAGTAATGAAGTTTTGCCGGAATTCACACGGTTGGATGATAATCGTCGAATTCGTGAAATTCTTGGAATGGTAGTCGTATTTTGTGTTTGAACTTGGAAACACTGGTTTTCGATGGAGATAACTCTTATTTGGCATTATAGAGTTTCGGACTCAAAAATGACCAAATTCTGACTTCGAACGAAGAAACGAGCGTTGAACGTTCACGAACGTTTTTTGTTTTTGTTAAAAATGGACTAGTAGGTGAATTTTTAGCTAACGAAGTCAAATAGATACAATTCTTGTATGAACATGTAGAGTATGAAATTTGTGAACCGTAGGCCTTTGAACGAGCCAATTCAGACTTATAACGAAGAAGTTACGAGTCTGGGAATCTCACAAGTTGAAAAATCATCAAAGTTTTACAGTGCACATAAGTATCCAAGAAGACTTACATTGAGGCCAAATAACTTGCAAGCATGACCTTAGAAGCTTAGCCGAAAGCAAAGCTATAACCCATCTTTTGAGAGTGGCAGCAATGTCAGAAATAAAGGAGACTCAAATGTGCAATGACGAGTCCGGATTTCTCTAAGCGTAAATGAAATGGCATGCATGAGATAATGAAGGAACACTGCACCACAAATACAAAATTTAAGATCAAAATAATAAATAAGGTTTTTATGTGGAGCATGAATAGTAATTGATGAACATTTAACTAAGTATCTTAATGTAACATTGTTAAGTCATAGTTAAGCCTTAATTATGATCACTTAGGGTTAAAGAAAGTCAAGTGCACGTAAACATAAGAATGACGTAACGGAAAGCCAGAACCAATAATAAAAAATCTAATACGTAATTAGATTGAGAAGTAGGGTGAAATTCTTTAGGAACCATGTATGATTATTCATGACCTAATGTGTTATGTGATGTTATCATCTACTGTAGAGACTTAAAGACTTAAAGTGCACGTGTTATAAACTGTAATAGACGCTAAAAGCAAGTATTATAACCCTTGTTCCAGTTCATTCTGGACAAGCTTTGTGATTCATGTATTCTTACGCATGAGTTTGTTAGGTTTGTAAGATTCATGAACGCAATCAAATTGCATAAAATAAGCGGAAACGTGATAAACAAGAGTTTTAAAATTTTACAAACCATATACCCAGATCACCCTTTATGCATAATTATTAATTAAACGAAAATATGAAGAACAAGAATCATACCCTTGAAGATTCGAGCTTCCTCAGGTAAAAGTTCACCTCCAATCTTTTTCGCGTTCAACTTGAATCCACCGGGTTTGGTTCCTTCCTTTGATCAACGTTAGCCACCCAATTGTTTGGCCTCTAGAGGTGATCCACCAAGGAAGAAGAAATATTCAAGAAGAAGGGTGTTTGGCTAAACCTAGTTTTTCTATCTCTTATAGAAAAAGAGCGTACTCTCCCAACTATTGGAATTACGTCTTCACGTGTTGTGAAAGTGTCAACCACCTCACCCATAATAAGACTCCTATTATTTATAGATGTAGGAAACCCTCCTTAACAATTAAGGAATTGGGTTTTATTTAATTAATTAAATTCTTTTAATTAATTAAGCTCCCTAATCTTATTAGGGATAATTAATTAAACTCTTTTAATTAATTTGCTTCCTAATCCTATTAGGATATTTGAGAGTACTTTTATTAATTAATTCCTAAACTCCTTTAGGAATTAAATAATAATAATAATAATAATAATAATAATAATAATAATAATAATAATAATAATAATAATAATAATAATAATAATAATAATAAGACTCCTCTTATTAATTTATATTTAATATTTCCAAAATATTAAATAATAAATATTAAGCTATTTAATTTATTCTATCACCATAAATTAAATTAAATATACTTAACTTATTATTACGATTATGCCATTAACTTCATAAATAATTATTCTTCCTTTTATGGTGTAACCCTTTAGGTTCTCCATATTAAACCTATTGTGAATAAATCAATTAGAACAATTCTAATCTTATTTAAATAAATAAATTAAATTAATAATTTATTTAAATAAATAATATTTATTCTACAATAGGATAAGCCTCCCTAACGATCAACGACTTTCCGGATAATATAGATTTTAACATTAATCATAAAAGAACCTTTGAGTTAATAGTTACTGCGTATAATTCAATCCTTCCACCATACAATGTCCCAATTAAATATAAGACATGGAATTACTGTCAAGTCTTATTTTATTTAATTATATGTATTTCGACTCTTAAATGCACAACTCCAAATAATGCAAATTAGAAACTCCTTTCTAATTTTATTCTGCCTTGGCCAAGGACTACTGGATTGTCATTTATCGAATCACATATGATATTTCTCTTCTTTTACTAGAAGCGGTAGATTCTTTATTGATCATACATTATCTCCATGTACAACTTATTATACCCAAGCATACCCTTTGATATACCCTAAGGGTCTTAAGGAATAAGTCAAAGTATAACTCATCATACACAAGATACTATGATGATCTCAAGTCCAAGGATCACTTGTACTACTATCACTACAAGAATTTCTATTGACAGACAAGTAAAACTCCATTAGGTATTCCTTAGCGAGCCACGTTCAGTGAACTTATTCTCTAATAAGCACCTACATACTTGCTTTAGTGTCTCCACACAAATGATCATGAGATCAATCATCCTCATCCAAAGAGCAAGTAACGTATGTACCAATCTATCCGGATTCACTAATCCCCAATTTAGTAATCCAACGATTGGGAACTATTTTAGTTTTAAGCTTTCTAAGAATTTTGATCTCATTAGAATGATCATCATCATTATTCTAAAAGCATTGCTTAAAACTATGGGTTTATCACATATTATAAAATAGCATCATGTAGATATTTAGTTAATGGATATGTAATGTTGTTCTTGAGAGTCCATTATCTCTATAGTGATTTCCCATCTTTCAATGATTCTTATAATCAAGTGAAAGGGCCACAACATATGTTTAGATCCAAGATGAGACTTAGGAACTATTCCTAGTTTCTGTAATGAACTTTTCATCCAAACAATCAACTTGTAGCTTCATTTATAGCTATATACTTTGTCTTTATTACTAAACTAGCAACTTTTTGCTGTTTGAAACCTTTTCAATTCACTGCACCACCGTTCAAGGTAACGCTTTACCTTAAAGTGGATTTTCCGTCGTCTTGGTCTGTCTGAAAAACTTGAGTCTATTAAGCCCTCGAGTTTTAATTTAGACCCACCATGAATATGATCACATCCTTAGTGCTGGTTAAGTACTTTAATATATTTTTCACTGAATCATAGTGAACTTCTCCAGAATATGACTGATCAACATCAGGTCTCGTATATTTCATTGCATACATGATAGTTACTCATGCGATCTCTCTTTTTGGAGTCTATGGGGACTATTAAGAGAGATACACTCCTAGGCTCATCAACATGAGACATCTCTTGGAGTTTGCCATGCTAAACGACTTTAACATCAAATGAATATACGTTCCTTGGGTTAAATCTAGCATCCTCTTGAATCTATCTATATAGATTTGTATCCCCAATTATGATACTCTTCCCAAATCATTCATGGAGGAATGTTTAGACAACTTTATCTTTACTGATTGT
Source organism: Panax quinquefolius (assembly GCA_020205615.1). Classification (NCBI taxonomy): domain Eukaryota; kingdom Viridiplantae; phylum Streptophyta; class Magnoliopsida; order Apiales; family Araliaceae; genus Panax; species Panax quinquefolius. The sequence continues at coordinate 19,523,811 of CM035164.1, forward strand.
AGCATTGGTATGTTATTCCTTATCCGTAGTATATGAACATATAATACTAGGAATATCACGACGCTCCCACTAACCCTTTTGTACACACTAGGTTTATTCTTGTTTTTGATAAAATCAAACTCTTTTGATTGTCTCATCAAAACGAATGTTCCATATTTGAGAAGCTTGCTTCAATCTATTTCTCTGAGTGTCTACAACTCTTACCTCATCGTATGTAACTGGGTCATCATCTTCTATGATGTGTACCTCATCATCATCATCTATGATGAATCCATACCTCCTAGGTATCTTTGGTACTATTCCAGATTTACGATTCGGTTGTGGTACAATAGGTCTATCTACAAGTTCCTCTTATTTGACTTATAGTGTTTTGTGGTTCTTGAACTCTTCAAGATTCTATTATCCTCCCACTAGCTCCTTCAATGATAAACACATTTATCTTAGAAGGTAGCGTGTTTCACAATAAACACCTTTTGCTAAGTAGGATTATAGAACATATACTCTAAACTTACTTTAGGATGTCCCACGAATCTGTACTTGTCAAATTTTGTCCCAAGCTTATCCTTTTGAAACCTTTTCACATAAGTTGGACAAACCATTATCTTAACATACTTAAGATTAGGAATCCCCCCTGTCCATAACTTTTATAGAGTCTTGGGGCCGGATTTTGAGGTTACCTTTTCCTAGATATGCAGCCATTTCTAGGGCATGCCCCTAGAGTGATACTGGAATGTCGGTAAAATTATTATGGATCGCACCATGTCCAACAAGGTACAATTTTTCCTTTCAGATACATCAATCAATTATTGCGTATCAAGAGGCGTCCATTATGAGAAAACCATTTGAGATGATCTAGAAACTTATTGGACAAGTATTTATTCCTTGATCTAATCAAAGAATCTTAATACTTTAATTTGTTTCACTTCTGAATTCTTTGAACCTTTCAAATAATTCACACTTGTATTTCAGCAAATACACACATTCAACTCTTTGAATGATCATCTCCTTTTCTTATACTAGTTTGTTCTATTTGTAAAATTATTTTCACGTAAGTCAAGTATACAAAATCCATTAAGTAATATTCCAGTTCTATAAAAAAAATATTATTATTATAAATAGAACAACAATTGTTCTTAATTATAATACCAAAGATTTTATTGTCCAATAATAAAATGGAATTAATGTTTCTAACAAGAACTGGAATACAATAACAACTTATTGACTTAATAGATTTACCCGTAGGCAATGCTAAACTATAAGTTTCTATGGCTAATGCAGCAACCTTTGCTTCATTTCCCACACATAGGATTACTTATCTTTGTTTAGCTTTCTACTTTTGCTTGGTCCCTTCATAAATCTATATTTATGATAACCAAAATCGGTATCCAATACCCAAGTAGATCCTTGACTTAAAGAAAAATTTATTTCAAATCATGAACAAAATTATAATTGTAACCGAAACTTCACTAAGCTTCTTTTGGTTAGCTCTGCAAGATGCTTCTCGCAGTTTCTTTCCAGTGTCCAGGCTTATTGCAGTGGAAGCAAACTCCTTTGTTATCCGTATCAGTTTTGTTCTTATTATCCTTTGTTTTTGCCTTTTTATTTACCTTCTTTGAATCATTCTTCTTTTCAGAAGATCATTTGGCCCCTACCAGTAAGACTCGGTCTTTCTTGGTTAGAAAATGACTCTCAACATTTTTCAACATGTTAAGCAAATCAGCGAGGCTGATATCTAGCTTATTCATATGAAAAATTCACAACAATTGTGAAAGGAGTTCGGGAGTGAATGCAAGATCAAATCTTGGCTCAACTCTCCATCCATGACAAAACCTGTTGTTCTAATTGATCAATCAAATTGATTATATTAAGGACTTTTATCTGTACTGTAGTGTCATCAGTCATTCTAGATCGAAAGAGCTCCTTAGATATATGATATCTATCAGTCCTACTTTCCTTACCATCAACTACTTGATGTGCAAGAATATAGTAAGAGCATCCATATTTTCATGTTGACGCTGAAGCTCGTTACTCATGGATGCGAGCATGATGCATTGAGCCAACTGTGCATCATCTTGTCACTTTCTAAAAGTAGCAATCTCTTCCTCAGAGGCATTGTCTGCAACCATTGCAGGGATAGGCGTATTAAGGAAATAAGATAGCTTTCAGCCATGAGAACTATTCTCAAATTTCTTAACCAATCCGTTTAATTCGGTCCGGTTAATTAACATCTAATATGTTCATGTGATGAAAGTAATTTAGACATTGTAAAATTCTCAGAAAATGAATTTGTAATTAACAACATTTTAGCATACATTCTTTTATTAATTACCAAAATAAATTAGGTCTTGTTTTAAATTGGTATCTCCCACTATTTTCTTCAAACTATATTACCCTCAATATATATAGTTCTAAGAATATCTAATTAAAGATATGCTAGTGAGAATAAGGATCTCATTTCAAATGTATATAGCCTTGTGTGTGCACAACAAACTATATATAAATAAATAGGTAGACAACTCTTGTCAATTACATCAACTATGTAACTCCTTGTATTTTGCCTCTTAAATCATAATGGTCAAGTGTGTGCACATCCTAACTAAAATGATTTAAGTTAAGTCGAACCCAATTTTTCCATATAAGTGAAGAGAAAACTGACAAATGTGTGTGCACATAACAAAGCGAAGAATGTTTAATTCCTTATAAACATCATATGTAATAAAAACAACATCTTAAATATTTAATACTTGCCTTGTGTGTGCACAACAAACTCATATTAAATATTCAATACTCTATTGTTTCTATCATGCTAGAAGGCGACGTTCGATATTCCAAATATCTTTGAACGTTACAACTTAATATAAAATATTTGAGGGGTTTGTTATTAATTTATCTCATCTTGTTTAGCACGCATGCACATATATATAAAATACGTGTCATATTAATTAACATGTGAAACATGTTTGCATAATATATAATATATATTGTATAAGCATGCACATATAGAATACTATATTCTACCCAGATTGATTATGGACTTTTATTCTAGTTTGGTTCACTAGAGCCACCAAGTGAACCAAAAGGTCAAACCCTAGGGGTGCAAGAATTAATATTTAAATATAACTATTACATTTAAACCCGGGCTCCATTACAAACGGGTCTTCACGCGCTCCTTGCTCCTTGATCTCCAATTCTTCAAAATTTATTCTAACTATTCCTATTACAAAACTATTTAAAATAAATAGAAACCTTGATCAGCAGTCAAGGGAAAGTACATATGAGGGAGTTAGAATTTACATTAAGAAAAAATTAGAGAAAACGAGGTACGCAGACCCCGTTTATTAAAACCCATTCATTCATGCATCCAACTAAAATAAAATCCAATCACATTAGTCAATAGTCCATAATCAATCCCATTTATTATCATACATATCACCATATGCATCAATAAATAATATTCATCTCATGAATAATAAACATTTAATATATATATTGATATCATTTAATGGGCCAATTTAGTTGGTATAAAATCTAATTTTGAATCAAAATAAACTCTTTTATTTTAATCCAAATTTAAATCAAAATAAAACTATTTTATTTTAATTTATCCAATTTTGAATAAAATAAACTATTTTATTTTAATCAAAATCTTTAATCAAAATAAATTCCTTTATTTTAATTAATTATGGAATCCAATTCCATGTAAAAAAAAACTCATTTATTAAAGGAAACACGGATTCTATTTCCTATTCGCAAATAAACTCCTTTATTTTGAATAATATGAAATCTTATTTCATATCTAAATAAACTCCTTTATTTAAGGAAATTAGGAATCCAATTTCAACTCCAATTAGTTATCATGGAATCCAATTTCAACTCTAATTAGTTAGCATGAAATTCTAATTTTAAAACTTTTTATTTTAGGATTAAAATAAACTTTTTATTTTAATAATAAAATAATTAAGATTAATATATATATATAACTATTATATACATATATATAATATAAGCCGAATATATATATATATAGATTACTACTATATATATAACGTTAATATCTTATATATATATATATATATATAAAACTTATATTATAGTAATCATGATCCATGAATCCTGGAGAATCAATACTTCACGTGACAAGCTCCATTAAGATTAGTTATCCACTTGGAAAAAGGGATACAACATAGCAGCCAAAAAAAAAACAATTCGCGTTTGATGAAGCAACTGTATTAGCGCAAGTACAGCGAAATCAATATCCACGGAATCACGTAATTTCCAAAAAAAATCGCGATTTGTTTACGGCTGTTCACCTTTTTTTTTTTAAATAAATTTTATACAATAAAATTATGTCCAATTAAATTGTTCTAAACACATATCAACATACACATCAAATTAAAATAATTAATAATTCGCATAAAGGTTTGACTCTGATACCACTGTTAGGTTTGTAAGATTCATGAACGCAATCAAATTGCACAAAATAAGTGGAAACGTGATAAACAAGAGTTTTAAAATTTTACAAACCATATACCCGGATCACCCTTTATGCACAATTGTTAATTAAATGAAAATATGAAGAACAAGAATCATACCCTTGAAGATTCGAGCTTCCTCAGGTACAAGTTCACCTCCAATCTTTTTCGCGTTCAACTTGAATCCACCGGGTTTGGTTCCTTCCTTTGATCAACGTTAGCCACCCAATTGTTTGGCCTCTAGAGGTGATCCACCAAGGAAGAAGAAATATTCAAGAAAAAGGGTGTTTGGCTAAACCTAGTTTTTCTATCTCTCATAGAAAAAGAGCGTACTCTTCCAACTATTGGAATTACGTCTTCACGTGTTGTGAAAGTGTCAACCACCTCACCCATAATAAGACTCCTCTTATTTATAGATGTAGACAACCCTCCTTAACAATTAAGGAATTGGGTTTTATTTAATTAATTAAATTCTTTTAATTAATTAAGCTCCCTAATCTTATTAGGGATAATTAATTAAACTCTTTTAATTAATTTGCTTCCTAATTTTATTAGGATATTTGAGAGTACTTTTATTAATTAATTCTCAAACTCCTTTAGGAATTAAATAATAATAATAATAATAATAATAATAATAATAAGACTCCTCTTATTAATTTATATTTAATATTTTCAAAATATTAAATAATAAATATTAAGCTATTTAATTTATTCTATCACCATAGATTAAATTAAATATACTTAACTTATTATTACGATTATGCCATTAACTTCATAAATAATTATTCTTCCTTTTATGGTGTGACCCTTTAGGTTCTCCATATTAAACCGGTTGTGAATAAATCAATTAGAACAATTCTAATCTTATTTAAATAAATAAATTGAACTAATAATTTATTTAAATAAATAATATTTATTCTACAATAGGGATAAGCCTCCCTAGCGATCAACGACTTTCCGGATAATATAGATTTCAACATTAATCATAAAAGAACCTTTGAGTTAATAGTTACTGTATAATTCAATCCTTCCACCATCTGATGTCCCAATTAAATATAAGACATGGAATTACCACAAGTCTTATTTTATTTAATTATATGTATTTCGACTCTTAAATGCACAACTCCAAATAATGTAAATTAGAAACTCCTTTCTAATTTTATTACTGCTTAACCAAGGACTCTTTGGATTGTCATTTATCGAATCACATATGATATTTCTCTTTTTTACTAGAAGCGGTAGATTCTTTATTGATCATACATTATCTCCATGTACAACTTATTATACCCAAGCATACCCTTTGATATACCCTAAGGGTCTTAAGGAATAAGTCAAAGTATAACTCATCATACACAAGATACTATGATGATCTCAAGTCCAAGGATCACTTGAACTACTATCACTACTGAGAATTCCTATTGATGAAACAAGTAAAACTCCATTAGGTATTCCTTAGCGAGCCACGCTTCAAAGAACTTATTCTCTAATAAGCACCTACATACTTGCTTTAGTGTCTCCACACAAATGATCATGAGATCAATCATCCTCATCCAATGAGCAAGCAACGTATGTACCAATCTATCCGGATTCACTAATCCACAATTTAGTAATCCAACGATTGGGAACTATTTTAGTTTTAAGCTTTCTAAGAATTTTGATCTCATTAGAATGATCATCATCATTATTCTAAAAGCATTGCCTAAAACTATGGGTTTATCACATATTATAAAACAGCATCATGTAGATAATTAAAAGCCTTTAATAAATAAATACTTTTTATTAATAAATGAATAAGATTGTTACAAAGTATATGCTTTATCATCAAACATGATTGGCTTATGTGCATACTACTTTCAGAGTTAATGTCTGATGAAGCCAACGCCAATTCTTTCAGCTAGACTTACGATATGTTGGATTCTTATAATTTATCAAAGTATTGACAAGGATTTACCAAACTAATATTGTTATGGCTTTCAAAAGGAGACTGAGTATGCTAAATTATTTTGTCGTCAAAAGACAGGCACGTGAGGTTGCCACAACTTAAATGTATACACGATTAATGAATGCAGTGTTAATCAACAAAGAGTACTATATGCTGATCACCTAGACGTGCTCGTAAGTTATGCCGGACTTACGGACTTAGTGCTGGGATGTCCTTTTCAAAGTACTTATGAAATGCTCATGGTCTTGGACCAGAATTGATGTTTTACTGAATATTGTTGTTGTAAAACGTTTTGAATGAAAAGAAGTGTTATTTTGAATTATCGATAGTACTTCGTAACTATTGTTCGGTTATTGAAGATATACGATTCCTATGTCTCAAGCATGCTAGTTTTATTAGAATTGTTGTACTTGCTGAGCTAGTTAGGCTCACTCTTTCTTGAACCATATGAATGCAGCTAAGATCGAATCTGATCCAGATGGATCCGTGAGAAAGATAAAGGGAAAGCGGCGAACCCGTAGATTTCTTATGTAATAGTATAGTTTTGTAAGAATAATATTTGATATTATGACAAGGACAAATGTAACGGTTGTAAAGAACCTGGGGAAAGTTAATATTCTTTTTAATATATATAAGACATATTCGTTCTTTTGAGGCATTTCAATTGAATGTTTGTGTGGAATGTGAAGACATGTAGCACCATCTTCCAGGTTGGAAGATACCCAGTTAGGGCGTCATAGGTTGGTATCAAAGCCTTAGGTTATAAAACTTAAGGAGGGGATTTAAACCTTAAGCCATAACCTTAAGAAAAGTCAAAGAAATAAAAGATGGAAGTTAACCTTATAAAAATGCATTATATATGTTATGTCTTTTTATTATTCTACTGACGTGTACTAATCAAACTTATTTGTGTTGTTGTAGATGTCAGAAGAAAATAGAGACGTACAGGTAGTCAATGAAGGGTCAGTTAATCAGATAGAGATCATACCGAACCCCATAGTAGCAGATCCCGAGGTAGTAGTGGTTGAGTCTGGAGACTCAAAGAGCTTAGATCTCATGTCCGTGTTCGACGGCATGCTAGAAGAAGAAGTGGAGGTGGTGTCCTTCAACCCAATAGCTATAGTAGCAGAGATGGCTCCTGGGGATTCAATGATGTCACTTTTCATGTTAGTGTTGGATAGAAACATCCACTACTGTCGGGAGGTTAAGGAGCTGAAAGCAGAGCTCCAGTCGGTAATAGAAGATAAGACGGACGTGGAGTCCATGTGGGAGCAGGAGCATGATGAGAGGATTTTGGCCAAGGATAAGGTCCATGAGCTGAAACAGGAGGTCTTTGATCTCAGAGGGGAGCTAAAGACCAAGAAGCAGAAAATAGGGAAGATGTCCTATATCCATAGGAGTTCTCATGCGGACTTCCAACTGCAAGTAGTTGGTTATCCCGTAGAAACAGGGCAGACGCGGCATACTATCAGCCGTGATATTATCGTCGGTCTTACCAAGGCAGATTTTGAGAATGCCTTAAGGCAGATGTGACCTATTAGTGGATAGAGTAGTTTAGATATATAAATATTTTATATCTAGTAGTGACGTAAAACCCTCTTTTGTATAACAAAGGGTACTCTTTTGTAAATCCCAATTTTTGGAAAGTAATTATGGGAAAGTAATGTAATCAGTTTAGGCTATGTAATGTAATCAGTTTAGGCTATGTAATGTAACCGATGTAGTGTTATACTACCATGAATTAATATAAGCCTTTTTCGGAACATGTTGACTAATGAATGTTGATTTATTGTTTAAAATTGAATAATAACTCACTAACAGGAAATGAATAATAACGAAATGTGTTGGTTATTGTAACAGCAAAATGCCGCCAAGAAGAGTACCTCGTAATCAAGGTGCGAATGTAAATCAACCGGAGGGAGGTCTGGTTAATCCCATGCAGGAGTTTGTGAATCTTTTAACCGCAGCATTTAATAGAACTGGGGCTAACATCCCCGTAAATACTGGTGTAGTAAGAGCTACTACGTTTAAGGATTTTAAAAGCATGGGTCCGCCGAAGTTCAAAGGAACTACAGACCCTACCAAAGCCCAAACATGGGTGAAGGAAATCGAGAAGGCATTTATCATAGAAAATGTCGACGAGGCCCAAAAGGTTGCCTTTGTAACCTACATGATGAAGGGAGAGGCCAACTTTTGGTGGGAGGCAAATATAGTTAGGGCCGAGATAGAGGTTCTAACGTGGGTGAGGTTCAAAGAGATATTTTTCGAGAACTACATTCCCACGAGCATGCAGGGAAGGATGGAGATGAGGTTTCTGGAATTGAAGCAAGGGGACATGACGGTTCCCCAATACGCCGCCAAATTTAATGAACTGGCAAGGTTCGCTCCACACCAAGTGGACACCGAGGTTAGGAAGGTGTGACGGTTTGAGCAGGGCTTCCCTGGCTCTATAATCGCATATCGGTGTTCCAAAGTACTTCCTTTGGAATCATTTTAGAGAAGGCGATAATCGCCGAAGGTGGTAGCGAGGCGTTGAGCCAGTACCACAAGGACGAGAAAAATAAGGGGAAAGTTGATGGGGGAGTAAAGATCAAGGGAGCCAGCGGGAGTGACGAAGGGTATAAGCGGAAGGTAGTTAGCTCTTGGAATATTGGAGTGAAATAAAGAGACTCGAAGAAGAGAATGGAGGCATGCAAGACCTGTGGGAAGACTCACTTAGGAGTCTATCTCAAGGGCAAGGCCGTGTGTTACAATTGTGGACAGGAGGGGCATATTGCGCCTAACTGTCCAAGTCCAAAGAAGAACCACGGGTGCTTTGTGTGTGGGTCAACTGACCACATAGCAAAGAACTTCCCGAAGAAGGGGACAGACGGGAACAGGGGCGCCAATAGCGATAAGTTAGCTATTGGGGGTCAAGCACAGCCGGGTAGACCGATGGCTCGTACCTTTAACATGACCACCCAAGATGCGATGGCCTCAGGGGACGTAGTCGCAGTTATTATTCCGATCAACGACCTAAATGCATACGTTCTGTTTGACTCGGGTGCTACTTGTTCGTTTATCGCATGTGATTTTGCTAGACGATTAGGATTACTTACAGAAAAGTTGCCTATACCTGTAAATATTAAGGTACCAAATGAAGAAATAATTCATGTTAAAGATATTCATAGGAGTTGTTGCGTGGACATTCGGGGTTGTAAATTATCGGTAGACCTGATACCGATAAAGTTAGGAGAATTCGACTTAATTCTCAGAATGGATTAGTTAGTTAACCATGGGGCAATTATAGATTGTCAAAAAAAATGCGTAAATATTAGAACTTTAAGACAACCTTAGATAGTATTTTACGGTAATAAATCACCGGGACTTTCGTGTTGTCTTACCATGACACAAACTAGGAAACTATTAAGGAAGGGGTGTGTAGGTTATTTATTCCATGTTGTTGATACCCAGAGAGTGGGAGCGACCATGGAACAAATACCTATAGTGAGCGAATTCATTGATGTATTTCCGAGTGAATTGCCGGGTCTTCCGCCGGATAGGGAGACCAAGTTCATAATAGACATTGTGCCAGGAGCGGCACCAGTTTCCAGGGCACCGTATCGTATGGCGCCAGTGGAGATGAAGGAGTTGATGGTGCAGTTACAAGAACTGTTGGACAGGAAGTACATACAGCCTAGTGTTTCACCGTGGGGAGCACCGAGATTGTTAAATCGAAGAAGAAGGACGGATCGTTAAGACTTTGCATCGACTACCGAGAGTTGAACAAGTTAACTATAAAGAATAAGTACCCATTGCCCAGGATCGATGATCTTTTTGATCAGTTAAAAGGGGCCAAGTACTTTTCTAAAATAGATTTAAGAACGGGGTATAATCAGCTGAAGGTTAGGAATGAAGACGTACCAAAGACAGTATTCAGGACTCGTTATGGTCATTATGAGTTTCTTGTGATGTCATTTGGGTTGACTAATGCACCAGCTGCATTTATGGATATGATGAACTGAGTGTTCAAACAATATTTGGACAAGTTTGTAGTGGTGTTTATCGATGATATTCTAGTCTATTCTAAGACGCCAGAAGATCATGTTGAACACCTAAGAATAGTGCTGGAGACACTAAGGAAGGAGAAGTTATATGCGAAGTTCACTAAGTGTGAATTTTGGTTAGAGAGATTACAATTTTTAGGTCATGTCATTGACCATGAGGGGATTTCAGTAGATCCAGCAAAAATGGAAGCCGTGATGAATTGGGAACAACCAAAAACTCCGATTGAGGTGCGGAGTTTCCTAGGGTTAGCGGGTTACAATCGGAGATTCATCTAGGATTTTTCAAAGATAGCTACTCCATTAACTAATTTGACAAGAAAGATGGTGAAATATGCGTGGACTAAGAAATGCGAGGACAGTTTTCAGGAACTGAAGAAAAGGTTAAGTGAAGCGCCTGTTTTGTCATTACCCGATGACACAGGAAATTTCGTACTTTATAGCGATGCTTCGCATAGAGGACTTGGTTGCGTGCTTATCTTGCAACATGACAAGTCATTATGTATATGCATCTAAGCGATTAAAGGATTATGAGAAAGTTTACCCTACTCATGATCTGGAACTGGCTGCGGTAGTGTTTGCCTTAAAGATATGGCGACATTATCTTTACGGGGAAAAATGTGAGATATACACGGACCACAAGAGTCTAAAATATATCTTCACACAGAAGGAGTTTAATATGAGACAGAAGAGATGGCTGGAGTTGATAAAGGATTACGACTGTGAAATCCTATATCACCTTGGAAAAGCCAATGTAGTTGTCGATGCCTTAAGTAGAAAGGGTCGGGAATAGTTGTCTATGTTAACAGCTCAAACTGAGTTAATATCAGAGATGGCTAGGATGGAGATAGAGGTGAAGTTGCCAAGTAAGGCGGGATGAAGACTATTTACGACAGAGATGCAATCTACCATCGTAGAGAGAGTCAAGGAGGTGCAGCTCAAAACTAATGAGTGTGACCAGATGAAGAAGCGGTTAACCACTGAAAAAGACATACAAATTAGTCTTGATAAAGAGGGATTATTAAGATTTGAAGGAATAATTTGGGTTCCAAATGAGACAGAATTAAAGGAGCAAGTGTTACAAGAGGCTCACAATTCAAGGTACTCGATTCATCCTGGTAGCACTAAGATGTATCAAGACCTTCGACAGAGTTTTTGGTGGCCGAACATGAAGAGAGAAATAGCTGAGTATGTGAGTAGGTGCTTGACTTATCAGAAAGTTAAGGCCAAACATCAATGACCAAGTGGCTTGTTACAGTCATTAGAGATTCTGGAGTGGAAATGGGAGCATATCACGATGGAATTTATGGTGGGACTTCCGACTACTCAGAAGGGATATGATGCGATTTGGGTAATAGTGGACTGGTTGACAAAGTTGGCTTACTTCTTGCCAATTCGGGTCAAGTATAACTTAGATCAATTAGCGAAACTTTATATTAAGGAAATTATTTCCAGGTATGGAGTACCAGTTTCGATTGTGTCAGATCATGACCCACGATTCACGTCGAACTTTTGGAGAAGTCTGCAAAAGCAGTTGGGGACGCAGTTAAAGTTGAGTACGGCATATCATCCACAAACTATTGGACAGAGCGAGAGGACAATTCAGACGTTAGAAGATATGTTGAGATCTTGCGTCATGGATTTCAAGGGTAGTTGGGATGATCATCTACCATTAGTAGAGTTTGCGTATAATAACAGTTATCATGCAAGCATATGTATGTCGCCTATGAAGCTTTATATGGAAGGAAGTGTCGAACACCGTTGTGTTGGGATGAAGTGGGAGAACGACAAATTCTAGGACCAGAATTGGTGCAGCAAACAGCGAAAGTGGTGAGATTTATACGAATACGTCTCATAGCAACTCAAGACAGATAGAAGAAGTACGCAGACTTACATCGAGAAAATAGGGAGTTTGAGGTAGGCTCATACGTATTTCTAAAGGTATCTCCCTAGAAAGGAAAGATACTCTTTGGAAAGAAGGGGAAACTAAGTCCAAGGTTTATAGGACCTTTAGAAGTGTTAAAACGGGTAGGTGCGGTAGCTTATATGGTAGCGTTACCTCCAGACTTAGAACGAATACATAACGTATTTCACATATCTGTGTTGCGTCCTTACAAACCGGATTATAAACACGTAATAGAATTTGAGCCTGTTCAAATCGAGAAGGACTTAACATACAAAGAGATGCTGATTCAAATCATCGATAGAAAAGAGCAAGTTCTGCAAACAAGGTCATATCATCGGTAAAGGTTTTATGGAAGAACCACGATGCCGAAGAAGCAACATTGGAATTAGAAGAAAAGATAAAGAAGGATTACCCTCAGTTGTTTGCGTAATGTAAGGCGAGATTCTGGAGACAGAATCTTTATAAGGGGAGAAGAATGTAATGACCGAGAAATTCGGATCCTTTGTAAACTATTTGAAGGAATTAAATAATGAATAAAATAATATTATTTGTTATTATTATGTGTTAATAAGATGTATGTCGTTTTATAACCTAGAAACGTCAGAGCATCGTAGTATCTTAACTACGTGAAGGAATTAAAGTGTTTGAATTTTCAAGACAAAAATAAAAGCTTTTCGAGAAATTTTACAAAAACATTATTCATCGTTTTCCGCTCGGGAATTATTTTTGAACTTCCGAGAAATACGTAACGTTATAATATCGAGGTGAGATGGATTATGTAATAATAATCTAAGTATGGAAAATGCAAAATATGACACCCCCAAAATTAGGTATACATCACTCATCTTGAGTCGCCAGATACATCGTACAGAATTCAAATACAACTTAATAATACAATTGTCGTGTACAATACGACAAAACATAAACTGTGAGTTTGAATACAAATATTGTCTACTAGAGAGTATACAAACTCAAAAGGAGTCCTCATTACAATTATTATCACACTATTTAATGAGAATAGTGAGGACTACTAATACTATCATCTCGTCCATCACTCCGCTATTGCAGACTAAGTCCAAATATATTCTCATTTCACGAAGAGAACAAAGAAAGATAGGGTGAGCTCAACTAGCCCATAGAAGAAATATTATGACTAAGATAATGCGTAATAAATTATCATTAGCCTTCAACAGTGTTAAACTGATAAAATATAATAAACATCAAGTTTAACTGCAGCGAAACAAGCAATTCATTAGAAGAGTCAAGTAGAGAATAAAATCTACTATCTTCTATGATTTAAAAGGTTTTTCATGACTTTTATCGCTGAGACTCAGCTTAATAAATAATCCACATCATTGAATCACCCATGTACTATGGCCAAGGATATTCTTTAGTATCACGATCACAAATTATCCTTGCACTACAGCCAAGGACATTCGTGTATTCATTAATGGTCATAATAATGCCAACAACTGTCCATCAATGCACTACGGGCCAATGATAACTTTTACCACATCATTTGTAACATTACGGTCATGATTACACCGAATAATCCCTGGTCATAATCATACCAAGTCCATCTATGCACTACACGCCACAAATGACTTTCAACATAATATAAACATGAGGATGATGACAATGATATAAGAATTCAATAAAACAAGTTCAAGAATTAATTTATTTAGGAACTAATAACGTCCAAATTGTCAACATGATACTGCTTTGTAGAGTAAAATTCAAGAATGCTCAGAAGAATATTTCCATGAAAAGATACTAGATGAAACGCAAATATCAAAGATATTCCACTAATTTCATGGAGTATACAAGTCAAAGTTTTAACCAACTGAGTATAATAAAGAATGGAATAACAAAAGAAATCACCATGCATGCGATAGGCCATCAAGACAGGTGAGTTATTCCAATGAATAATAAATAATTGAACCGAGTCCCACGTAAACGCATGCGACAAGATATTCCAATGAATAATAAAGAATGGAACCGGTCCCACGTAAAATGCATGACAGAATATTCCAATGTAATAATAAAGATCGGAACCAGTCATGCGTAAAAGCACGAACGAGATGCTCCAATGAGAATAATAAAGATCGGAACCAATGTCATGCGTAAAAGCACGCATGTGATGTTCAAATGAGAATAATAAAGAATAGAATAATGAAGAATTTCACCAAGTATAGGGTAGCTCAGCGTATATAGGTTATTCAATGTAATAATAAATAATGGAATAACATAAATTCTCTTCATGAATACAAAAGAAATAACACCCCTTACATTAGTAGGAGATTGAATACTGTAGTAGTGTAGTAATAGAATACTCTTCTTCTTTCTCTCTTATTCTCTCTATACTTTCTCTCTCTATAGCTTGAATGAATTCGTGAAAAATAATGAAGAACAAGGCCTCTATTTATAGAAGATTTCTAGCTTAGCACTTGCAATATGAAAAGGCAAGTGGCTTGACGACTGGTGATGTGAAAAGAAAAGTGGTTTGACGCCTGTAATGTGAAACACCAAGTGGTTTGACGCCTGTAATGTGAAACGACAATTGGTTCGACGCCTGTAATATAAAACGACAAGTGGTTTGACGTCTGGTAAATGTAATTACTATTGACGAAGGTAATTACTATTGACGAAGGTAATTATTATTGATGAAGAGACTCTTAGAAGATGACATATGGGCCCCCCATAAAATAACCAAACTTACCACAAACATCTCATAATAGACTCTTTATATACATCAAGGATTAAATAAATATTACCATAAATCATTTTATTTTTAATCAACACATATTTAATCTTTCAACAATTATTAATCATTTATAACTTGTCGTCTCAATTATTAATTTAATAATATAACATATTATACTGATATGATCTTGTGACAATAATTGAATCAATAATATAAGAGATATGATCAAAGAATTATTCTGTAGCAATAATTGAGTATAGTGAGTGACTTCTCACGTAAGCATCGATAATTAATACCATGTCTACTATGCAACCACGCCAGACATATTCTTTTACTTTTACTACCGGGTAGTTCAACAGGTTTTAACATTAACACCTCAAAATGTCGTTATTTTTATAGAAAGATAATTTTGTCATTTTCTAACTACGATAATACTTCCGTTGTGGGGTCCACTTAATGATTGTCTTGTCGTCGTGCGAATATTCCCCAACAAAAAGAATATTCCCCGACCAAACGAATATTTTATAACAACTTGTTTACTTTGCAAAATTTATAAATATTACCCACAATTATAACATTATATCAAATTTACTCCATAATATTCAAAAATAATATTTATAGAAAATTCATCTTTATTTATAAAAGTTGGGGTCTTACACAAAATTTTGCATGCGGACTTAATTCGAGAACGTTAAAAATTAAAATCTAATGAAATGAATTAGTGTAATTTTGTGTGAAGTGTAAAGTCCAATAGCATTAAGGAGCAAGCCCAAGTGGTAGGAATGTTTAGCCCAACAGTTGGTTAATATGAAGCCCAAACTAAATTAATGAAAGCCCACAAGAATAATCTAATTGATTAAAACTAAGCCCAAAGTAATGATCCAATGGGCTAGCTTGATCCATGGGGCAACCCATGGGTGATCTTGGTACCCAAGTATTGGATATGTTTTGTGGAGACCAAGTAATAAGTGTAATGGCAAAGTAATTTGGGTGGAGAGCAAGTTTACTTAGGCTTTAATTTAGGAATAGTAAGGAGGTTAGTAAGGAGGTAGAAGATCTTAATGACCAAAGTACCCTAAGCTTAGAAAGCCTATAAATAGCAAGCTTGTAATTCATTATTTGGTTGTTAGTTTTCATCCAAAACAAAATAACTTAAGTGTTAGAGAGAATAAGCACTTTGAAGCTTAATTTCCATTGTTAGATTTTCCAAGAAGAAGAAGGACTAGTTCATCAAGGGTAAGGCTCTTGGCACATATATATCTTCCATCTCTATCATTATAGGGTGATAAGAGAAGTGTAGCTTAATCAACTTGTATGCTAAAAACACTTATGAAATGGTTGATTAATGGACTTAAGCCGAATAAGTAAGGAATAAGAAATTCAAAACTAAATAAGTTATGAACTTATAAAGAACAATGATGAACTTGTTATATGTTTACCTTAAAGAGTTAGTATGATTCATAAGATGCAAGAATGTTGTATAAAGGACTTAATTCAAGAATAATTCATAAGGAAATGAAAATCTTATATTGTAGAATTGGTTAAGTTAAGAACTTATGAAGAATAAGCCATAACCTAATTTAAAGACAAGTTGTTGTAAAATGTAGGTTGATATGTCTAGTTAATGAAATGAATCCATTTATAATGATGATCAAATCATTAGTAATGAAGTTTTGCCGGAATTCACATGGTTGGACGATAATCGTCGAATTCGTGAAATTCTCGAAATGGTAGTCGTATATTGTGTTTGAAATCAGAAACATTGGTTTTTGATGGAGACAAGTCTTATTTCGTAATATAGAGTTGCGGATTCAAAAATGATCGAATTCCGACTTAGAACGAAGAAACGAGCGTTGAACGTTCACGAACGTTTATCGTTTTTGTTAAAAATGGACTAGTAGGTGAATTTTATCTAACGAAGTCAAATAGATAAAATTCTTGCATGAACATATAGGGTATGAAATTTGTGAACCGTAGGCTCTTGAACGAGCCAATTCGGACTTATAACGAAGAAGTTACGAGTCCGGGAATCTCACAAGTCGAAAAAATCATCAAAGTTTTTACGGTGCAGAGATGGCGCCACTTGACCAAATTTCAAGGCCAAATAACTGCAGCCATGACATACCGAGCTTATCGAGCAAGCGCCGCAATGTGTCAGAATAAAGGAGACTCATACACACGCACCCAGTCCCGATTTCTCTAGCATAGTGTGCATGCGCAAGACGTACACGAGCATAACGAAGGAACAACAGGCCATAATTCCAAATTTTAAGATCTAAATAATAAAGAAGGTTTTTAAGTGGAGCATGAATAGTAATTGATGAACATTTAACTAAGTATCTTAATGTAACATTTTTAAGTTATAGTTAAGCCTTAAGTATGATCACTTAGGGTTAAAGAAAGTCAAGTGCATGTAAACATAAGAATGACGTAACGGAAAGCCGGAACCAATAATAACATATCTAATACGTAATTAGATTGAGAAGTAGGGTAAGATTCTTTAGGAACCATGTATGATTATTCATGATCTAATGTGCTATGTGATGTTATCATCTACTGTAGAGACTTAAAGACTTAAAGTGCACGTGTTATAAACTGTAGCAGACGCTAAAAGCAAATATTCTAACCCTTGTTCCAGTTCAATCTGTACAAGCTTTGTGATTCATGTATTCTTACGCATGAGTTAATGTCTGATGAAGTCAACGCCAATTCTTTCGGCTAGACTTATTATATGTTGGATTCTTATAATTTATCAAATTATTGACAAGGATTTACCAAACTAATATTGTTATTGCATTCAAAAGGAGACTGAGTATGCTAAATTATTTTGTCGTCAAACGACAGGCACGTGAGGTTGCCACAACTTAAACGTATACACGTTTAATGAATGTAGTGTTGATCAACATAGAGTACTATAGGCTGATCACCTAGACATGCTCGTAAGCTATGTCGAACTTACGGACTTAGTGTCGTGATGTCATTTTCAAAGTACTTATGAAATGCTCATGGTCTTGGATCGGAATTGATGTTTTACTGAATATTGTTGTTGTAAAATATTTTGAATGAAAAGAAGTGTTATTTTGAATTATCGATAGTACTTCGTAACTATTATTCAGTTATTGAAGATATATGATTCCTATGTCTCAAGCATGCTAGTTTTATTAGAATTATTGTACTTGCTGAACTAGTTAGGCTCACTCTTGCTTGAACCATATGAATGCAGCTAAGATCGAACGGACCGATGGATCCGGCAAGGGTAAAGGGAAGGCGAAGGCGAAGGCGAAGGCGAAGGCGAAGGCGAACCCGTAGATTTCTTATGTAATAGTATAGTTTTGTAAGAATAATATTTGATATTATGACAAGGACAAATGTAACGGTTGTAAAGAACCTGGGGAATGTTAATATTCTTTTTAATATATATAAGACATATTCGTTCTTTTGAGGCATTTCAATTGAATGTTTGTGTGAACTGTAGCACCGTGTAGCACCATCTGCCGGGTTGGAAGATACCCGGATTTGGGGGCGTCACAAATAATTTTATTGAAAATTTTAGATAAGTGTGTCGTATTTCATACATCATTTAACCGTTGATTTTGGTGAACTGAATAGGATGAGGTGAACCCAACTTTAGAAGGGTGTTTTGCCACTATCATACAAGATGTCTAATGACATATGACTTCACGTTATCATAAAACATGGTTGTGCACATCCACATACTGATTATATCTATGAGCACTACCTATATAATCTTGGAGTTTGGTTGAAATATAATTCTAAATTGGAGACAATGGAGATAATTATATGGCAAGAGAAGACTCGCCATTGGAAAGAACATGATAGTAATCTTCTCATTTTTCTTTGGGGTCTACTGGGTCAACCAAGGATAATTCTCAAGTCATATGATATCTATTATAACTTAGATGTATGGCCTCCCATGTACGAAGGGTTCCTTGAGCAGTTTCCAAATATTTTAATTTCTAAAACAGTTATTGATTGTACCTTTATGTAAGGTACCATTGTAAGGTGTTGTGGTCGAGGCACCATGAGAGTCTTTGGAAAATGGTCAAGGAAACCTTCTTACAATGGAGGCCATGCATCTAAGTTATAATAGATATCATATGACTTGAGAATTATCCTTGGTTGACCCAATAAACCCCAAAGAAAAATGAGAAGATTACTATCATGTTCTTTCCAATGATGAGTTTTCTCTTGGCATATAATTATCTTCATTGTTTTCAATTGAGAATTATATTTTAATCAAACTCCAAGATTATATAGGTAGTACTCATAGATATAATCAGCAAGTGGATGTGCACAACCATGTCTTATGATAACACGAAGTCGTATGTCATTAGACATCTTGTATGATGGTGGCAAAACACCCTTCCAAAGTTGGGTTCACCTCACCCTATTCGGTTCACCAAAATTAACGGTTAAATGGCGTATAAAATACGACACACTTATCTAAAATTTTCAATAAAATTACTTTCATACTGTTTTAGGGAAAACCTCAACAGCTATGGACCACCGTTCGATTCCCCTGTTACCCCCGATCGACCCAGCTACACTCTTATTACCTGAAAGGAATTATGAAGCAAAAGGGTGAGCATAACTAGCTCAGTAAAGAATATCATGACTAAAGATAATTAAATTATCAATAATAAATCAGAGATTTAGAACATATGGTAGATGATAAAACTTTTCAATAATAGTTGTAGCAGAACGAACAATCCATTAGAAAAGTAAAATAGACCATAAATTCTATTATCTTTTCCATGTTAAAAGTCCACCAACAATGTTTTATCCCTGTAACATCAATCAACAGTTCCTGTCCACAATCATGTGAATAACTCATAATCATAATTGTGGTTCTAAATTCCTCTTCGCACCTAGGACGAAGATAATTTTCATCACCTATCTTTACCTGACACATCAAAGATCATGGTTATACCAAATCACAGTTCATGTTCATAATCATACTAATAATTTCATCTTTTCGCACTACAGACGATGATATTCATCAACAGCTTCATCGTTGCACTACGAGCCAAAGATATTCAACAACGAATTCATCTTTGCATTACGGGCCAAAGATATTCAACAACAGGTCATCTTTGCACTACAGGTGTAATAACCCGATATTTTCTATGTAAATAAATAAGAAATTTTGCATATAAATTTTTTTTATTATTATTATTTTAATGAAGAGAATATATGTTAAGTAATGTATGATAAATGCAAATATATTTATTACCTATAAATAATTTTAGAATTATTAATCACCACAAATTATATTCCTATAGTAATTAATTTTTGTAAGTAGAAATGTTTTTATTAATTATTTTCCGAGAAAAACATGATTTTATATTATTTAAATAATATATGAAATGATTATTAGAATTATAATAATAAATATTTTATTATATGAATTGTTAGTAATATTTAAGTTAATTATTTTAGCTTAATTATTGATGTTATATATGAAGAATAAATCGATATGGAATCCAAACCCAAAATTTGGGTATTAATCAATGGATGAGAATAATAATATAATATTAATTATATTTTAATTTTTCGATTACTATAAATATGTCTTTGTAAATGTGGAGACCGATAATGGTTATTCAATTGTAAATTAAATTAGGGCACTGACCCTCGTATCGTGTTATTAAACCCAATTGTTAAACTTCGGTTATGAGTTCGAGACGTATGTAGTAATGGTGTTATATGAATTTTACTTTGTGTATTATATAATTTACGTAATTAGGAGAAACCCTAATTATTATTTGAAAACTCTAATTTGATAAAATTAGAAATCTTAATTACTTTTTTTAGTAAATTATAATGATAATTAAGAAACCTAATTGTTAATTTGGGAACCCTAATGATGTTAAAGAACCCTAATTATTAAACCCTAATTTTCTAATAAAACCCTAATTTCTATTAAAAACCCTAATTTAATTAGTGTGTTTAAAATTAAAATTTTATTATACTTTAATTTTAATTGTCCAAACCCTAGTAATTAATTGGGAAACTTTAAGATGTAAAATCTAGTGAATAAATCCTAGATTTAATAACATTGGACAAGAATACCCTTGAAATTAAAAATAATTACCAATGTGAGACCCCAGATTTTATCAATAAAGATTTAAATTTTGTCGAAATAATTTTTTTTAATATTATGGTGTGAATTTGAGATAATATTATAGTTGTGGGTAGTATTTATAAATTTTGCAAAGTATGTAAGTGGTTATATTATATTCGATTGGTGGGAATATTAGGTTTAGCGAGGGAATATTAAATGCAACTCAATCATTGGTGGACCCCTAGCATGTAATTATTGTCGGATTGAGAAAACGACAAAAATATTTTATTGAAATAACGGCGGAAGTTTTACTGTAGTTCTTGTTGAACTACTCGGTAGTAAAAGTAATGCGATGTCGTGTGGTTGCATAGTAGCATACGGTATTGATTATTGATGCTTATGTGAAAGTCACTCGGTTTGATTCCATTATTGTCGATTAATAATATGAATTATTATAGCGATAATGACGTTTTGTTTTATTAAGTATTATTAACGTAATAAAAGCGAAACATCTTTTATATAAAATAGAATACTTTATTAAAGTTATTACATAAATAGAATATATTATATTTTATTATGCATAGTGTTGCGTAGTATTTTTGCATAGTATTTTGCATAGTATTGCATAGTATTTGCATAGTAAAATGTTTTTATATAAATAGAATATATTATATTTTATTTAAAAGATTTTTCTTTAAATATGGACCGTCGAGTTAAAGTAAATCAATCTGGATAGTTCATGGATTAATTCTTATGCATTCCATTTTCCTATAAATAGAAGCTCATTCCTTCATTATTTTCTTACGAATTCATTGAAACTCTAGAGAGAAATTATAGAGAGAAGCTATAGAGAGAAAATTATAGAAAAGAAGAGAGTATACTACTTCTTACTTCATATTCAGTTCTTTTTTACGGTGAGGGTGTTATTCTTTCTTCTTGAAGAGAACTTACATTATTCCATTCACTTTATTATTACATTGGAATAACTTTGTAAAAAGTGGCATACCCTATACATAACTTTGTATCTGCGGCATACCTATACTTGGTGAAATCCTTATGTTATTCCATTGCTTATTATTACATTGGAATAACTTTGTATCTGTGATTTTACCCTATACTTGGTGACATTTATTATGACATTCTTCATCACATATTGTGTTTTACAGGAACATCCATTATTCATTTGGAACATCACATTTGTGTTTTTTACAGGACACTGGTTAAAATCTTTATCATTACATTTGGAATATCCTATCATGTGTTTTACAGGATGGTTCCATCTTTATTATTACATTGGAACATCACAGCCGGTTGTGAATTTCACACGACACAGTTCCGTTATTATTATTACATTGGAATAACTTTTATCATCACAAATCCGCATGCATGGTGATTTCTTTTGTTATTCCATTCTTTATTATACCCGGTTGGTTAAAACTTTGACTTCTATACTCCATGAAATTAGTAGAATATCCTTGATATTTGCGTTTCATCCATATCTTTTCATGGAAATATTCTTGATCATTCTTGAATTTAACTCTCTCTACGAAAGCGATGTCATGTTGATAATTTGGGCGTTAATAATTCATGGATTAAATAATTCTTGAACTTGTTTTATTGAATTATTATGTCATTGTCATCATCCTCATGTTATATTATGTTATCTTTGGCTTACGTGCATAGATGAACTTAGTATGATTATGACCGAGGATCATTCGGTATAATCATGACTTGATATAAATGATGTGACAAAAGTCCTCGATGGCTTTATAATGCGATGATGGATAGTTTTTGTATGATTATGACCGGGGTGATTCGGTATAGTCATGACCATTGATAATTTGATGAAAATCCTTGGCCAAGTAATGCGAGGATGATTAGATGTGGTGGTTTATTTATTAAAATTTGAGTCTCGGCGATAAAAATTGATGAAAACCTTTTAAAACCTAAAAGATAGTAGACTTTATTCTCTACTTGACTCTTTTAATGGGTTGCTTATTCCATTGCAGATTAAACTGGTTTATCTATTGTATTTTATCGGTTTAACAACATTGTTGAAGGCTAATGATAATTTATTACGCATTATCTTAGTCATAATATTTCTTCTTGGGCTAGTTGAGCTCACCCTTTCTTTCCTTTGTTCTCTTGAAATGAGAACATAAATTTGGAGACAGTCGGGGAGCGAAGTAATGGTCGAGAGGATAGCATTAGTAGTCCTCACTATTACGTGAAATAGTGTGATAATAGTTGTAATGAGGACTCCTTTTGAGTTTGTATAATATCTAGTAGATAAAATTTGTATTCAAACTCACGATTTATATCGTATTGTACACACGATGATTATATTAGTAAGTTGTATTTGAATTTATGTACCATGTAAGTGGCGACCCAAGATGGGTGGCGTATACCTAATTTTGGGGGCGTCACGGTTGGTATCGAGCTTAGGGATATGATCCACAGCTAAGAGGTGAGAATAGTACTAGGAGGGAGGCGGGGAATACCTTTCGCTAGAATGACCTACCTAAGTTTATTTGGTATTTTATTGGTCGGTCGAGAATATAGGGATAATTTGTTACATGTCAATTAACCCTTGTTTTGTGTGCGATGTTTTTGAGAATGGCATCTGAAAATCTTTGAGATAAGCAATGAAGCACATGAGAGTGTTGATTCACTTCAAACAAAAGGTAACGACCAACAACACGATAATAATCATCTTTGGTGGCAGCGGCTATAAGAACAATGATAACCATCGTGGGGAAATTATCATGCTAAGAATGGTAACCACTTGATGGTAATCATGGCAAAGATAATAGAAGTGGAAATTTCAAGAAGAAAGGTCATTTAGCTCGATTTTGTGGTATAGTGAAGTCAAGTCCAATTTGGGATAGTGGCACCAAAAGGCGGATCTGGACAAAAACAAAGTCGGTGGTTTTCAGAAGGCGTTTTTTCGTGACTTCTCAAAAGTGGGTAACTTAACGACGAAGTTAGCACGGTTAGTTAATTATAAATTCTTGAAGTCTATACCTTATTAGATCTGGGTTCTACCCATTCTTTTATCTCTCTTTGCTTGCGTTCAGCGTTTAAATTTGACTCAGGAGAAATTAGACTTTGATTTATCTATTGAAACTTAGTTGGGAAAAACCTTCGTTACCTCCAATGTTTATTAATCTTGTTGTTTCAAATAAACACTTTCACGTTACTGTCGATCTTATCTCTTTGAAAATACTTGCCTTTGAGGTAATTTTTGAAAACGATTGATTAACTACTCATTATTCTTTTTGTAAGGTTGTTAGCTTTCATATTCTAACCAACTTTGTTATCTGAATTCAAAGTAACCAAATCCTAAAGTTAATCAACTTGTATATCAAGACATAAGTAAAGAGCCCGATCCTTTCGTTGTTGACTTCCTTGTGTGGAATGCAAAAGCCGGACTTTCTGTAGGCGACGTCGTGAATGAAGATGGCAAGTTGATAGGTATCATTGTGAGGTGTTATCTGGGTTAAGGGATAGAAGTCACAGTTGGTATTAATGTGACGTCTTATCCAAGTCTTGGATGAGAGTATGATTTTGAATGATATTTCTATCATTAATAAATTTCTGGCGTATTCTTGAAGACTTCTTAGCCTACTTAGAGCGTGAAATCGAATTTTGTATTGACCCCGATCTGAAAAACCCATTTCTTAAACCCTCAAATATTTCTTGACTAAAATGAGCAGTTTACGTGGTTTATGATGAAAGTCATAATAAAAGCATTGGAATAATGAAAATCATGGGTATTAAGTGGTATTAGTAAGTTTTATGATGAGTTATGTTGGTTAGTATGTAAAAACATGAAAGTTTCTTAGAAATCACAAAGAGTTGAAAATCGATTTTTGGTGAAAAAGCGTAACATGAAATTCAATTGACCATATCTCTTATTATATTTTGAATTTTTGAGTGTGGTCAAGTCCTAGAGTTAGATCTATGAGTTACCTAACTAATCCAAGTGGAATTACTGGAAAAGGTGTTGTAGATTTTTGTGTGGACTGATTTTAGCAAAGGAGGCCAAAGCTGTAAATTTCAAAAATGCTCTTGCCATGAAACTTTAAGGGACTGTTTCGGCCACTTAAATTATGAGAAAAATTCTGGCCTTTTGGGACATGAAGGTATATGGTATAAAGTACCTCCTGTCCAAAAATGAGCTCATTACGACTTAAAATGAGCAAGTTATGACTATTTCAATATTTAGGTTTTTCCGAAATGAAAAAATGCTATAACCGAGTTCTATAACTCAGATGACCATGAAATTTAAACTAGAAGCTCACGTTAACATGTGTAAGGTCCTGCCAAGATTTGGGAATTTTGGAGTTAAACTTGAGGTAGCTAATTTCTTAAGAAATTAATTAGAAATTGATTTTTGAAAAATAGTAAATGAATTTTAAAATTTAGAGAAAAAATATATTTTCATCATGGGACTATATTATGCTAAATCCCAGAAAAAGAAATATTTTGGGGACTGATTTGGTATTTTCATGAAAATAGTTTAATTCTGAACATATGAGTTAAATATGTTATGTGAAGTAACAAAGTTGAAAATAAGATTTTATGGCTAGAGAATCTTATATAGAGTATATGCATATTTTTTTTGAGAGATTTGATAATTGGTGATGATATCTTATGAGTATGACATTTTGAATGATTAAATGCATTATATGGTAAAAGCGTAAACAATTAAGATAAATTGTTTATAAATTTAAGAAGTGATTAAAATATTGTTATAATATTAATGATATTAGATTATGAGATTATTAAGTGATTGAAAACATGGGGATATTCTTGAATCTGGATAAATTATATTATAAATGTTTAATATTTATCCTTTATCTCATTTGATTGATTTTTTATATCATTATCCTCATGCTTATATTATGTTGAAAGTCATACGTGGCTTTTGTAGGGCATAGATGGACTTGGTATGATTATGACCGAGGATTGTTGGGTATAATCATAGCAGTAATTGAAAACACAATTATCTTTGGTAGTAGTGCATGGATAATTTGTGGTCGTGATACTAATGAATACACGATTATCTTTGGTAGTAGTGCATGGATAATTTGTGGTCGTGATACTTAATGAATACACAATTATCTTTGGTAGTAGTGCATGGATAATTTGTGGTCGTGATACTAATGAATACACAATTATCTTTGGTAGTAGTGCATGGATAATTTGTGGTGCGTGATACTAATGAATACACAATTATCTTTGGTAGTAGTGCATGGATAATTTGTGGTGGTGATCTTAATGAATACACAATTATCTTTGGCCATAGTGCATGGATAATTTGTGGTCGTGATACTAATGAATACACAATTATCTTTGGTAGTAGTGCATGGATAATTTGTGGTCGTGATACTTAATGAATACACAATTATCTTTGGTAGTAGTGCATGGATAATTTGTGGTCGTGATCTTAATGAATACACGATTATCTTTGGTAGTAGTGCATGGATAATTTGTGGTCGTGATACTAATGAATACACAATTATCTTTGGTAGTAGTGCATGGATAATTTGTGGTCGTGATACTTAATGAATACACAATTATCTTTGGTAGTAGTGCATGGATAATTTGTGGTCGTGATACTAATGAATACACAATTATCTTTGGTAGTAGTGCATGGATAATTTGTGGTCGTGATACTTAATGAATACACAATTATCTTTGGTAGTAGTGCATGGATAATTTGTGGTCGTGATACTTAATGAATACCACGATTATCTTTGGTAGTAGTGCATGGATAATTTGTGGTCGTGATACTTAATGAATACCACGATTATCTTTGGCCTTAGTGCATGGATAATTAAATGGTGCGTGATCTTAATGAATATCCTTGGCACGTAGTGCGGCGGGGATGATTCGATGATATGGATTAATTATTGAAATTGAGTCTCGTGATGAAATATTAATTCATGGATGTGGTAATAGTCATCTTTAGTAGTAGTGCATTGATAGACTTGGTATGATTATGACCACGGATTATTCGGTATAATCATGGTAGTAATTGAAAACACGAATATCCTTAGCGATGGTGCATGGATAATTCATGGTTGTGATACTATTAAGTGAGTCTCGATATTATTGGTTTTACTGATTATATATCTTTGGCACATGGTGCAAAGATGAATTGTTAATAAATATCTTTGGCACGTGGTGCAAAGATGAATTGTTAATGAATATCTTTGGTAGGATTGCAAAGATGAATTTAATATTTTCAACGATAAAGGTATTCAAGGTATCCTCACCTCTTTATCATATCAGTCGAACCCTAATTTCGAGGCGAAAATTCCATAAGGAGGGAGATTGTGAGACCCAGTTTTATCAATAAAGATTTAAATTTTGTCGAAATAATTTTTAATATTATGGTGTGAATTTGAGATAATATTATAGTTGTGGGTAGTATTTATAAATTTTGCAAAGTATGTAAGTGGTTATATTATATTCGATTGGTGGGGAATATTCGGTTTAGCGGGGAATATTAAATGCAATGACTCTCAATCATTGGTGGACCCTACAATGAATTATTGTCGGATTGAAAAGCGACAAAAATATTTTATTGAAATAACGGCGGAAGTTTTACAGTAGTTCTTGTTGAACTACTTTCATTAGTAAAAAATACGATGTCGTGTGGTTGCATAGTAACCACCGGTATTGATTATTGATGCTTATGTGAGAAGTCACTCGGTTTGATTCCATTATTGTCGATTAATAATATGAATTATTATAGCGATAATGACGTTTTGTTTTATTAAGTATTATTAACGTAATAAAAGCGAAACATCTTTTATATATAAAATAGAATACTTTATTAAAGTTATTACATAAATAGAATATATTATATTTTATTATGCATAGTGTTGCGTAGTATTTTGCATAGTGTTTTGCATAGTATTGCATAGTGTTTGCATAGTAAAATGTTTTTATATAAATAGAATATATTATATTTTATTTAAAAGATTTTTCTTTAAATATGGATAGTCGAGATTAAAATAAATCAATCTGAATAGTTCATGGATTAATTCTTATGCATTCCATTTTCTATAAATAGAAGCTCATTCCTTCATTATTTTCTTTACGAATTCATTGAAACTCTAGAGAGAAATTATAGAGAGAAGCTATAGAAAGAAAATTATAGAAAGAAGAAGAGTATTACGCTACTTCACTTTACTTCTATATTCGGTTCTTTTACGGTAAGGGGTGTTATTCTTTCTTCTTGAAGAGAACTTACATTATTCCATTCACTTTATTATTACATTTGGAATAACTTTTGTAAAAGTGGCATACCTATATACATAACTTTGTATCTGTGGCATACCTATACTTGGTGAAATCCTTATGTTATTCCATTGCTTATTATTACATTGGAATAACTTTTATATCTGTGATTTACCTATACTTGGTGACATTCTTCTATTATTACATTTGGAACATCACATGCATGTGTTTTACAGGACTGGTTAATTTTTATTATTACTTTGGAACATCACATGCATGTTTTTAATATCCTATCTTTATCGTTACATTTGGAATATCTATACATGTGTTTTACAGGATCCAGTTCCATCTTTATTATTACATTTGGAACATCACATGCGGTGTGAATTTCACGACTGGTTCCGTTATTATTATTACATTGGAATAACTTTGTCATCTGAAATCTGCATGCATGGTGATTTCTTTTGTTATTCCATTCTTTATTATACCCAGTTGGTTAAAACTTTGACTTATACTCCATGAAATTAGTAGAATATCCTTGATATTTGCGTTTCATCCAATATCTTTTCATGGAAATATTCTTGATCATTCTTGAATTTTACTCTCTGAAAGCGATGTCATGTTGATAATTTGGGCGTTAATAATTCATGGATTAAATAATTCTTGAACTTGTTTTATTGAATTATTATGTCATTGTCATCATCCTCATGTTATATTATGTTATCTTTGGCTTACGTGCATAGATGAACTTAGTATGATTATGACCGAGGATCATTCGGTATAATCATGACTTGATATAAATGATGTGACAAAAGTCCTCGATGGCACATAATGCGATGATGGATAGTTTTTGGTATGATTATGACCGGGGGTGATTCGGTATAGTCATGACCATTGATAATTTGATGAAAATCCTTGGCCAGTAGTGCGGGGATGATTAGATGTGGTGGTTTATTTATTAAGTGAGTCTCGTGATAAAAATTGATGAAAACCTTTTAAAACCTAAAAGATAGTAGACTTTATTCTCTACTTGACTCTTTTAATGGATTGCTTATTCATTGCATTAAAGCGGGTTGTCTATTGTATTTTATCGGTTTAACAACATTGAAGGCTAATGATAATTTATTACGCATTATCTTAGTCATAATATTTCTTCTTTGGGCTAGTTGAGCTCACCCTTTCTTTCACATTATTCTTCTTGAAATGAGAACATAGGTGGAGACGAGTCGGGGAGCGAAGTAATGGTCGAGAGGATAGCATTAGTAGTCCTCACTATTACGTGAAATAGTGTGATAATAGTTGTAATGAGGACTCCTTTTGAGTTTGTATAATATCTAGTAGACAAAATTTGTATTCAAACTCACGATTTATATCGTATTATACCTGACAGTTATATTAGTAAGTTGTATTTGAATTTATGTACCATGTAAGTGGCGACCCAAGATGGGTGACGTATACCTAATTTTGGGGGCGTCACAACCAAAATACCCTTTTGTCAGATTAGTTGAATAATTGCTAGGAAATCTTGCCAAATCTTGCAAGCCACCCTACCCTATCAACCTAGCGCTTATACATGACCAAACATATCGATTCAATTCACTGCATCAATTTAATTGCATAGATTAAGAGAGAGAAAATGCATTATTACTTTATTTGTGCAACAAACACCTAGCCATACTCTTTCAAGACCAAACCCACGAAATTTCCTTGCTAGATCAGTCCCCAATCAAGCCCCACGAATACTAACATCAAATCAGAAGCAAGAAATCAAGAATCAAGGTGCAAAAAGGTATAAAAGAACCCTACTTAAAAATTCTGTGATTTGATGTTAGATCTTATAATTGATTGTTAAAATATGTTGTATGGGGTGTTAATCAATGATCTGGGTTGCTAGATGTTAGACCCATAACATCTAGAGGCTCAGATTTGATGATTTTCGAAATCTGGAATTTTTGAAAATAAGGGTCTGACAGTGAATGTCAGATCCCATAGCTCTCAATCTGTTATGTTTTTTTGTGTTTTAAAGGTTTGTACTTGTACTCTGTCAGGAGATCTTAAATATGGAACTTGAATCAGGTTCATATCCATTTTAGATTAAAAGATATTAGTGGTCAAAGTGAGTTGACCGATCAGAAATTCTGAGTTTCTGGGCAACCCAGAAACCCAGAATTTCTGACAATGATTTTTAAAGCTTCTATTCTTGATGATCCGTTATAGTATGGTCATGTTCTTGTTATAGACTTGTAGATTGACACGAATACTACATCTTAAAACTCATAGAGCAACCAGATCGGTTACATGATCAAAGATATGGGTGGTCAAACTAGGGTTGACCACCAGCCTTATGAGTTTTTGGGAAAAACCCAGATTCATGAAGAACAGCTTCTCTGGCATAGTTTGACCAGATTATATCTTCTTGTTGTGTTGTTGTTTTAGTGATGTTTTGTAATAGATCTATTTAGCTACATGTGGTATACAACCTGAAACTTTTAGATCACAAAAAGGATGCACGATCATCATGTAGTGGGACCTCAAAAGTGAGCAGTCGAACTGTTCTTCATTTCTGGGCAGACCCAGAAATGAAGAACAACTCTGACAGTGTTTTGGTTAGATTAGATCTTGCATTTGATGCATGTTATGACCATGATTGTTGTTGTATATTGTAGTATTACATTAGTTCTACATACTGTGATCATTAGATAGTCCATCAACACCACGATCGGATCAGAAATAGTAGTCAAAGTAACCCACTCGAAATCTGACATTAGTTTTCTGGGTATGATGAAGAACAGCATTAGCGACAGTTTTGTCACCTAATGTACCTTTAGCGACAGTTTAATTTCTAAATTAATTATTTTATTTAAATAAATAGAGAAAAATAGTTTTAATTATTAAAAATACCAAATAAATTATTAAAAATTATTTTAAAGTCTGAAAATTAGTTTTTAATTATTTTAAGTATATTTCATAAATATTTAATATTTTTGGAATATAAAAGTATTTAATTTATTTAAGTATAATATTAAATAAATGATTTAAAAATGATTTTATACATGAAAATAATTTAAAAATATGTTATGATATAAAAGATATTTTAAGTTATTTTCTATAATTTTCAATATTTTGTGATGCTTTTCATTATTACTTAGATTTTAATGATGATTAAGTTATTTAATAAAGATTTTAAATAAATGATGGAAAATAAAAATAATAATTTAAAATTTATATAAAAATGATTTAGAGATTATAAAAATATTTTAAGTTATAAAATATAACTTTTGATATTTTGTCATGAAAAATATTAATATTTTAATATTAAAGATATTAGATTTATTTAATAATTATATTAAATAAAGTAATGTAAAAATGATTTTATATTAGAAAAATTATTTTAAGTGAAAATAAAGTGTTTAAAGATATTTTAAGTTATAAAATATAACTTTTAATATTTAAAGGATAATTTCATTAATAATTTAATCTTAATGATATTTATTTAACATTAATGATATTAAATTTATTTAATAATTATATTAAATAAATAGTTTTAAAATGGTTTTATTAATTTAAAAATCATTTAAAAAAGGATATAAATGAATTAAAAATATTTTAAGTTATAATTAATGACTTTTAATATTTGAATAAATAGAACATTAATAATTAAATATTAATGGTAATTATTTAAAATAATTTTAAATGTTTAAAAATCATTTAAGGGGTATTATTAATACTTTAAAAATATTTTGAGTTATTATAAATAACTTTAATATTTTGACAATGGTTTCATTAATAGTTTAATATTAATTAAATATTAATGATAATAGAATTAGTTAATATTTAAATCATTTAATAATGATTTCAGGTGTTTGAAAATTAAGATAAATTATAATAATTATTTAAAAATTATTATAAGGCTATGAAAAATAATATAACTGATATTTAAAATATCTAAACGAATATTGAACTACACGATAGAGTTTTAGACTCGATAATTACCCGATAAAGTCGTCGGTATAAAGAAATATTTCAGAAATTGATCTGGACTTAGATAAATTGACTAGATATATGTGTACATTTATGATCCAATATTTATTAAATATATGTGACAATGTGATTAGGTTATGTCTTTATTTGCAATAGGCGATTACGTATTACAATATATTATTCTAATCGAACGAATGATCTTATTACTGATAGGTCGTTGTATAAAAGATTAATCCAAGTTGCTTTATTGTAAGAAGCAGCTCAGGCAAGTATCCTACTTTTGCATTTACTTTATGCAATGGACATGAGTAAGAAAGTTTGAAATTATATTATTATTGTGCGGATTATTAACTCTATTATTATTGATTATGTATCCAATCTTTGTATTCATACAAGTTCTTACATTATCCGATCATTGTATTATTGTATAATTCGGATATTTATTACATTCGTTAATTCGTATATAGGGTTGACAAGTGTCCCCACTTGGATAACCATTATTTAATCATATGTTGATACATACTTATTGATTTCAAGTATGTATCGTTGACTTAAAAGCCGTCTAAGCTATTTGATTCAAATTAGACATAAAAATATTGTTGAACAAGATAGAACGTTATTGTATCCAACCAGTTGTTTTGGTTCTGGATTCTCGACTAAGTATGAACATCCCGAATATGGGAAACTTTTGTGCACTTAAGGTGGATAGAGTGAACGATAATATCGTTCTTGCATGTAGTATTGATCGTCACAGGCACATTGGGATGATCACCCTCGTGCAAGTAGTAAGTTATGACGGTTTGCGAGATGAAGTTACGCTAAACCCTAGCAAAAATGAAAACAATGTTCATAGTGCATCCGAATGATCTCCGGTTATAGTCTATACGTAGTTTCAAAGATTACATATGGAAGTGATATGTTGTTATTATTGGTTCACTTACTTCACAACCTGTTGATTCGTTGTTGAAGTGTCTTTCAAAGAAAACATTTAATTCTTTCACTAATATATATTGTTGTTATTATTATTTGGGCGATCCAATGCTCATTCTTGCTTTAAATTTAAATGTTTTCGATTAAGTATGATCAACTTGAAGGCTCAGGCAAGAACAAGGGGAAAGAAAAGCTGTACGAATGAGATTTATAATATGTTGTGTAATAGTTATAGTTTATTAAGACAATGATACTTATTATTTATGATGTAATGAATGTTTAAAGGTCTCGTACCTGGGAGTGAACTTTGATGCATATGTAAATTAAGTTTGAACTTTATATTATTGTTATTATTATTAGCATTATTCAGCTTATAGAAATGGTATCGTGAAGCACCGAGTTTGGGTTTCAAGTACCCCGATTTGGGGCCTTCATAACAAGCCAAAAATATTCAACAACGGGTCATCTTTGCACTACAGGCCAAAGATATTAATATCTCAAAGAAATATATAATCATTTCAGAATTTATATAAACAATAATTATAAACATGTTGATCAATTCACCTTTGCACTTAAGCTAAAGATATTCAATTGTAAATTCAATGGTCATGATCATATCAGTCAAAAATTCATCTTTGCACTTTTGGCCAAAGAGAACCCATAGTCATGATCATACCAATAATCTACACATCTTTACACTCAAGTCAAAGAGAAATTTCATCACCAAGATTATAAAAATGTTATATATGATAATAAAAACAATATGATCAAAACATGGATTTAATTTCAAAAGTAAGATTCATAAATCAACGATAAATTGGTCAGAAAAAAAAACTAATTTTGTCGTGAATACTACCCCATGAATAGTAACCTGTGCATAGTACCCTGTATTCGTAAATAGTATCGTATACGTAAATAATGTCGTATACATAAAT
Source organism: Panax quinquefolius (assembly GCA_020205615.1). Taxonomy (NCBI): domain Eukaryota; kingdom Viridiplantae; phylum Streptophyta; class Magnoliopsida; order Apiales; family Araliaceae; genus Panax; species Panax quinquefolius. Next base: position 19,558,063 of record CM035164.1, read on the forward strand.
AGTGTCATATACATGAATAGTAACGTATACGTGAATAGTGTTGTATACGTGAATAGTACTGTATACGTGAATAGTAACTCCGACATGAAAAGATAAAGTTTCACAATAAAATTCATATAAATATTTCGATATAATGATATTAAAAGAAATAATATCATTTCTTGAAAAAAAAAATTAACATCCATTATCATCCCTTACCTCAAAAGAATAGTACTTCTAACTGAAATATCGGATATAATACTGAAGGAAACTTGAACTGTATAACAACACTCAAGATATCTAAATACTCACAAAAATACGCTCGATATTATAAAGAGAGAAACTTCTGATTCTGGTGTGATTTTCAATTCTAACTTAAGCACCTTATTTATAGGAAAATGCTTAGAACACCAAAGCAGAAAATTTAATAAAATATTAATATTTAAAAAATCCTACGCACACCACATCACTCTCATCAACACACACAAGTGGGTCCCACCCACATTAAAAATGTTTTTTTGTGAAAAAAAATATTTATAACCCCAAAAATCAATTATTCCGGAACTTCAATAATTCATATTAAATAACCCTTTTATCAAAAAAAATTAAATCTTATGTCCATTCCATAGGAAATTTAATTCTCTACAACTTTGTAGAAGAAAAGTTTTCCAAATTTCGAACTAAAAATGACTAAAATCCACATACAGATGATTTTCCACACTAAAATACTGATAAAAACACCAGTACTAATTCCTTCATTTATATTCACACTACAAAAAAAATGGGGCTTCAACAACAACCGATTTTCGTTGCTAAAGGTGCCAAACTTCATTGCAAAAGGATTTTGGCAACGACTTTACTATCATTAAGTCTTTTCGTTCTTGTGATAAGCGTTGCTAATTGTTCATGAATGAGCGATATTTTTTCGTTGCCAAAAGTAATACATTTTGCAACGAAATTTGGCTTTCGTACAGAGACGTCGATCCTTTAGCAACAATATGTATTGTTACAAAATAATTAAACTTTCGTTGCTAAAAAGCCAATTTTGTTGCAAAAGCCTTCTAATTGGCAACGAAATAAACTATTTTTTTTGCAACGACCATGCATTTTTTTCGTTGCAGTAAATTATGAAAATGGTTGCCTAAGCTTGCTTTCGTTGCAAAATGTAAACTTTTTAGCAACGATTTTCGTTGCTGATTATATTATTTGGCAACGACATTATCTTTGAATCAAAGAACGAAAAATGTTTGTTCTTTGGTTATTTTCAATAATGTGAAAGTAAATCGTCGATTAAGCAACGACATTATATGTTGCCGTTTTTTTATATGTGCAACGAATGTTGATATGATTTGCAACGATAAAAAATGTTACCTTTTATTTTAGTATTAGCAACAATATTCTCTCTGTTGTTATTAGGTTAATTTTACGTTGGCAAATATTATATTTTTAATGCCATTAGCAACGAAAATTTGTTACTCAATGTATAAAAAAATGTTGCTATATTAAAACTTGTTCAATGCTTTGGTAACGAATTATATTGTTGCCAAATCAAAATTTGACATTCTTTTTGTGTACTTGACTGGCTCAATGTCCCCATAACAAATAATGGCAAAAATACAAAAAACTAAAATATTATTAACTTAATAAAATCATCCACTACATAATCATTTATTATCTTTACAATTAATCATCTAAAGCTACCACAGTTCTTCAATCAAAGCATATATCTACATATATAGAGAGAGTACACTTCATAATTTCATCCTTTGTCTTTCGTAAACGTAACACGGAAATTTGATACCCAGTATTGTAAGGCAGGTCGTAGAAGCAGTCTTCTTGTACATATTTAAAAATAATAGCAAGTCAGAAAAATGAAGCAAATAGGTCACCAGAGGCACTTAGTGCCAAAATCAATACACAAAGACAATAGAGTTACTACGTGGTACAATGTCAAGGCATGGCTCCTATTTCATAATACTTTAGAATACCACCAATTTCTTGTTCAATTTGAGTGACTAAACAATAAATATGGTTGGCACATCAATGCATAATCACTCTCCAATCTGGTTATAGCACAAGTTAGAACAAGTACTCCAACCAGCATGGTTTCAAACGCCTAACTGTTGGAACAAGTAACTCTTATAATTGGATCTAAACGCCTAACTGTTCTATTTGTTAGCTATAGTTCTTTTTGTTTTGTTTCTATTGAAAATGCCATTTCCATATAATTTATTCCTAGTGGCATAAAATACTTTTCTTTCTAAAAATTTGAGTTGCTACCAAACCTGAAACTGTCTCGAGCTTCTATGTGATGATATGGGTTAAAATCATGGAAGCAGAGTCCCAATCTTAAAGATCAATGCAAGAAAATCAACTAGTCTGTCAAGGAATAGGGAGCAGAAGATCTAATTTGTATGTAAAACACTCACAGGACCCTTTGCTTTATTGTATTTCAGTTAAAAAATTTGATGCGTTCTAACTTGAGCAATGATTTGTCAACAAGCAGCCAGCATACACTCTTTCAATATGGATAAAGTGTTGGGAAAACTGAATTCATGTAGCTGCCTCCAAACTTTTAGGATGTGATGGTATATTTGAGTTCAACAATATAGCATGAATATTGGTAAACTGACCACATTAAAAAAATTAATAACATCTGTCAAAAACAAGTTGACAAGCACAAATAAACGGAAAAACAAAATAAAATCAGTTATGCAAATCATACCGCGTCTAAAAAGTTTGAGCTGCCAGTCAGATCACTTCCATCTTTATCGAACTTCAGTTCAAGATTCCTGGAGAAAAAATGGTAATAAGTGGAATATTTAGACAACCCACTAAAAGGAAATTAATGAGAATCAACATTAAGCACTGCAGCTTAAACTAGATAAAGATGACCATTATAATGAAAAATCACGACTTATATTTCCATAGAATTTGTTTGTTTGTCAAGAAATGTGCTTGTATTGGTTTCTGGAACACAAGGACTTGCAAATTCTGAAGAATCTAGTTTACCATCAACCTGCCGAAAAAACATATGCAAATAGCATGACCCACATTCTATGTGACATGAGTTGATGAAGGAATCAGAATAACTCTGTTATATTGCAAAGCAGGACACTTACAGCAAAATGGCCCTGCATCCATTCAGGATCCTTATCTGAAAGAAGGCTGACATACTGCTCCATAGCCACCTCCGGACTCATGTTCCCTAGCCTCTGCCACACATTCGTTGCACAACGTAATTAGTGTGCTCCATCACTCACACATAGCAGCTGTCAACCCTGTTATATAACTAGCAATCAAACTAAACCCTGAAATTTGTTCAAGGGTAGGTCCTGAGGTGCTCCGTGCACTTGCCCCGTCTCCTTCCTGTATAAGCGTGACATGTCACAGTCCAAACTACTGAGAGCTGATTTTACGAGCATAACAAGGGACCCAATAATAAAAATTATAAACCCAAAGGCAATAGAATATATAGATTATAAAAATCATCACCATTTGATGCTAATCAAGCATGGAGCTCAATTAGATTATAGTTGCTGGTTCAAACTGATAGCAGGTATTCGTACCAAGAACAAATTAAGTAATTAAATTGTTTAGAAGCTATAAGGATAATCGAAATGCCATACCATATAATCAAATACACAAAATAATCATGAAATTGTCTAAATCAATTTAGTGAACCAGCTCTGGTACTTGGCAAACCAAAGAATTTGTGCAATTCAAAGGGTATGGGCAGCTTCAATCACATAAACATTAAATAATAACAGTTTCACTGCAATGTGCCATGCTACATTAGTTGTATGTCCTCTTGGTTGTCCAGAATAACATGCAATGACAAAAAAGTAATTTTCCTATTCTTAGGAGCATCCATAAACAAGATATAATGATTCAATCACCGCATTTTCTTTCTAAGAATAATTATAAAAGACTTGACCTTTTTATAATGAAAATTTTATAAATCAAAAATGAATAATGCCAAAAGATTGTACCTCCAGAAACAAAAAGGGGCTGAGATTTGTGAAAATGAACACCACGAACAGGTCCATCATGCTCATCAAACCTATCAATGAGTGTCCCCATTCGGTAATCCCATAGCTGGATCACACCACTGTGAAGACTAGAAGGAATCCAAGGTCTCTTACTGTGAAAACTCAGTCCTTTCACTCTATTACTCTTCGTTTCAAATTTCGTCAACAATTTCTACACTCAAAATCCACAAACCAGCACCTAATTGCACGTTAAAAAACAAAATACAAACATTCAGATCAGATCAATGAAAGTGTAAACACAAAATAGAATAAAATTCAAGTGATAACATAATTCAGTAACAAATTAAAAACCTTATGAGATTAATCGACTACCAATCTTCAAAAATAAAAGGCCTCAGATTCAACGAATTTACAAATAGTAAAAGCAACTTTTACCTCAGATTTAATAACTTCTAATCAAATCAGATTCGATAAACCGCTTATGGAACAGAAACATATACATACATATAGAGAGAAATTTATAGGCTCGTAGATCGCGAGCTGAGGAGGAGAGAGACAGAGATGAAAGTTTTAAGTGCTTTCTGCGTTATTTTTTATAGAGACGGGATTCGTTTACAAATGGTCGATAGTAAAATGATTTATTTGCGTATTAATAATGATAATTTATAAAGTCCGTTGGATTTGTATTGAACGGTGGTGATATTTTGAAGAAAGACACCATATTAATAATCACATAATACTTGTAGTACTACTGTATGCTTCGAATTAATATGGAATATTTTTTTAGAATTACCTAAATTATATTTAATTTTTTAATTATATTTATTTTGTCCAAATTTTCTTAGAATAAACTTTTCTTTTAACCAAATTAATTAATTTAAGAACAATTTTTATAAATAAAAAAACTTTATTTTTAAAAAAAAAGAGCTTTAGTTTTTTTAAAAAGATTTTATTTTTAAACAAATATTTTTTAAAAAATAAAAACTTCAATGACCGTCGTTGGGAGTAAAGGCTCTCACATCTAATTTGGTAAAAACTATTGAACGCCTGAATTTTTGGATTATCTTTTGGCTAAAAATCAGAAAGGCAACCAACACCACTTTAAAAAATATTTTTTAAAAAAACAAATTTTTAAAAAAAAATTATCTTAATTTTTTTAAAAATAATTTTATTTTTTAAAATAAATTTGAAAAAAAAAATGTGATCCAATGCCAAACTAACTGGCATTGTAACTTTTTTATAAAGAAAATTTGTAAAAAAAAAAAAAGTAAGATGTAACATCACTTTTACTGACGTTGGAATCTCTTTTTTTTTTAATTTCTTTGATCTCTTGTACTTGTTTACAAACATAAATATTTTTTATGTTTATTCTGAGTCATCGACGTTGAAAATGAAGGAGTATATAAGATTTCAAATTATAAAAAATAAAATAAAAATTAAACGTCCAATTAAAGTGACGTTTAAGATCTTACTCTCTTTTTTTACAAATTTGTTTTTTTTTAAATTTTAAATAAAATAGGATAAAATTGATATTACATTAATATGGGTCAAACTAACTTATTAGGAATGACTTATAAGTCATTTTTAAATCACTTTATTCTGTTTTAGTTCATAAAACATAATATAAAAAAATTTATCTTTTATGTTTTCTCTTATAACTAATAGTATTATAATTTAATTTTATAATATATTTGGGAAAAAGGTAAAAGGAGAATTAGGAATAGCTAGGGGTATATCATTACTATTCTTCTTTTTATGTTTTATTTTTAGGACTTAAAAATATGTTCATGATTTAAGTTACTCCCTTCGTCTAAGAATAAAAGGTCTTATTAATTTATGTAATCTAAAGTTAAATATTTACTTATATTAAATAATTTATTTATTTTACAATAATTTTTCTGCAATATCCTTAGTATTAAATGTCATATTTTTATTATTTATAAATATTTATATAATATCACTAGTAATAATGTATAAAAAATATGCAATTAGGCGAGAATTTAAATATGAATAATTTTATCATTTGATATTTTTTAAAAATTCGCATAAAATCAATCATTATTTTCATTCTTGAGTGAGGAAAGACTTGTAAGTATATTCTACTTCTATCTATAAATAGGAAACATTGGGCATATAGATATAATAATCGGGTTTGATGAGGTTGGGTTTATTTGGGTGGGAGGTCTTAACTAACACGTCTTGGCAATCGATTATCACGGGAACTATTTCAACAACCATAATCTATACTTTGTTGATCGCACATTGCATATACATGCACTGGTGCATCAATTGACATTGGATTTCATCTAATATTTAGATATGAATATTTTTTATAAATATTTATATGAATATTTAGAGATAAATTTATAAATATTTATATGAATATATATATATATATATATATATATATATACATATCAGTAGAATAAATTTAAAAATATTGGAGACTACAAGTTATGGCGTTAGTTTAATTAACTAATAAATTAGAATGGCTCACTTGTAGCTTAATGGCCCAATAACCCATAGGTTTTAGGTTCAAAACTTAGCAGTGATATTTTTTATAAATATTTATATGAATATTTATCTATATATATATATATTCATATATATATATATATATATATTCATAGTTACTTAATTAGAAATTTAGTTTAATGTTGAGATTTGTTTAGTATTTTATTTAGTTTGACAAGAAATTTTGAAAAGAATATGTATGTATATATATATATATATACATATCAGTAGAATAATATTTTGTAACTCCAAGATTGTTGAATCCAAATAGAATGGTTCCACCATTATAGAATTCCTATAATGTCTGATGTAAGATGAATGGTTCCACCATTATAAAATTCCTTGGAATCTAAGGCTTTAATTTTTCGATGTTAAGTCATTTCTGAGATACAATTTATTTAGAATTTTAAATGTGTTTAACTTAACAAGTTTATCCAAACGTATTATTATTATTATTATTGTTGTTGTTGTTGTTGTTGTTGTTGTTGTTGTTGCTGTTGTTGTTGTTATTGTTATTTTATTATTATTATTATTATTATTATTATTATTATTATTATTATAATTAGTTATGGTATATAGTGAAGGAGAAAAAATGAATATATGGGGAAAATCTCATATTTTGATATAAATATTGTTTCTTGCAAAATATTAACAATTGACTCATGTTGCTCTAGTGGTCATATGACCAAAATTCCAAAGGTGAGGTTGCAAGTTCAAATCTTTGGAGAGGTAATTTTTGGAAAAAATTCAAAAGACGTCGTCAGCAGCGGACACGTGTGAAACCCCAGATTTTATGAATAAAGAATTAATTTTCTCGAAATAATTTTTTTATATTATGGTGTGAATTTGAGATAATGTTATAGTTGTGGGTAATATTTATAAATTTTGCAAAGTATGCAAGTTGTCATATTATATTCGATTGGTCGGTGAATATTCGTTTTGAACAGAAAATATTCGTACCACGACACAATCATTGGTGGACCCCACAACGGAATTATTGTCGGATTGAGAAAACGACAAAAATATTTTATTAAAAATAACGGTGGAAGTTTTATCGTTGATACTGTTAAACTACTCGGTAGTAGTAAAAAATACAATGTCTGGCGTTGTTGCGTAGTAAGCAATACAATATTGATTATTGATATTTGTGTGAGAAGTCACCGCTTTTTCAATTCAATTATTGCTGATAGTTCTTTGCAAGTATCTCACATTATTTGATTCAATTATTATTGATTTAGAAGTTTTGTTTTATTCATATTATTAATGTAATAAAATAGAAACATCTTTTTATATAAAATAGAATACTTTATTAAAGTTATTCTATAAATAGAATATATTATATTCTATTATGCATAGTATTTTGCATAGTAAAATCTTTTTATATAAAATGTAATACTTTATTAAAGTTATTCTATAAATAGAATATATTATATTTTATTATGCATAGTGTTTGCATAGTGCTCAAGATAGTGTTTGCATAGTAAAAATCTTTTTATATAAATAGAATATATTATATTTTATTTAAAAGATTTTTCTTTACAAATGGACCATCGATTAAAGTAAATCAATCTGGACCGTTAATGGATTAATTCTTATGCATTCCATTTTCCTATAAATAAAGCTCATTCCTTCATTATTTTCTTACGAATTCAATTTGAACTATAGAGAGAGACTATAGAGATAGAAGAAAAGAAAAGTTTTCTGCTACTTCACTACTCTTATATCAAGTATTATTTTACGGTAGAGAATATTATTTGTTGTACTCGTAAGAGATATTATTCTTTTCTATTCAAGAAGAGAACTTCAGTTATTCCATTTCTTTATTGTTCCATTGAATAACTTTTGTATCTGTGCTACCCTATACTTGGTGACATTCTTCTATTATTCTCTTTATTATTACGTCGAAATATCACATCGTCTATGCTATACTGTAGAACCTAGTTCCATTTTTATTATTCCGTCTTTTATTATTCTCCGAATATCCTGTTTGTCTTATCTATACGGACTTTCCGCTCGGTTCCATCATTTATTATTCCGCATTTATTATTCTGTTGGAACATCACATCTTGTGTGAATTTCACCGACACAGTTCCGTTATTATTATTCTGTTGAAATAACCGCTCATGCGAAGTTCCGTATACATGGTGATATCTTTTGTTATTCCATTCTTATTATGCTCGATTGATTAAAATTTTGACTTCTATACTCCATGAAATTAGTGGAATATCCTTGATATTTAGCGCTTCATCCAATATCTTTTTCGTGGAAATATTCTTTTCGAGCATTCTTGAATTTTACTCTACAAAGCGATGATCATGTTGACAATTTGGACGTTATCGGTTCTGGACAAATTAATTCTTGAACTTGTTTAATTGAATTCTTATATCATTGTCATCATCCTCATGTTTATGTTATGTTGAAAGTCATCATACATGGCACTGTAGTGCATAGATGGACTTGGTATGATTATGACCGAGGATTATTCTAAGATAATCATGACCGTAATGTTACAAATGATGTGAAAATTAAAAGTCCTCATTGGCCGTAGTTCATTGATGGACGCTTTTGGTATGATTATGGCTATGGATTCTCTTGACCAAGGGAGCAAAGATGAATTATTTTATGGCATGATCGGACCGTTGATGAAAACACGATTATCTTTGGCCGTAGTGCATGATGAATAATTAATTGGTCACGATACTAAAGAATATCCGTGGCACGTAGTGTGGGGATGATTTAATGATGTGGATTATTTATTGAGTTGAGTCTCAAATGATAAAAGTGATGAAAAACTTTTTAAATCATAAAAGATAGTAGATTCTATTCTCTAATTGACTCTTTTAATGGATTGCTTATTCAAATGCAGCTTTAAACTTGATGTCTATTGTATTTTAGCGCTTTAACATTGTTGAGGCTAATGATAATTTATTACGCATTATCTTAGTCATAATATTTCTTCTTCGGGCTAGTTGAGCTCACCCTTTCTTTCACTTTGTTCTCTTTTAGGAAATGAGAATATAAATTTTGGGACGAGTCGGGAACGAAGTGATGGCCCGAGAGGATAGCATTAGTAGTCCTCACTATTTTGTGAAATAGTGTGATAATAATTGTAATGAGGACTCCTTTTGAGTTTGTATAATCTCTAGTAGATAATATTTGTATTCAAACTCACAGTTTATGTTTTGTCGTATTGTACACGACAATTATATTATTAAGTTGTATTTGAATTCCTTCGCTAGTATGACCTATCTATGTTTATTTGGTATTTAATTGGTCGGTCAAAGTATATGGATAATATGTGATATGTTAATTAACCCTTGTTTTGTGGCAGTGTTTGAAAATGGCATCCGAGAATGTTGAGATTATCAAGGGAGCACGAGAGACCGCTGAGTCTCCACGAGATCAATAATCGAGGATAATGTGTAACGAGGACAATACTCCTCAAGAAAACAATAACACCGATGAAATGGTGAATGATGGGATGGTCGAGGCTTTATGCGATTCATGCAACAACAACAGCGAGCGCATTTCGTATCCAAAATGCAGTAAAATCTTGATAATTCTCGGACGGTCACCGCTAAGCGCTTTTAGGAAGCAATTCATGCAACAACGGCGAAGGCGCCTCATCCATAATGCAGTGTGGAAACAATGGTAACCCACGGTTGGTCACCGCTTAGCGCTTCAAGGAGCCGGGACCACCGAAGTTTTGGGAAAGCCGTAACCACTTAAGGCGGAGACATGGATAAAGTAGATTACCAAGATATTTGATGTCTTGGAATGCTCAGAGGAGTAAAAGGTTCCATTCGCCACCTTTATGTTGCGTGAAGAAGGAGATCATTGGTGGGAATCTGTAAAACGTACCCAGTCTGACGCACTCAAGATGTCTTGGGAGAAGTTCCAAGAATTATTCAACGACAAGTACTTTCCTGAAAGTATTCGTCACATGAAGGAGGTAGAATTCATCAAGCTGGAGCAAAATAATATGATCGTGTCGCAGTACGAGGCTAAGTTTGCGGAGTTATCCCAGTTTGCATCCCATTTGGTCGATAATGAGGAGCGATTGACGCGAATGTTTTTGCGAGGTTTGAAACCCGATATACGGCAATACCTCATTTCTCACAAACTTTGTTTATATTCGGATGTTGTGAATAGGGCTCGATTATTGGAGCGCGATAATGAGTCAAAGACAACCAAAAGGCAACGACCAACAACACGATAATAATCATCTTGGTGGCAAATGGTCATCGAACAACGATAACCATCGTGGGGGATATTATCATGCCAAGAATGGTAACCATTTCAATGGTAATCATGGCCAAGATAATAAGAATGGACATTTTAAGAAGAGAAGGTTCAACAATGACGTGAAGACGTCGGCACCAGCACTCGTTTCAAAGGAAGAAGAACGACCACCGGTCGTATGTTTCAAATGCGGACAGGAGGGACACATCCGTCCAAACTGTACGCAACAATCCAAAGCGTGTTTTAATTGCGGAAGAGAAGGTCACTTAGCTCGATTTTGTCATATGGTGAAGTCAAGTCCAGCTGGGATAGTGATGCCAAAGGATGTCCCAGACAAGCCAAAGCCGGTAGTTTAAGAGAGAGCATTTTTTTTTCTCGTGACGAGGAACCTGAATAAAATTATCACGGGTAAGTTAATCATAAGCTCTTCTTGAAGTCTATACCGTGTTAGATACCTGCTCTACTCACTCTTTTATTTCACCTAGTTGTGTTCAATATTTGTACTTAACTCCGGAGAAGTTATACTTTGATTTATCTATTGAAACTCCATTGGGAGAAACCTTCGTTACCTCCACTGTTTATAAATCTTGTTTGATTAAAATCGACACTTTCACGTTACCTGTCGATCTTATCTCTTTGAAAATACTTGCCTTTGATGTGGTTTTTTTTTTGAAATGATTGGTTAACTACTCATCATATTTTTTGTAAGGTTGTTAGCTTTCATATTCCTAACCAACCTATTATGCGATTCAAGCAACCAAACCACTAAATTCAATCATTGTCATATTAAGCCATAAGTAAAGAGCCCCGATCCTTTTATTGATGACTTTCTTGTGTGGAATGCACCGAAGCCAGACTTTCTGTAGGCGACGTCGTGAATGACGATGACAAGTTGATAGGTAACATTGTGAGGTGCTATCTAGGTTAAGGGATAGAAGTCACAGTTGGTATCAATGTGACGTACTATCCAAGTCTTGGATGAGAGTAACAGTTTTGAATGATATTTCTATTGTTAATAAATTTCCTGACGTATTCTTGATGACTTCTTAGCCTACCCTAGAGCTTGAAATTGAATTTTGTATTGACCCCCAGTACAAAACCCATTTCTAAAACCCTCAAATATTTCTTTACTTAAAACGAACGTAACATGCGCCAAAGACGTTGACTCGAGCTGTTGAAGATTACGATCGTACTATTCAATATCATCGTGGAAGAGGGAACGTGGTAGCTGACGTGTTGAGTAGAAGATCGTATGTGTTTACAAGTGCGATGTTGTTAACACAAAGACTCATTTCATATAACTTGCAAATAATGAAGATAGAGTTAAAGACTCTAGGGACCCACGTTAAGATAACGAATATACGAGTAAAATCGTCTTTAATCGATAAAGTTAAAGTTGCTCAAGCTACATACTCAGAGCTGGTGAATGTGAAGAAGAAGGTTCAAGGGGCGTTATTCTAGAAGCAAGAATCGATGAAAAGAGGAAATCTCAACCCTCGATTTTATTGGCCCATTTGAAATCCTTGATCGAATAGGAACTGTGGCTTATAGACTCGTTTTACCACCAAGTATGTCGCGTGTTTATAACGTTTTTAACGTATCGATGTTACGTAAATATGTGGACGACCCGAACCACATTATTAATTTAGAATCGGACGAGATATCGGATGATTTAACGTATGAGATCTCGTGTTAAAACCTTGGATAAGAAGAATCGTATCCAACACTCAAGGGTTATACCTCAAGAGTTATAATCTGAAATGAAGGTATCCTCACCGTTTCTAAGATACCGTGTATCGTACGTAAATTTCGAGGGCTGAAATTCCATAAGGAGGGGAGATTGTAAAACCCAGTTTTATGAATAAAGAATTAATTTTCTCAAAATAATTTTTTATATTATGGTGTGAATTTGAGATAATGTTATAGTTGTGGGTAATATTTATAAATTTTGCAAAGTATGCAAGTTGTCATATTATATTCGATTGGTCGGGGAATATTCATTTTAAATGTGAAAAATATTCGTGCGACGACACAAATCATTAATGGACCCTATTAACGGAATTATTGTCGGATTGAGAAAACGACAAAAATATTTTATTAAAAATAACGGCGGAAGTTTTACCGTTGATACTGTTGAACTACTCGGTAGTAAAAGTACAGTAATACGCGTTGTTGCATAGTAGCACACAGTATTGATTATTGATATTTATGTGAGAAGTCACTCAGTTTTGTTCAATTATTGCTACAATAGTTGCTGCATAGTATATCACATTATTTGATTCAATTATTGTTGATTTAGAAGTTTTGTTTTATTCATATTATTAACGTAATAAAATAGAAACATCTTTTTATATAAAATAGAATACTTTATTAAAGTTATTCTATAAATAGAATATATTATATTCTATTATGCATAGTGTTTTGCATAGTAAAATCTTTTTATATAAAACAGAATACTTTATTAAAGTTATTCTATAAATAGAATATATTATATTTTATTATGCATAGTGTTTGCATAGTAAAAATCTTTTTATATAAATAGAATATATTATATTTTATTTAAAAGATTTTTCTTTAAATATGGACCGTCAGATTAAAGTAAATCAATCTGGACCGTTCATGGATTAGTTACTATGCATTCCATTTTCCTATAAATAGAAGCTCATTCCTTCATTATTTTCTTACGAATTCACTGAACTCTAGAGAGAGAAACTATAGAGAGAGACTATAGAGAGATAGAAGAAAAGTTTTCTACTACTTCACTACTCTTATATCAAGTATTATTTTATGGTAGGGAATATTATTTGTTGTACTCGTAAGGGATATTATTCTTTTGTATTCAAGAAGAGAACATCATTATTCCATTTCTTTATTGTTCATTGGAATAACTTTTGTCGCTGGCACTACCTATACTTGGTGACATTCTTCTATTATTCGCTCTTTATTATTCTCGCTTAATATCCTCGCATCTGCTATCTATACCGGACCTAGTTCCATTTTTTTATTATTCCGCTTTTATTATTCTCGTTTTAATATCCTCATCTGCATTTATCTGCCGGACTGGTTCCATCATTTATTATTCCACATTTATTATTCATTGGAACATCCCGCTTGGTTGTGAATTTCACCGACTCGTTCCGTTATTATTATTACTCGTTGAAATAACTGCTTATGAGAAGTACCGTGCATGCATGGTGATATCTTTTGTTATTCCATTCGGTATTATACTCAGTTGATTAAAATTTTGACTTCTATACTCCATGAAATTAGTGGAATATCCTCGATATTTGCGCTTCATCCAATATCTTTTAAGTGAAAATATTCTTACGAGCATTCTTGAATTTTACTCTACAAAGCGATATCATGTTGACAATTTGGACGTTATTGGTTCCCTGAACAAATTAATTCTTGAACTTGTTTAATTGAATTCTTATATCATTGTCATCATCCTCATGTTTATGTTATGTTGAAAGTCATCTCAGAGCTTTGTAGTGCATAGATGGACTTGGTATGATTATGACCGTGGATTATTCGGTATAATCATGGTAATGTTACAAATGATGTGAAAATTAAAAGTCCTCATTGGCCGTAGTAGTGCATTGATGGACGCTTTTTGGTATGATTATGGCTATGAATTCTCTTGACGAAGGGAGCAAAGATGAATTGTTTTATGGCATGATCGGGACTGATTGATGAAAAACACGATTATCTTTGGCCCGTAGTGCATGGATAATTCGTGGTCTTGATACTAAAGAATATCCTTGGCCTGTAGTACAGGGATGATTTAATGATGTGGATTATTTATTAAGCTGAGTCTCAGCGATAAAAGTGATGAAAAACTTTTTAAATCATAAAAGATAGTAGATTCTATTCTCTAATTGACTCTTTTAATGGATTGCTTGTTCCGCTGCAGTTAAACTTGATGTCTATTGTATTTTATCAGTTTAATATTGTTGGAGGCTAATGATAATTTATTCTGCATTATCTTAGTCATAATATTTCTTCTTGGGGCTAGTTGAGCTCACCCTTTCTTTCACCGTTTTCTCTTCAAGAAATGAGAATATAGGCGAGACTTAGTCGGGAAACGGAGTGATGGTCCAGAGGATAGCATTAGTAGTCCTCACAATTTTGTGAAATAGTGTGATAATAATTGTAATGAGGACTCCTTTTGAGTTTGTATAATCTCTAGTAGATAATATTTGTATTCAAACTCACAGTTTATGTTTTGTCGTATTGTACACGACAGTTGTATTTGAATTCTGTACCATGTATCTGGCGACCCAAGATGGGTGATGTATACCTAATTTTGGGGGCGTCACAGTTGGTATCAAAGCTTAGGGATATGATCCCTGGCTAAGATGTGAGATAAGAACTAGGAGGGGAGAGACGGGGAATTCCTTCGCTAGTATGACCTACCTAAGTTTATTTGGTATTTAATTGGTCGGTCAAAGTATAGGGATAATATGTGATATGTTAATTAACCCTTGTTTTGTGGCAGTGTTTGAAAATGGCATCCGAGAATGTTGAGATTATCAATGGAGCACGAGACCGCCGAGTCTCCACGGATCAATAATCGGGATAATGTGCAACCAGAGGACAATACTCCTCATGAAAACAATAACACCGGCGAAATGGTGAATGATGGGATGGTCGAGGCTTTATGCAATTCATGCAACAACAAAGTGAAGGCGCCTCATCCAAAATGCGGTATAAATCGATAACTCTCGACGGTCCACCGCTAAGCGCTTTAAGGAGCAATTCATGCAACAACGGCGAAGGCGCTTCATCCCATAATGCAGTGGAAATAATGGTAACCCACTTGGTTGGTCACCGCTAAGCGCTTCAAGGAGCCGGGACCACCGAGTTTTTGGGAAAGCCAGAACCACTTAAGGCAGAGACATGGATAAAACATATTACTAAGATATTTGATGTCTTGGAATGCTCAGAGGAGCAAAAGGTTCCATTCGCCACCTTTATGTTGCGTGAAGAAGGAGATCATTGGTGGGAATCTGTAAAACGTACCCAGCCTGACGCACTCAAGATGTCTTGGGAGAAGTTCCAAGAATTATTCAACGACAAATACTTTCCTAAAAGTATTCGTCACATGAAGGAGGTAGAATTCATCAAGCTGGAGCAAAACAATATGACCGTGTCGCAGTACGAGGCTAAGTTTGCGGAGTTATCCCGGTTTGCATCCCATTTGGTTGATAATGAGGAGCGAATGACGCGAATGTTTTCGCGAGGTTTGAAACCCGATATACGTCAATACCTCATTTCTCACAAACTTTGTTTATATTCAGATGTTGTGAATAGGGCTCAGTTATTGGAGCGCGATAATGAGTCAGCACAACCAAAAGGCAATGACCAACAACACGATAATAATCATACCGGTGGCAACGGTCATCTAACAACAACGATAACCATCGTGGGGGATATTATCATGCCAAGAATGGTAACCATTTCGGTGGTAATCATGGCCAAGATAATAAGAATGGACATTTTAAGAAGAGAAGGTTCAACAATGACGTGAAGACGTCGGCACCAGCACTCGTTTCAAAGGAAGAAGAACGACCACCGGTCGTATGTTTCAAATGCAGACAGGAGGGACACATCCGTCCAAACTGTACGCAGCAATCCAAAGCGTGTTTTAATTACGGAAGAGAAGGTCACCTAGCTCGATTTTTTCGTATGGAGAAGAGGCCACGTATGTGGTGGACACCGTGTGCCGCGCATTGCATCGATTTGATGCTTGAGAAGCTTGGAGAGTTGCCTCAACTTAAAAATGATTTGACAAAGGCAAAGAAGATAATTACTATTATTATTATTATTATTATTATTATTATTACTGTTATTATTATTATTAGTAGTACTATTATTATTATTATTGTTATTGTTATTGTTATTGTTATTGTTATTATTATTATTATTATTATTATTATTATTGTTATTATTATTATTATTATTATTATTATTATTATTATTATTATTATTATTATTATTATTATTATTATTATTATCATCTTAATTTATGGCAACATGTTAATAGTCGTTGCAAAAAGTTGTATAAAATATGCAACGAAAATAGAAATTGTTGCCAATGAATGTGGTCTATATTAGGCAATGAAATATAGCAAAAAAAATACTTTCATTACCCACGATGAAGAGAAATCAAGTGGTTAGAAATTTTACAACGAATTTCTAACGAATTTTGTTTCCAAATTTTGCAATTATTTATGAATATCGTTGCAAAAAGTGAAAGCCTGACACAATCTGCAACGAAGGACAAGTTCCGTTGCTAAACATACACTTTTAGCAATGACTTATACAGTCGTTGCCTGAAAAATCGTTGCTAAAGTCCCATTTTTAGCAACAAAAAAACTTTCGTTGCCCACGATGACGGGAAATCAAGTGGCCGAAAATTTTGCAACGAATTTCTAACGAATTTTTTTTCCGCCAATGAATTAGCAACGAAATATTGCAACGACTTATAAATTTCGTTGCAAAAAGTGAAAGTTCGACACAATGCACAGCGAAGGACAAATTTCGTTGCTAAACATATACTTTTAGCAACGACTTATAAAGTCGTTGCCCGAAAAATCATTGCTAAAGGCCCATTTTTTTTGTAGTGTCACATTGAATAAATATTTCCTTATCATATAAATCAACAATTAATTATTCACAAATAATATTACAGAACTACAATATTGACAATCAGGACGTTCCTAGGAAAGAGGGGGCTTTCCGATAAGGATTTCTCCTTATTGGCGCGCAATTAGGTGACCAAACCCCTTTCCTAGACAGAACTTTCTTAGACATTGCCAATAATGCTATTCAATAATATTATTCAAATAATATGAATTATTGATCTGATAATGGGAAATATTGTGCTGTGACAATTATTGAATTAACAATAATATAAAATATTGTGCAATACCATGTCTACTTGTTGCAACAACGCCATTACATTTTATTTTATCCAATCGAGTATCCTAACAATTGTTAACGATGAACTGCATTCTGACATTTTTTAAAAACTCATTCGTGTCATTTTCTTCATCCAAAAGTTTTTTCCATTATGGGGCCCACAGATGGTTGCGTCGTCGTACGAATATTCCCCGACAACAAGAATATTCCACAACCAAACGAATATTAGTGATGGTTCAAGATAATTATTATAGCAGTCCTCACTATTTTGTAAAATAATGTATCAATAATTGTAATGAGGAATTTATTTGAGTTTGGATATTGTCTACAATACAATATTTGTACTCAAACTCACATCTCATGTGTTGTCGTATTTTGCACGACAATTGTAGTAATGAAGTTTGTATTTGGTTTCTGTACTATGTATTTGGCGACTCAAAATGAGTTGTGTGGACCTATTTTGGGGGTGTCACAGTTGGTATCATAGCTTAGGGATATGATCTTTGATGGATATCTGAGGTTAGAACTAGGAATGGAGTGACGAGTAAATCATTCGCTAGTATGTCCTACCTAAGCTTATCTGTTATTGGTCGGTCAGAATAAAGGGTAATATGTGGCATGTGAATTTCTTTAATTAACCCTTGTTTTGTGGTAGTATTTGAGATGACATCTAAAAATTTTGAGATGAGCAATGGAGCACATGCGACCATTGAGACACCGACAATCAATAATCAGGATAATATACATAAGGAAGGCAATAATACTTATGTAAACAACAACACCGACCAAACGATGAATGATGGGATGTTTAGGAGCTTCCTACAATTCATGAAAAACCAGACGAGAGAGACTCCTATTCAAAATATATGTGGAAACAATGGTAACTCACGGCTTGTCACTGCTAAGCAATTCAATGAGTTGGGACCGCCAGAGTTTTTAAGAAAGCCAGAGCCACTTAAGGCAGAGGCATGGATTAAACAGATTACTAAGATATTTGATGTTTTGGGTTGTACTGAAGAGCAAAAGGTTTCCTTTGCCACCTTTATGTTACGTGAAGAGGAAGATTACTTGTGGGAATCTATAAAACATACTCATCTTTCCGCACTGAAGATGTCTTGGGAGAGGTTCCAAGAATAATTCAACGACAAGTACTTTCCAGAAAGTATTCGTCACATGAAAGAGGTGGAATTCATAAAACTGGAGCAGAACAATATGACTGTATCACAATTTGAGTTAAAGTTTGCGGAGTTATCCCGATTTGCATCTCATTTGGTAGACAATGAGGAGCGGATGACGCGAATATTTCTAAGAGGTTTGAAACCCGAAATTCGTCAACATCTTATGTCTCATAAACTTTGCTTGTATTCAGATGTAGTGAATAGAGCTCAGTTATTGGAGTGGGATTATGAGTCAGCTCAACCAAAAGATAGCAACCGGCAGCACGAGAATAGTCATACCAGTGGCAACAATCATCGAAGCAGTGATAGCTAATGTGCCAGGAATGGTAACCACTTCGGTGGTAATCATGGCCAAGATGATAGAAGAAATGATTCAAGTGGAAATTTCAAGAAGAGAAGATTTAACAATGACGGAAAGACATCGACACCAGCACCAGCAACAAATTCTAGAGGAAGAGAATGACCGTCAGTTAGATGCTACTGATACGGAGAGGAGGGACATATAAGTCCAAACTATTCACAGCCTTCCAAGGTGTGTTTTAGTTGTGGAAAGGACGGTCATATAGCCTGATTTTGTCCGGTAGCAAAGTCAAGTCCAGTTGAAACGGTGGCACCAAAGGAGACTACGGACAAAACAAAGTCGGTGGTTCAAGGGAGAGTGTTTGTCGTGACGTCCCAAAAGGTGAGGAACCCAAACGAAGTTATCACGGGTAAGCTAATTATAAACTCTTGCGAAATCTATACCTTATTCGATACCGGTTCTATCCACTCTTTTATTTCACTTAGTTATGCTCAACGTTTGAACTTGACTCTTGAGAAATTAGATTTTGACTTATATGTTGAAACTCCGTTGGGAGAAACATTCGTTACTTCCATTGTTTATAAATCTTAATTCAAATCGATACCCTCATTTAAAGATACTTGCATTTGATCTTATCTCTTTAAAGATACTTGCATTTGATGTGATTTTAGGGATTGATTGGCTAACTACTCATCATGCCAAAATTGATTATTTTCGTAAGGTTGTTAGTTTTCATATTCCTAACCAACCTGTTATGCGAATTCAAGCAACCAAACCACTGAAGTCAATCACTGTCATATCAAGCCATAAAGCCATTCATTTAATAAAAAATGGATGCCAAGCTTTCTTAGCCCATGTCATGGATTTAAACAAAAATACATCATATTTGTATGGTATTTCTGTTCTTAATGAATTTCCTGACGTATTTTCTGAAGAACTTCCTGGCCTACCCCAGAGCGTGAAATCAAATTTTGTATCGACCTTGAATCTGATACAAAACCCTCAAATATTTCTTCACCCAAAAGGAACTCAACATGCGGCAACGACGTTGGCTCGAGCTGTTGAAAGATTACGACCATACCATTCAATACCATCTTGGAAAAGCGAACGTAGTAGCTGACGCGTTGAGTAAAAGATCATATGAGGGTACGAGTGCGATGTTTTTAACATAAAGACCCATTTCATATGACTTACAAATGATGGATATAGAGTTAAAAACTATAGGGACCCACGTGACAATGTCAAATATACGAGTAGAACTGACTTTAATCGATAAAGTTAAAGAATTTGCTCGAAATGAATCTTGAAATGATGAATATGAAGAAGAAAGTACAAGAATGTGTTATTTCAGAAACAAGAGTCGATAAAGAGAGAAAATCTTAACCCTCGATTTATTGGTCAATTTGAAATCCTCGATCGAGTAGGAACTGTGGCCTATACACTCGCTTTACCGCCAAGTATGTCTCGTGTTCATAACGTGTTTCACATATCCATGCTACGTAAATATGTGAAAGACCCGAACCACATTATTGAATTAGAACCAGACGAGATAGCAAAAGATTTAATGTATGAGGAGGTACCTATTAAAATCTTGGATAAGAAGGAACATATTCTACGCTCAAAGGTAATACCTCAAGTGTGACGCCCCCAAAATAGGTATACATCACCCATTCTGAGTCGCCAAATACATGGTACATAAATCAAATACAAACTTCTTTTATACAATACAACAACGACGTAGCTTAGAGTTTTTACATGAATATTGTCTCATAGACAGTATTCAAACTCAAATGAAGTCCTCATTACATTTATTATCACATTATTTCATAAAATAATGAGGACTACTATAGCCACCATCTCGGACCGTCACTCTATTCCCCGACTAGTCCCGGCTACGTTCTCATTTCCTGAAGAGAACAATTAAAGCAAAATGGTGAGCTCCACTAGCCCAGTAAGAAATATTATGACTAAGATAATGCAGAATAAATTATCGTTAGTCTTCAACAGTGTTAAACTGATAAAATATAAACATCAAGTTTAACTGCAGCGGAACAAGCAATCCATTAGAAGAGTCAAGTAGAGCATGATATCTACTATCTTCTATGATTTAAAAAGTTTTTCATCAACTTTATCATCGAGACTCTAAGCAATAAATAAACCACATCATCGAATCATCCCTGCACTACGGGCCAAGGATATTCATGTAATCATCAATGGTCATGATCATACCAACAAATGTCCATCAATGCACTACGGGCCAATGAGGACTTTTACCACATCATTTGTAACATTAAGATCATGATTATACTGAATAATCTCTGGTCATAATCATATCAATAAATATTACATCTATGCACGTAAGCCACAACTGACTTTTATCATAATATAAGCATGAGGATGATGACAATGATATAAAAATTCAATTAAAAGAAAGCAAAGGATAAATTTTTAAATATTTATAATTTAATTTATCCAAAATTCAATAATGTCCAAATTTTCAACATGATACTGCTTTGTAGAGTAAAATTCAAGAATAATATTGTATCAAAAATGATTTGGACAGCAAATAAATCAATTTTTGTCATGAATAGTACCCGAGTGAATAGTACCCCATGAATAATACTTTGTGAATAGTACCCCATGAATAGTACTTTGTCAATAGTACCGTAAAAATGAATACTACTCATGGACAGTACTCCGGCATGAAAAGCTTAAAATTTAACAAGAATGTGTAGAAAATATCCTTGTGAAACGATACTAGATAAAGCGCAAATTTCAAGAATATTCTACTAATTTCACGGAGTATATAAGCAATACTTTAACAAAATAAGGGTATAATCAGGAATACGAGACGAACTAATATTACTCACATACTATAGAGTATGAAAGAAAATAGTATTCTTTATGAATACTGGAAAAAAAATATCCCTTACCTCAGAAGAAGACTGGATACTAGAATAGTAAAGTAGCAGACCTCTCTTCTTCTTTCTCTCTATAGCTTCTCTCTCTATAATTACTCTTATGAGTCTTAGTGAATTGGTGAGAATGAAAGAAGAATGAGCTTCTATTTATAGGAAAATATAGTTTCGATAATTGCACGTTTTGGGGCTCGAAATATTACAGTATAATACCTTCATCTTTTCCTTCATTTTTAATTTAGTCCTGCAAGTATTATCAAACTTGCACCACCTCCCCTAATAGTACATGAATGTGTATCAATGGAACATTCATGTGAATCAATAGTTCTATACATGTGAAAAAATTGTTACGGTATAGTACTTTCATCTATACCTCTATTTTTAATTTAGTCATGCAAGTATTATCAATCTTGCACCACCTCCCCTAATAGTACATGCATGTGAACAAATAGTTATAAGCATGTGAATTAATAGTAATTAATTGCTCATTTATCTGATTAATTACCCAATTGGTCAATATAACCTCCAAAAATCAATTATTATCGAAATAAATGTTGATTTTCAGTAACACTAATAATCCCAACACAATGGAAATATCAATTTCATCTTTAATCAACACGAACTTATTCATCATTAATATTATAACTCACAATATTTAACAACCAGATCATTCCCAAGAAAGAGGGGATTTCGATAAGGATTTCTCCTATCACGCGCTTGATTAGGTGACCAAACCTCTTCTTGTGAGAACTTTCTAGACATTGTCAATATTGCGAAATAATAATATGAATAACTTTGTTGTCTCGATTATTGATTTAATAATATAAAATATTATGCAGATGATATTGTGACAATAATTGAATCAATAATATGAGAGATATTATGCAGCAATTATTATAACAATAATTGAGTATAACTGAGTGACTTCTCACGTAAGCATCGATAATCAATCTTCAGTGTCTTACTATGCAACCACGCTGTACTAATGTTCTTTTACCACCGGGTATTTCAACAGTTTAACGGTAAAACTTTCGCCGTTATTTTTATAAAAAGATAATTCAGTTGTTTTCTAACTCCGACAATAATTTTGTTTGTGGGGTCCACCAATGATTCTGTCGTTGTACAAATATTCCCTATTAAAACGAATATTCTCCGACCAATCGAATATTTTATAACCACTTGCTTACTTTGCAAAATTTGTAAATATTACCCACAACTATAACAGTATATCAAATCAACACCATAATATTCAAAAATATATTTCGAGAAAATTAATCTTTATTCATAAAAGTTGGGGTCTTACATCATGTCAAATTTTATGGAGAAATCACGATATTGAGGAAATGACCTAGGAGTTAGAATCTAATATAAAAATAAGGTATCCTCACCTCTTTGACATACCAGGTATGTATATATCAATTTCGAGGATGAAATTTCATAAGGAGGGGAGGTTGTAAGACCCAAACTTTTTATGAATAAAGATTTAATTTCTTTTATTATTATTTTGAATAATAAGGTGTTGATTTAATTAATGTGGTTAGTTATGGGTAAAATGCGCAAATATTTTAAATAAGTAAGTGGTTATAAAATATTCATTGTTATCGAGGAATATTCGTTTGGTCGTGGAATATTCTTGTTGTCGGGGAATATTCGTACGACGGCATAGCCATTTGTGGGCCCCATAACGGAAAACTGTCGGATGAAGAAAATGACACGAATGAGTTTTTAATAATAACGGCGTAACGTTTACCGTTAAAACTGTTGGAATACCCGATGGGTAAAGTAAAGAAATACGCATTGTTGCACAGTAGCACACAGTACTGCACAGCATTTCCCATTATCATATCAATAATTCATATTATTTGAATAATATTATTAGATAGCATTATTGGCAATGTCTAAGGAAGTTCTGTGATAACCCGAGATTTCGAATAATCAAAATTTTACGAATAATTTTTTTTTAATTAATAATAATATTGATTATCAATTTTGTGACAAGTATCTGTGATACGAGTCTCGAGAAGGTCAATTTGTGTATTGACTAATAAATTAAGAGTAAAGTTGTGCTTAATGGAGAATAGAAACCCTAACCCTAGTTACGGATAGAGATTCAATAGAAAATATAATTATATTAATTATATTAATGAGTATGTGTTTGTACCGAAGAGATTTATTGATCAATGATTGATCGGATAAGGTTTAAAATTAATAAACCATAATAAAAGATTAGAAACCCTAATCTCAGGATTAGAAACCCTAACGTACCGTTAGAAACCCTAATTGTGTGCCGGGGAACCCTAATTTAAAATCCAGGAATCCTAAATCCTAATTACGAAACCCTAATCCTAATTGGCGAGCATAATGTGTTTATTAAACCCTAATTTGATTAGGAAACCCTAATTTAATTTAGGATTTTTAGTTTTTAATTTTTCTAATTAAAAACCCTAATTAGAAAACCCTAATCCTAATTAGCAAGCCTAAAGTGATTAGTATGTATTAATATAATTAGGAAACCCTAATTATACTTTAGAAATATTAAATTCTATTTAAAACCCTAATTAAATTTTTGAAATTTTTAATTTTCAATTTTTAAACCCTAATTAGAAAATTCTAGAATTGGAGTTTTTAAAACCTAAGGGTTAGAACCTTAGGGTTACACCCTAAGGGTTTGTGCATTTCTCAAGATTGCCATTAAAATCAATTTGCTAAAGACCAAAATGCCCTTTTTCATTTTTATTTAGTTAACTTGTAAAATGGCCATCAACTTTAGTAGTTCAACAACTCATTTGACTTTGTGAGTACAAATTTCAACCCCACCAGCCGAAAATATCAGATCATACTTACATCTACACAATATATATAGATTTGGGAGAGAGAAAATCACAAAAAGCTAGCCATTTTTGTAAGACCCCAACTTATTATTAATGAAATTTAATTTTCTCTATTTATTATTTTGAAATAGTAAGGGTTGATTTGATTAATGTGGATAGTTAGGGGTAAAATACGCAAATATTTCAAAATAAGCAAGTGGTTATAAAATATTCATTGTTGTCGGGGAATATTCGTTTGGTCGTGGAATATTCTTCATTGTCGGGAATATTCGCATTTACCGGCCAGCTTGATCTTTAATGGGCCCCATAACTAAAAGCGATTGGATAAAGAAAACGACAAATATAAGTGGTTTAAAAATAACTCTAGGCGTTGTTATTCAAATTAATCTTGTTAAAATACTTTATGGTTAAAACACACGAAAGTTATACCAGTATTGCACCAATTATAGATTCTTACGTAAGAAGGCACTACTTAATAATGGTTAAAGTAATTACCGCTCAAGATTTTATTGATTTAATAATTGCCATTTGATATTTTATATTGTTGTTGTTTCAATAATTGTCATTACACAATTTTTTTCATTATCGATGCAATAATTCATATTATCCTAATAATATTATTAGATAACATTATTGGCAATGTCTAGAAAGTTCTGCCTAAGGAGAGGTTTGGTCACCCAATTACGCCGCCAAAGAAGGAGAAATTCTTATTGAAAGCCCCTCTTTCCTGAACCGCACAGTTGTCAATATTGTGATTCTGTAATATTATTTGTGAATAATTAATTATTGATTCATATGATGAGGAAAATATTGATTTTATGTGGATATAGATGGAGAAAAATTTTAATGTGACAATTGTTGAAAATTGAAATTTTATCTTTTTCGATAAGATAATTCATTTAAATGTATTATTATATTTTAATAATATAATAATGGTGATATTTTACAACGAATGTGGGATATATGAGTATATACTGAGGAGGAAGAGTATTTTTTGTTGCAATAAATGTTTAAAAACATGTTAAACATGTCGGCGGACCCCATTTATTGATCGAAATTTGATTATAAATGCAAAAAATCGCTTGGCTTATGGATTTCGGTCAATTTTTTATTTGGAATTTGGAAAAACTTTCTTCTCGCAATGTTGTAGAGAATTGAATTTCCTATAAAAATTCATGAGTTTTGAATTTTCCGACAAAAGGGCTATTTATTGTGAATTATTGAAGTTCGGAGTTACAAATAATTGATTTTTGGAAGTTTTAATTGTTTAAAATAACAAAAACGTTTTTGTGGTTGGTTGGTGGGCATATGTGTTGCAAAATATGCTGAAATCAAAATTTCCAAGTTTATGTATGATTTATATAAATTTATTAATATTTTATTAAATTTTCGCTTTGGTGTTTCTAAGCAATTTCCTATAAATAGGTGCTTAGGTTAGAATTGAAAATCACACTAGAAATTGAAGTTTTCTCTCTATATTATCGAGCGTATTCTTGTGAGTATTTTGAGTATACTTTGAGTATTGCTATATACGTGCAAGTTCAAGTCATAGCTTATATCCTGTTTTCAAATTTGAAATCTTGATCTTTCGAGGTAAGGATATTATTTTTTTCGTAATGATATTATTTCTTCAATATCATTATGTTGAAATAGTGATCTGAAGTTTTTTATCAAATTTGGAACTTTTGGTGTCTGAGAGTTACTATTCACGTATATCGGCCTTTATTCACGATACTGATCTTATTCACTTAATACGACAATTATTCATCGAAAAATGAAAAATTTTCTTTTCGTCTAAAATATCTATTCGGATACTAGCTTTGATTGTATCCATGTTTTGATCATTCTTGAATTTTACACCCCTATGATTATTTTTGAGGTATTTTTGGACGTGGATAAAACAAAGTACTAATCCTTAATCCTTAATCCTTGTCATTTTGTTTCACCGGATTCGCTTTTTAAAAATATTTTCATCATCCTCGACCTTAAATGATGATATTATTGAATATCTTTGGCCTGTAGTGCAAAGATGAATGATTTCTGATGAATATCTTTGGCCCGTAGTGCAAAGATGAACAGGTGTTTAGATGAACATGACCAACTGATGAATATCTTTGCCTCAGAGTGCAAAGATGAATATTTGATTCCAGATATATATTGATTGATATTACAGGGATAAAAGATAGGCGATGAACTTTTAAATTCATACATAGAAGATAGTAGTTTGCATTCTCTACTTAACTCTTCTAATGAATTATTATTTCCGCTGCGAATATTGATTTAAAAACTTGTTGTCTATTGTATTCTATTAAATTTTTCCCTGTTGAAGACTAACGATAATATGTTGTACATTATCTTAGTCATAATATTCTTTACTGGGCTAGTTGAGCTCACCCTTTTCCTTGTTGTTCCATTTTTCTTCTCAGGAGGCGAGAATGTAGCGAGTACTAGTCGGGGTATGGAATGAAGGTTCTAGAGAGAGTTGTTTAGTAGTCCTCACCATTTTTGTAAAATAATGTATCAATAATTATGATGGGGATTTATTTGCGTGTGGATATTGTCTAGATGGCAATATCTGTATTTAAACTCACTTTTATATGTTGTAATAATAAAGTTATAGTTGTTTCGCATACCATGTATTGACAACTCGAGAATGGGTGATGTATACCTATTTTGGGGGCGTCAAATGTTGGTATCGAGCTTAGGATATGATCTCTGGCGGAGATCGGGAATAGAACTAGGAGGGAGAGAGACGTAAATCCTTTGCTAGTGTGTCCTACCTAAGCTTATTTGTTAGTTGGTCAAGATATAGGGATATTATGTGATATATTGATTTCCTTAATTAACCCTTATTTTATGATGATTTGAGAATGTCGATCGAGAATATTAACATTGGAAATGAGATCGTGGAGACGCTCAGTACTCACCAACGAGGAGAACGTGCAACAGTCGGGCAATGTTCCTCCCATAAACAACACCACCGAGAGCGATGATGAACGAGGGATGTTTAGAAGCTTTTTGCGATTCATGCAAAATCGACGAGGAGACTCGTGTTCAAAATACGAGATGAAATGATAGCAATTCACGGGTTGTCACAAATGCAAGCAGCTTCAAAGAGTTGGGACCACCGAAATTTAAGGGAAAGCGAGATCCGATCATAATGGAAACATGGGTCAAGCAAATTACCAAGATATTCGATGTCTTGGGATGCACGGAGGAATGTAAGGTTCCATTTGCCACCTTTATGTTCCGTATGGCGAGGCGGATCATCGGGGGAGAGTCTCAGAAGCGTACCCATCCAAATTGCGCACTCAAAGATGTCTTGGGAGACGTTTGAAACTATTTAATGACAAATACTTTCCCGAAAGTGTTCGTCGTATGAAGGAAGTGGAGTTTATTAGATCGGAGCAGTAACAACATAACGGTGTCTCAAAGACGAGGCAAAGTTTGCGAGTTATCCAGTTTGCACCTCATTTGGTGGAGAATGAGGAACGATGACGCGGATGTTTCTTAGAGGTTTGAAACCCCAAGATACGCCAAGATCTCATTTCTCATAAATTTTCTCTCTATTCGATGTTGTAAATGTGGCTCAATTATTAGAGCGAGATAACGAGTACTAGCTAACTAAGGACCACAACCGAGGATCATACCGAGAGATGGTAGTCAACAAAACAACGATAACCAAATGAGAAAAAAAAAAGACGGACAAAAATGGTAACCACTCCGGTGGTAATCATGGCCATGAAAATAGAAGAAGCGAGTCGGAGGAGATTTTAAAAAGAGGAGATTTAACAACGACCATGTGAAGACGAGCAGTCTTGCAAAGAAGAATCGGTTCTAAGGGAGGAGAACGACCACCACCATATGCTATAAATGCGGAAAGAGGGACATATCACCAAACCGTCCCACAACAGCTTCAAGGTATGCTATAATTGTGGAAAGGAAGGACATATCGCCGAGATTGTCTCAGAAGCGAAACCTAGTTCAATGGGGACGGTGACTCAAAAGATCGTCCCGAAAAGTCAAAGTCAATCTGCCCGGAAGAGCGTTTGTTGTGATCGGTCAAAATGCGAGGAACCCAAACTAGTTGATCACGGGTAAGCTATTTATAAATTCTTGCGAAGTTTATACCTTACTTGATCTGGTCTTACTCATTCATTTATCTCTCCGCTTTGTGCTCAACGCTTAAACTTGACTCGGAGAAATTAGACTTTGACCTATCTGTGGAAACTCCGTTAGGAGAAACTTTCATCACATCCACTATTTATAAATCTTGTTTGATTCAAGTTGGCACCATCACCTTACCGTTGACCTTATCTCTTTAAAGATACGTGCTTTTGATGTGATTTTAGGGATTGATTGGTTAACTACACATCATGCCAAAATTGATTGTTTTCGTAAGGTTGTTAGCTTTCATATTCCTAAACAACTCGTTGTATGCAATTCAAGCAACTAAACCATTAAAATCAATCACCGCATATATCTAATCATAAAGCTATTCGCTTATTGAAAAACGGATGTCAAGCTTTCGTAGCCCATGTTATGGATTTGAATAAAGACACGCCAAATTTGAATAATATTCTGTTGTTATTGACTTTCCCCGACGATTTCAAAGAACTTCCCGCCTACCCTAGAACGTGAAGTTGAATTCTTTATTAATCTTGAACCTGCACAAAGCCCATTTCTAAAACCCCATATCGAATGGCTCCTATTGAACTTCAGAGTTAAAGGTCCAACTACGTGAATTGTTGGACATCGGCTTTCATTCGGCCCCAGTACATCTCCTCGGGGTGCTCTGCTTTATTCAGAAAGAAGAAAGACGGGAGTATGCGACTTTGTATTGACTATCGGGAATCGAACCATGTCACCATCAAGAATAGGTATCCTCTACCTCGTATTGATGACCTGTTTGACCACCGTCTGCAAGGGGCACAATTTTTTCAAAGATCGATCTTAGCTCGGATATCATCAAATGAAGATTAGAACCGAGGATATTCCAAAGACCGCTTTTAGAACTCGAGACGGAATTATGAATTCTTAGTCATGTCTTTCGGATGACTAATGCTCCCGCAGCTTTCATGGATATGATGAACCGAGTATTCAAGGAATATTTGGATCGGTTTGTTGTTGTCTTTTATTGATGACATCCTCATATATTCCAAAAGTCGTGAAGATCATGAGCTTTATTTGAAGTCGGTACTCCAAAGGCTTCGTGAAAACAAACTATATGCCAAATTGAAGAAATGCGAGTTCGCTTGAGGAAGTAGCATTTCTTGGGCACGTGGTGTCAAAACACATGAGTATCCGTGGACCCGCCAAGATTGAAGCAATACAAAGTTGGGAGCAACCAAGTCTGCGATCAAGTACGTAAGCTTTACGGTCTAAATGGTTATTATCGGAGATTCGTGGAAGGGTTTTCTCGGCGCTACTCCATTAACCCAAATTAACTCGAAAGGATACAAAATTCGCTTGGAGCGAAGAATGCGAGAAGAGTTTCCAAGAGCTTAAGAGGAGACTTATTTCGCACTGTTCTAACAATACCATCCGGTTCGGATGGATTTGTTATCTACAAATGATGCTTCGAGCAAAGGGTTAGGATGTGTTCTCATGCAACGTGGGAAAGTCATAGCCTATGCCTCGCGACAACTTAAAGAGTATGAGAGGAATTATCCTACTCATGATCTAGAGTTAGCGTGCAATCGTTTTCAGCGCTTAAAAATATGGAGGCACTATCTATATGGGGAGAAAGTGGAGATATATTCGCACCATAAAAGCCTTAAATATTTCTTCACTCAAAAAGAACTCAACACGCGGCAATGACATTGGCTCGAGCTATTGAAAGACTACGACCACACTATTCAATACCATCCCGAAAAGCGAACGTGGTAGGCGGCGCGTTGAGTAGAATATCATATGCGGGAATGAGTGAAATGATGTCAAGTATACGCACAGAGCCAACTTTAATAGAAAAAGTTAAGGTTGCTTCAAGCCACCCACCCGGAGCTGATGCGTATGAAGAAGAAAGTACAAGAAGGAGCTATTCCTAAGCGAGAATTGATGAAGAAGGAATACTTGAGTCCACTCTGCACTTTGTGTCCCTAATGACTCGATTTGAAGTACAAGATTATGATGGAGGCACACACACCATTTGCAATCCATCCTGGAAGTACTAAAATGTATCGTGATCTTTGACATACATTTTGGTGGAACAATATGAAGAGAGAGATTGCAAAGTTTATTTCGATGTGTTTAACTTGCTAACGTAAAGGGCGAGCATCTAGTACCTAAGGGTCCGCTGCAACCACTTGAGATTCCAAAATGGAAGTGGGAACACATTACCATGGATTTTGTTACGGGTCTTCCTACTACGGTTTCTCAAGGCATCAATGCTATTTGGGTTATTGTTGATAGATTAACCAAGTCTCGCTCATTTCTTGCCGATACGGAGACTTATTCCCTTGAACGCCTTGCTAGTATGTACGCGAATGAGATTGTGAGGTTGCATGGCATGCCAAGATCCATAGTTTCGGATCGTGACCCAAGATTCACTTCAAAATTTTGGGTTAGCTTGCAAAAAAGCTATGGGCACGCATTTGACGCGATTTAGTTCTAAGATACCATCCCCAAACCAGACGGACAATCGAGAGAGGACTATTCAAACTCTTGAAGATCTATTAAGACTCGTGTCCTGAACTTCAAGGGCGGTTGGGATAAGTATTTAACATCGGTGGAATTCTCCTACAACAACAGCTTATCCGCAAGAAGTATAGGTGTGGCTCCATTTGAAGCATTATATGGACGAAAGTGTCGCTCTCCAATATGTTGGGATGAGGTGGGTGAAGCAACATTGTTGGGACCCGAGTTACTACGTATGACTACCGAAAAGATCCAAATGTTTTGACAACGTATACAAACGGCACAAGATCGACAAAAGAGTTATGCGGATCTTCATCGAAAGGATGTGGAATTTAGTATAGGGGGATCATGTATTGTTGCGAGTTGCTCCATGGAAGGGAGTTACAAGATTTGGGAAGAGAGGAAAGCTCAATCCATGATTTATTGGTCCATTTCAAATTCTTGACCGAGTAGGAAATGTAGCCTATAGACTCGCGTTACCTCCGAGTATGTCTCGTGTTCATAATGTGTTTCACATATCTGTACTTCATAAATATGTGAAAGACCCGAACCACGTTATAGAGTTAGAACCGGACAAGATAGCCGAAGACTTAACGTATGAGGAGGTACCTGTCAAGATCTTGGATAGGAAGGAGCATGTCCTACGCGCAAAAGTCATACCACAAGTTAAAGTTCTGTGGAGGAATCATGCTATAGAGGAAATGACCGGGAATTGAAACGAAATGAAAGTGAGGTATCCTCACCTTTTCAAACACTGTGTACGTGACGTCCAATTTCGAGGACGAAATTTCATAAGGAGGGAAGGTTGTAAGACCCCAACTTATTATTAATGAAATTTAATTTTCTCTATTTATTATTTTGAAATAGTAAGGGTTGATTTGATTAATGTGGATAGTTAGGGGTAAAATACGCAAATATTTCAAAATAAGCAAGTGGTTATAAAATATTTATTGTTGTTTGGAATATTCGTTTGGTCGTGGAATATTCTTCACGTTTGGGAATATTCGCACGACGGCGCAGCTTTTTAATGGGCCCCATAACCGAAAAGCGATTGGATGAAGAAAACGATAAATATAAGTGGTTTAAAAATAACTAAGCGTAGTTGTTACTGCTAATATCGTTAAAATACTTTAAGTGGTTAAAACACAAGAAGACACGGTATTGCACCAATTATTGATTCTTACGTAAGAAGGCACTACTTAATAATGGTTACGTAATTATCGCTCAAAGATTTTATTGTTTTAATAATTGTTGCGTTGATATTTTATATTGTTGTTGTTTTAATAATCACATTACACAAGATTTTTCATTATCGATGCAATAATTCATATTATCTGAATAATATTATTAGATAACATTATTGGCAATGTCTAGAAAGTTCTATCTAAGGAGAGGTTTGGTCACCTAATCATGCGCCAAAAGAAGGAGAAATTCTTATTGAAAGCCCCATCTTTCCCGAACCCGCCTGGTTGTCAATATTGTGATTCTGTAATATTATTTGTGGATAATTAATTATTGATTCATATGATGAGGAAAATATTGATTTTATGTGGATATAGATGGAGAAAAATTTTAATGTGACAATTGTTGAAAATTGAAATTTTATCTTTTTCTGATAAGATAATTCATTTAAATGTATTATTATATTTTAATAATATAATAATGGTGATATTTTTACAACGAATGTGAGATATATGAGTATACGAGGAGGAAGAGTATTTTTGTTGCAATAAATATTTAAAACATGTTAAACATGTCTGCGGACCCCATTTATTGATCCGAATTTGATTATAGCACAGTAAAATCGCCTGGCTTATGGGTTTCAACCAATTTTGTTTGGAATTTGGAAAACTTTTCTTCGTAAAGTTGTAGATAATTGAATTTCCTATAAAAAGCCACGAGTTTTGAATTTTCTGACAAAAGGGCTATTTATTGTGAATTATTGAAGTTTCGGAGTTCTGAAATAATTGATTTTTGGAAGTTTTAATTGTTTAAAATAACAAAAACGTTTTGTGGTTAGTTGGTGCACACATGTGTTTGCAAAATATGTCAAATCGAATTTCCAAGTTTATGTATGATTTATATAAATTTATTAATATTTTATTAAATTTTCGCTTTGGTGTTCTAAGCAATTTCCTATAAATAGGGTGCTTAGGTTAGAATTGAAAATCACACCGTAAATTAAAGTTTTCTCTCTATATTATCGAGCGTATCTTGTGAGTATTTTGAGTATACTTTGAGTATTGTTATACTATGCAAGTTCAAGTCATAGCCTATATCCTGTTTCAAATTAAGTAAGTCTTGATCTTTCGAGGTAAGGGATATTATTTTTTCAGAATGATATTATTTCTTCAATATCATTATGTTGAAATATTGATCTCAAGTTTTTTTATCAAATTTGGAACTTTTGGTGTCTGAGTTACTATTCACGATACTACCTAATTCACGATATCTGATCTTATTCACGAATACTGACTATTCATCGAAAAATGAAAAATTTTCTTTTCGTCTAAAATATCTATTCGGATACTAGCTTTGATTGTATCCATGTTTTGATCATTCTTGAATTTTACACCCTATAATTATTTTTGAGGTATTTTTGGACGTGGATAAAACAAAGTACGAAACCTTAATCATTAATCCTTGTCATTTTTTTTTCACCGAATTCGCTTTCTTTAAAAATATTTTCATCATCCTCGCCTTAAATGATGATATTATTGAATATCTTTGGCTGTAGTGCAAAGATGAATGATTTCGATGAATATCTTTGGCCCAGAGTGCAAAGATGAACAGTGTTTAGACGAACATGACCAATCGATGAATATCTTTGGCCTCAGAGTGCAAAGATGAATATTTGATTCCGTATATATATTGATTGATATTACAGGGGATAAAAGATAGGCGATGAACTTTTAAATTCATACATGAAGATAGTAGTTTGCATTCTCTACTTAACTCTTCTAATGAATTATTATTTCATTGCGAATATTGATTTAAAAACTTATTGTCTATCAGTATTCTATTAGATTTTTCCTTATTGAAGACTAACGATAATTTGTTGTACATTATCTTAGTCATAATATTCTTTATTGGGCTAGTTGAGCTCACCCTTTTCCTTGTTGTTCCATTTTTCTTCTCGGGGAGGCGAGAATGTAAATGAGTACTAGTCGGGTAATATGGAATGAAGATTCTAGAGAGAGTTGTTTAGTAGTCCTCACTATTTTTGTAAAATAATGTATCAATAATTATGATGGGGATTTATTTGCGTGTGGATATTGTCTAGATGGCAATATCTGTATTTAAACTCACAGTTTATATGTTGTAATAATAAAGTTATAGTTGTTTCTGTACCATGTATTGACAACTCAGAATGGGTGATGTATACCTATTTTGGGGGCGTCACAATTTTGCTCCATGCTCTCACCAACTCTCTCTCTCTCTATCTCTCTCTCTCTCCTAAACCAACGAAATACATAAGTAGATCAGTCCTAGAATCAGCCCTAGATCAACCAATATCAGATAAGGAGATCTAAGATCAAAAATCTAACAAGAAGGTATAAACCCTAAAACCTAATTTGATCTTGTATGCTTAGATAAATTTTGTGTTTTTGTGTTTAAAATCTTTCTAATAGATGTTTTATGAAGATCTATGATGATCTATCATGAATCCATAACATCAAAGTGGGTAAAAACTATGTTTTTCAAAAACTGTCAAGAACATGGTTTGTGGTCTGGCAACCGAATGTCAGTGGCCACCGATCATTGCTTGATAAAGATTTTTGTTGTTTTAAAGTTGTTATATGTAGCTTGGTATGAGGTCTTTATTCTGCAAAAAAAATCAGTCATTAGATGTCTGGATTTGAAGTTATTAACGATCAAAACCCGTTGATCGGGCATGACCAAGCACAATCTGGGCAACCCAGAAATTTAAAATATCCGTCTGACAAGATTTTTAATCTTCTTGATCTGTCATGTTTTTAGTGTTATGTTGTTGTTGTAGCATACTTGTAAATGGTTATGTGTACTATAGCTACATATCTTTGGATCTCTTAAACAACAAATCAGTTGTGTGACGGCCCCAAAATAGGTATACATCACCCATTCTGAGTCGCCAAATACATGGTATAGAAACAACTATAACTTCATTAATACAATTGTCGTGCAAAATACGACAACACATAAACTGTGAGTTTAAATACAAATATTGTCTTCTAGACAATATCCACATTCAAATAAGTCCTCATTACAATTATTGATACACTATTTTACAAAATAGTGAGGACTACTAAAACAACTATCTTGAACCATTACTCCACACCCCGACTAGTTCCCGCTATATTCTCGTCTCCTGAGAAGAAAAATGGAACAAAAAGGAAAAGGGTGAGCTCAACAAGCCCAATAAAGAATATTATGACTAAGATAATGTACAACAAATTATCCTTAGTCTTCAACAGGGAAAAATCTTATAGAATACAATAGACAACAAGTTTTAGATCAACAACTGCAGCGGAAACAACAATTCATTAGAAGAGTTAAGTAGAGAATGAAATCTACTATCATCTATGAATTTAAAAGTCCATCATCGATATTTTATCCCTGTAACATCAATCAATATACATCATAAATCAAATATTCATCTTTGCACTACAGGCCAAAGATATTCAGCAATTGGTCAAGTTCATCTAAACACCTGTTCATCTTTGCACTACGAGCCAAAGATATTCATCATAAAATCATTCATCTTTGCACTACAGGCCAAAGATATTCAGTTATATCATCATTTAGGACTGAGGATGATGAAAAATATTTTAAAGAAAACGAATCTAGTGAAACAAAAGAACAAATATTAAGGATTCGTACTTTAAACAATCCAAGTTCAAAAATACTTCCATAAATAACCAGAGTGGATTAAAGTTCAAGAATGAAGACCAAAACATAGATTCAATCAAAGATAGGAATCATAACAGACAATCTTGGACACAGAAAAGAAAATTTAATTTTTCTGTGAATAAGTGTCGATTCGTGAATAATGTCAGATATCGTGAATAGTCTTGATATACATGAATAGTAACTCCGACACTAAAAGATAGAAATTTCACAAAAAAACATCATGCTTCGTGAATAGTACTCATGAATAGTAACTCGTGAATTACTCATGAATAGTAACCCCGACATGAAAAAATTCCAAATTTGATAAAAATTTCCAACCAACATTTTGGCATAATGATATTGAAGAAATAATATCATTTAAGAAGAATTAACCTCCCTTACCTCAGAAAGAATAGTACTTCTGACTGGAATACTGGATATAGTGCTGAAAGAACTTGCACCGTATAGCAATACTCAAAGTACTAAAATACTCACAAAATACGCTCGATATTATAGAGAGAGAAAGAGAGAGAAGATTTCAGTTTTTGGTATAATTTTCAATTCTAACCTAAACACCCTATTTATAGAAAATTACTTAGAACACCAAAGTAGAAAATTTAATATAATAATATTATACATAAACAAATTTCCTACGCCCACTTCTTGAATCTGAATTCAGCAACTACATCACATGCAAGACCCACAATTAATGATAAAAACGTTTTTCATATAAAAAATAATTAAAACTTCCAAAAATCAATTATTTCGGAACTTCGGAACTTCAATAATTCATAATAAATAACCCTTTTATCAGAACATTCGAATCTCGCGACTTTTTATAGGAAATTCAATTCTCTACAACTTTACAGAAGAAAGTTTCTCCAAATTCCAAACATAAATTGACCGAAATCCATATACGGACGATTTTACAAGCTATAATCAAATTTCAGTCAAGAAATGGGGTCCATCGACACACAAAACATTTGTTAATCATTTAATGCAACAAAAATACTCTTCCTCCTCATATACTCATATAACCCACATTCATTGTAAAAATATCACCATTAATATATTATTAAAATAATATATTCAAATGAATTATTTTATCAGAAAAAAGATAAAATATTAATTTTCAACAATTGTCACATTTAAAAATTTTCTCCATCTATATCCACATAAAATCAATATTTTCTTCATCATATAAATCAATAATAATTATTCACAAATAATATTACGAAATCACAATATTGATGACTAAGGCGGTTCCCAGGAAGGGGGCTTTCCAATAAGAATTTCTCCTTACTGCCGCGCAATTAGGTGACCAAACCTCTCCTTAGATGTAACTTTCTAGGCATTGCCAATAATGTTATCTAATAATATTATTCAAATAATATGAATTATTGATCCGATAATGAAAAATAATGTGTAGTGACAATTATCAAAACAACAATAATATAAAATATCAACGTAGCAATTATTGAATCAATAAAATAAAATATCGAATAAGAATTACTTGTAACAATTATTGAGTAGTGTCTTCTTAGGTAAGAATCAATAATTGGTGCAATACTGCAAATGCTATCTTGTGCAACAACGCCAGACATCAGTGTTTTAACCAACGGGTATTCCAACAAAGATAAATTGTGAATCGTAAGACCCCAAAATTTTTTAATTAAAAAGGAATTTCCTTTATTTATTATTTTGAAATAGTAAGGGTGGATTTGATTAATGTGGTTAGTTATGGGTAAAATGCGCAAATATTTTAAATAAGCAAGTGGTGATAAAATATTCATTATCGTCGGGAATATTCGTTTGGTCGTGGAATATTAAATGCTTGTGGGAAATATTCGCATTTACCTGCAAGCAGCTTTTTTGTGGGCCCATAACGAAAGCGATTGGATGAAGAAAACGACAAATATAAGTTGTTTATAAATAACGGCGTAGTTATTACCAGTATTATCTTGTTGGAATACCCGGTGGTTAAAACACACTAATACTGGCGTTGTTGAACAAGAAGACACGGTAGATTGCGCCAATTATTGATTCTTACGTAAGAAGGCACTACTCAATAATTGTTATAGTAATTACTGTTCAGTATTTTATTTTATTGATTTAATAATTATCAGTATTGATAGTTTATATTACCGTGTTGTTTCAATAAATTGTCATTACACAAGATTTTCCATTATCGAAGCAATAATTCATATTATCTCGAATAATATTATTAGATAACATTATTGGCAATGTCTAGAAAGTTCTGCTCAAGGAGAGGTTTGGTCACCTAATTGCGGCTACCAAGAAGGAAAAATTCTTATTGAAAGCCCCTTCTCCCTGAACTACTGGGTTGCAAAGATCTTGTGATTCTCAGAATATTATTTATGAATAATTAATTATTAATTTATATGATGAGGAAAATATTGATTTTATGTGGATATGGATGGAGAAAATTTTTAAAATGACAATTGTTGAAAATTAATATTTTATCATTTTCCGATAAAATAATTCATTTAAATATATTATTTTAATAATATATTAACTGGTGATATTTTTATAATGAATGTGGGATATATGAGTATATGAGGAGGAAGAGTATTTTTGTGGCATTAAATGATTAACACATATTTTGTGTGTCGGTGGACCCCATTTCTTGAATCGAAATTTGATTATAAACAGTAAAATCGTCTGCTTGTGGATTTCTTTATCAATTTTTGTTTGGAATTTGGGAAAACTTTCTTCGCAAAGTTGTAGAGAATTGAATTTTCTATAAAAAACGCGAGATTCAATTTTCTGATAAAAGGGCTATTTATTATGAATTATTGAAGTTTTGAGTTCAAATAATTGATTTTTGGGAGTTTTAATTAATTATTTTGAGAAAACGTTTTTTGGTGAGTTTGTGAACCTCATTTAACATGTGCTATGGCTGAAATCAGATTTCAAAGGTGGGCTAAGGAATTTTGTTTATAAATAATATTATTATATTCAATTTTCTGCTTTGGTGTTCTAAGCAATTTCCTATAAATAGGGTGCTTAGGTTAGAATTGAAAATCACACCAGAAACTGAAGTTTTCTCTCTATTTCTCTCTCGATATTTTGAGCGTATTCTTGTGAGTATTTTGAGTATACTTTGAGTATAGCTATACGGTGCAAGTTCAAGTCATAGCATATATCCCAAGGTTTCAACTAAGTAATCTTGTCTTTCGAGGTAAGGATGTTATTTTCTTCTCAAATGATATTATTTCTTCAATATCATTATCTTTGAAATATTGGTTGAAACTTTTTATCAAATTTGGAACTTTTCCATGTCGGGTTACTATTCATGAGTTACTATTCACGAAAGTTACTATTCACGAGTTACTATTCATGAGTTACTATTCACGAGTTACTATTCACGAGTACTATTCATGAAGCGTGAAGATGTTTTTGGGAAATTTCTATCTTTTGGTGTCGAGTTACTATTCACGATACTAAACTATTCACGATACTCTGACTATTCATTCGATTCAAAATAAAATTTCTTCTTTTCATCCAAAATATCTATTCGATACTAGCTTTGATTGTATCCATGTTTTGATCATTCTTGAATTTTACACCACTTTGTGATTATTTTTTGAGGTATTTTTGATGTGGATAAAACAAAGTACGAATCCTTAATCCTTAATCCTTGTCATTTTGTTTCACTTTGGATTCGCTTCTTTAAAATATTTTTCATCATCTTCAAATCTAAAATGATGATATTATTGAATATCTTTGGCCCGTAGTGCAAAGATGAATGATTTCTTGATGAATATCTTTGGCCCGTAGTGCAAAGATGAACAGTGTTGAGATGAACACGACCGATCGATTAATATCTTTGGCCGTAGTGTGCAGATGAACAGTGTTTAGATGAACATGACCAATCGATGATGAATATCTTTGGCTCAGTGCAAAGATGCATATTTGATTCCGATATATATTGATTGATGTTACAGGATAAAATATCGACGATGAACTTTTAAATTCATACTTAGAAGATAGTAGATTTCATTCTCTACGTAACTCTTCTATGAATTATTATTTCCGCTGCGAATATTGATCTGAAACTTGTTGTCTATTGTATTCTATCAGATTTTTCCCTGTTGAAGACTAACGATAATTTTTTGTACATTATCTTAGTCATAATATTCTTTACCGGGCTAGTTGAGCTCACCCTTTTCCTTGTTGTTCCATTTTTCTTCTCAGGAGGTGAGAATGTAGCGAAGTACTTAGTCGGGGTATGGAATGAAGGTTCTAGAGATAGTTGTTTAGTAGTCCTCACCATTTTTGTAAAATAATGTATCAATAATTATGATGGGGATTTATTTGCGTGTGGATATTGTCTAGATGACAATATCTCGTATTTAAACTCACAGCTTATATGTTGTAATAATAAAGTTGTAGTTATTTACGTACCATGTATTTGGCGACTTCGTAATGGGTTGGATGGAATGGACCTATTTTGGGGGCGTCACGGTTGGTATCGAGCTTAGGGATATGATCTCCGGCGGAGATCGGGAATAGAACTAGGAGGAGAGACGAGTAAATCCTTCGCTAGTGTGTCCTACCTAAGCTTATTTGTTAGTTGGTCAAGATATATAGGGATATTATGTGATATATTGATTTCCTTAATTAACCCTTGTTTTATGGCAATGATTTGAGAATGTCGATCGAGAATATTAACAATGGAGTAAATGAGACCGTGGAGATGCTGTCTTCGACCAACGAGGAGAACGCGTGCAACAGTGGGTGTACCTCCTGTGAACAACACCACCGAAAGCGTATGATGAACGAGGGATGTTTAGAAGCTTTTTGCGGTTCATGCAAAATCGATTTGAGGAGACTCGTGTTCAAAATACAGGAGGAAATGATAGCAATTCACGGGTGGTCACGACCAAGAAGTTCAAAGAGTTGGGACCACCGAGTTCGGGGAAAGACGGATCCGATTAAAGGCGGACGTGGGTCAAACAAATTACCAAGATATTCGATGTCTTGGGATGCACGGAGAACGAAAGTTCCATTCGCTACTTTTATGTTCCAGTGAACGAGGCGATTCTTGGTGGGAATCGTGAAGCGTACCCCATCCAACAACTTTCAACATGTCATGGGAGACATTTCGAAAATAAATCAATGACAAGTACTTTCCCGAAAGTATTCGACATATGAAGGAAGTGGAGTTTATTAGAATGGAGCAGAATAACATGACGGTGTCTCAGTACGAGGCGAAGTTCGCGGAGTTGTCCAGGTTTGCACCTCATTTGGTGGAGAATGAGGAACGATGACGCGGATGTTTCGAGAGGTTTGAAACCCGGCGATACGTCGATATCTCATTTCTCATAAATTTTCTCTCTATTCGGATGTTGTCAATGGGGCTCGGTTGTTAGAAGCGAGATAACGAGTACGCTCAACCGAGGGACCATAACCGAGGATCATATCAAGATAGCGGTCATCGAATAACGATAACCAGCGGAGAAAGAAGAATACGGACAAAGGCGGTTACCACTCTGGTGGTAATCGTGGCCATGAAAATAGAAGAAGCGAGTCGGGAGGAGATTTTAAAAAGAGGAGATTCAACAACGACCATGTGAAGAGTTCAACGCTAGTAGCAACTGGTTCCAAGGGAGGAGAAAGACCACCGGTCGTATGTTACAAATGCGGGAAAGAGGGACATATCAGCCCAAACTGCCCACAACAGTTTAAGGTATGCTATAATTGTGGAAAAGAAGGATATATCGCTTCGAGATTATAGACGATATCGAAACCCAGTCCAATGGAATGGTGACTCAAAAGGATGTCCCGAAAAAGTCAAAGACAACGATTCTGGAAGAGCGCGTTTGTTGTGGCCGGTCAAAATGCGAGGAACCCGAACGAAGTTAGCACGGTTAGTTAATTATAAATTCTTGCGAAGTTTATACCTTACTAGATACCCTGTTCTACCCATTCTTTTATCTCTCTTTGCTTGCGCTCAACGTTTGAACTTGACTACGGAGAAATTAGACTTTGACCTATTTATGGAGACTCCGTTAGGAGAAACTTTCATTACATCCGTTGTTTAGAAATCTTGCTTGATTCAGGTTGGCACTATCACATTACATGTTAACCTTATTTCTATAGAGATATTTGCTTTTGATGTGATTTTAAGGTTAACTACTTATCATGCCAAATTGATTGCTTTTGTAAGGTTGTTAGTTTTCATATTCCTAAGCAACCTGTTAATTCAATTCAAGCAATCAAACCATTGTAGTCAAACATTTTCATATCAAGCTATGAAGTCATTCGTTTATTACGGATGTCAAGTTTTCTTAGTCCATGTTATGGATTTGAATAAAGACACGTCAGATTTGAATAATATTCCTGTTGTTATTAATTTTTCCTGACATATTTCCTGAAGAATTTCTTGGTTTACTCCCAAAACCTGATATTAAATATTGTATCGACTTTGAACCCGGTACAAAACTCATTTCTAAAATCTCATATCGAATGGCTCCTATTGAACTTCAAGAGTTAAAAATTCAACTATAGAATTTGGTACCTGAGCCTTTATCTGGTGACTTCCTTTGTGGAATGCAAAAGCCGACTCTCCGTAGGGGACACCATATTCGTGCGATAGTAAACCGACAGGTGTCATTGTAACGTCTATCCAAGGTTGGGATATGAGTCACAGTTGAGAACAACCTAAGTCGGTAATCGAAATACGTAGCTTTCTAGGCTTAGTTGGTTATTATCGGAGATTCGTTGAAGGATATTCTCGAATCGCTATTCCATTAACGCAGCTGACTCGTAGAGATACAAAATTCGAATGGAGCAAAGAATGTGGGAAGAGCTTCGAAGAACTCAAGATGAGACTCATTTCAGCACATGTTCTGACCATGCCATCCTAGAAAAAGCGAACGTGGTAGCTGACGTGTTGAGTAGAAGATCGTATACAAGTACGAGTACGATATTGTCAAAGACTCATTTCGAATAATTTACAAATAATAGAGATGGAGATGAAAACTCTAGTTACCCACGTGATGATATACGAGTATAATCGACTTTAATCGATAAAGTTAAAGCTGTTCAAGCTACACACCGGAGCTGATGAATTTGAAGAAGGAGGTGCAAGAAGTTGTTATTTCAAAAGTGAGAGAATCGGTGAGGTGAGGAAAGCTCAAACCTTCGATTTATTAATCCATTTAAAATTCTCGATCGAATAGGAACTGTGGCCTATAGACTCGTTTTACCGCCAAGTATGACGCGTGTTCATAATATTTTTCACGTATCGAGGTTACGTAAATATGTGGACGACCCGAACCACGTCATTGAGTTAGAACCGGACGAGATAGACGAAGACTTAACGTACGGAGGAGGTACTGTCAAGATCTTGTAGAGGAAAGAACATGTCCTATGTACCGAGGTTATACCACAAGTTAAAGTTTTGTGGAGAAACCATGCTATTGAGGAAATGACCTGGGAGTTGGAAACGGAAATGAAAGCGAGGTAATCTCATCTTTTGAAACACAGTATGCGTCGTCCAATTTCGAGGGACGAAATTTCATAAGGAGGGAGGTTGTAAGACCCCAAATTTTTTTAAATAAAAAGAAATTTCCTTTATTTATTATTTTGAAATAGTAAGGGTGGATTTGATTAATGTGGTTAGTTATGGGTAAAATCTTAAATATTTTAAATAAGCAAGTGGTGATAAAATATTCATTATCGTCGGGAATATTCGTTTGGTCATGGAATATTAAATCGCTTCGGAGAATATTCGTATGACGGCAATATGATCTTTTGTGGGCCCATAACGGAAAGCGATTGGATGAAGAAAACGACAAATATAAGTTGTTTATAAATAGCGAGCGTAGTTATTCACAGATTATCTTGTTGG
Source organism: Panax quinquefolius (assembly GCA_020205615.1). NCBI lineage: Eukaryota > Viridiplantae > Streptophyta > Magnoliopsida > Apiales > Araliaceae > Panax > Panax quinquefolius. The sequence goes on from CM035164.1 coordinate 19,602,326, forward strand.
AATACCCGGTGGTTAAAACACACTAATCTGGCGTTGTTGAAACAGTAGCTACCAGGTATTGCACCAATTATTGATTCTTACGTGAAAGGCACTACTCAATAATTGTTACGATAATTCTTGTTCGATATTTTATTTTATTGATTCAATAATTGTTTGTATTGATAGTTTATATTCTTGTTGTTTCAATAAATTGTCATTACACGGTATTTTCATTATCGAAGCAATAATTCATATTATCTGAATAATATTATTAGATAACATTATTGGCAATGTCTAGAAAGTTACATCTAAGGAGAGGTTTGGTCACCTAATTGCGGCGCCCGATGAGGAGAAATTCTTATTGAAAGCCCCTCTTTCCTGAGGAGCAGCATGGTTGCAAGATCTTGTGATTCTGTAATATTATTTGTGAATAATTAATTATTGATTTATATGATGAGGAAAATATTGATTTTATGTGGATATAGATGGAGAAAATTTTAAAATAACAATTGTTGAAAATTAATATTTTATCATTTTCGATAAAATAATTCATTTAAATATATTATTTTAATAATATATTAACGGTGATATTTTTATAATGAATGTGGGATATATGAGTATATGAGGAGGAAGAGTATTTTTGTGGCATTAAATGATTAACACATGTTTTGTGTGTCGGTGGACCCCATTTCTTGACTGAAATTTGATTATAGCACATTTGTAAAATCGCCTCATTTGTGGATTTAAGTCAATTTTTGTGTGGAATTTGGAAAAACTTTCTTCTGCAAAGTTGTAGAGAATTGAATTTCCTATAAAAACTCACGAGATTCGAATTTTCTGATAAAAGGGCTATTTATTATGAATTATTGAAGTTTCGGAGTTCTGAAATAATTGATTTTTGGGAGTTTTAATTAATTATTTTGAGAAAAACGTTTTTGGTGAGTTTGTGAACCTCATTTAACATGTGCTATGGCTGAAATCAGATTTCAAAGGTGGGCTAAGGAATTTTGTTTATAAATAATATTATTATATTCAATTTTCTGCTTTGGTGTTCTAAGCAATTTCCTATAAATAGGGTGCTTAGGTTAGAATTGAAAATCACACGTAAACTGAAGTTTTCTCTATTTCTCTCTATCGATATTTTGGCGTATTCTTGTGAGTATTTTGAGTATACTTTGAGTATAGCTATACTATCTGCAAAGTTCAAGTCATAGCATATATCCTGGTGTTTCAACTAAGTAATCTTGTCTTTTCGAGGTAAGGGATGTTATTTTCTTCTCAAATGATATTATTTCTTCAATATCATTATCTTTGAAATATTGGTTGAAACTTTTTATCAAATTTGGAACTTTTCCATGCTCTGGGTTACTATTCATGAGTTACTATTCACGAGTTACTATTCACGAGTTACTATTCATGAGTTACTTATTCACGAGTTACTATTCACGAGTACTATTCATGAAGCGTGAAGATGTTTTTTGGGAAATTTCTATCTTTTGGTGTCGAGTTACTATTCACGATATACGACTATTTCACGATACTGACTATTCACCAAAAAATAAAATTTCTTCTTTTTGTCCAAAATATCTATTCTGGATACTAGCTTTGATTGTATCCATGTTTTGATCATTCTTGAATTTTACACCACTGTGATTATTTTTGAGGTATTTTTGGATGTGGATAAAACAAAGTACGAATCCTTAATCCTTAATCCTTGTCATTTTGTTTCACTGGATTCGTTTCTTTAAAAATATTTTTCATCATCTTCAGTCCTAAATGATGATATTACTGAATATCTTTGGCCTGTAGTGCAAAGATGAATGATTTCTTGATGAATATCTTTGGCCCGTAGTGCAAAGATGAACAGGTGTTGAGATGAACATGACCGACTGATTAATATCTTTGGCCCGTAGTGCAAAGATGAACAGGTGTTTAGATGAACATGACCAACTGATGAATATCTTTGGCACAGTGGTGCAAAGATGAATATTTGATTCCAGATATATATTGATTGATGTTACAGGGATAAAATATCGACGATGAACTTTTAAATTCATACATAGAAGATAGTAGATTTCATTCTCTACGTAACTCTTCTATGAATTATTATTTTCGCTGCGAATATTGATCTGAAACTTGTTGTCTATTGTATTCTATCAGATTTTTCCCTGTTGAAGACTAACGATAATTTCTTGTACATTATATTAGTCATAATATTCTTTACTGGGCTAGTTGAGCTCACCCTTTTCCTTGTTGTTCCATTTTTCTTCTCAGGAGGCGAGAATGTAGCGAGTACTAGTCGGGGTATGGAATGAAGGTTCTAGAGATAGTTGTTTAGTAGTCCTCACCATTTTTGTAAAATAATGTATCAATAATTATGATGGGGATTTATTTGCGTGTGGATATTGTCTAGATGACAATATCGTATTTAAACTCACGCTTTATATGTTGTAATAATAAAGTTGTAGTTATTTCTGTACCATGTATTTGGCAACTCAGAATGGGTTGGATGGAATGGACCTATTTTGGGGGCCTCACAGTAACAACTACACCGTTATTTATAAACAACTTATACTTGTCATTTTCTTCATCCAATCGCTTTCAGTTATGGGTCCCACATAATTTGTCAGGCTAAATCAGCATTTAATATTCCCCGACGGCGAGAATATTCCACGACCAAACGAATATTTTCCAACAACAATGAGTATTTTATAACCACTTGCTTATTCAAATATTTAGCATTTTACCCATAACTAACCACATTAATCAAATCAACCCTTACTATTTCAAAATGATAAATAGAGGAAATTAAATTTCATTTATTAATAATTTGGGGTCTTACAACCTCCCCTCCTTATGAAATTTCGTCCTCGAAATTGACGTACGTACCTGATGTTTCGAAAAGATGAGGATACCTCGCTTTCATTTCCGTTTCCAACTCCCAGGTCATTTCCTCAATAGCATGGTTTCTCCACAAAACTTTAACTTGTGGTATGACCTTCGTGCGTAGGACATGCTCTTTCCTATCCAAGATCTTGACATGTACCTCCTCGTACGTTAAATCTTCTGCTATCTCGTCTGGTTCTAACTCAATAATGTGGTTCGGGTTGTCCACATATTTACGTAACATCGATACGTGAAAAACGTTATGAACACGCATCATACTTGGCAGTAAAACGAGTCTATAGGCCACAGTTTCTTTTTGATCGAGGATTTCAAATGGACTAATAAATCGAAGGTTTGAGCTTTCCTCACATCGCCGATTCTCGCTTTTGGAATAACGACTTCTTGCATCTTCTTCTTCATATTCATCAACTCCAAGTCTGTAGCTTGAGCAGCTTTAAATTTATCGATTAAAGTCGATTCTAATCGTATATTCGTTATCTTCACGCAGGTTCTTGAAATCTTTAACTCTATCTCCATCTTCTGTAAGTCATACGAAATGGGTCTTTGTGTTAACAATATCGCACTCGTAAACGCATACGATCTTTTACTCAACGCGTCAGCTACCATGTTCGTTTTTTTTTCCAGGATGGTATTGAATGGTATAGTCGTAATCTTTCAACAGCTCGAGCCAACGTCGTTGTCGCATGTTAAGTTCTTGGAAGCTCTTTTCATATTCCTCGCTCCATTCGAATTTTGTATCTCTACGAGTCAGCTGACTTAATGGAGTAGCGATTCGAGAAAATCTTTCTACGAATCTCCGATAATAACCAACTAAGCCTAGAAAGCTACGTATTTCGATTACTGACTTAGGTTGCTCTCAACTATGACTCATATCCTAATCTTGGATAGCACGTCACAATGGTACCTATCAGTTTACTATCACACAAATATGGCGTCCCCTACGGAGAGTCTGGCTTCGATGCATTCCACAAAGGAAGTCATCAGATAAAGGCTCGGGTACAAACTTCTACAGTTGAATTTTTAACTCCTGAAGTTCAATAGGAGCCATGAGATTTTAGAAATGGGTTTTGTCTTAGGGTTCAAAGTCGATACAAAATTCAATATCACACTTTGGGAGTAAGCCAAGAAATTCTTCAGGAAATACATCAGGAAATTTACTAACAATAGAAATATCATTCAAATCTGACATATTTTTGTTCAAGTTCATAACATGGGCTAAGAAAACTTGACATCCGTTTTTCAATAAACGAATGACTTTATGGCTTGATATGAAAGTGTTTGACTTCAATGGTTTTGTTGCTTGAATTCGAATAACAAGTTTCTTAGGAATATGAAAACTAACAACCTTACGAAAGTAATCAATTTTGGCATGATGAGTAGTTAATCAATCAATCCCCAAAATCACATCAAAAGAAAGTATCTTTAAAGAAATAAGGTCAACAGGTAATGTGATGGTGCCAACTTGGATCAAACAAGATTTATAAACAGTGGATGTAACGAAAGTTTCTCATAATGGAGTTTCAACAGATAAGTAAAAGTCTAATTTTCTCCGGAGTCAAGTTTAAACGTTGAGTATAAGCAAGAGAGATAAATAAATGGGTAGAACCGGTATCTAATAAGGTATAAACTTCGTAAGAATTTATAATTAACTAACCCGTGCTAACTTCGTTTGGGTTCCTCGCATTCTGACCAGTCACGAAAAATGCTCTTCCAAGAACCGTTGACTTTGACTTTTCTGGGACAGCCTTTTGAGTCACCATCCCCGCTGGATTGGGTTTCGCTACCGTACAATCTCGAGCGATATGACCTTCTTTTCCACAATTATAACATACCTTGCAAGGCTGTGAACAGTTTGGATGTGTCCCTCTTCTCTGCATCTGTAGCATCTAACTGGCGGTCTTTCTCCTCCTCTAAAATTCGTTCTTTGGTGTTGGTGCTTGAAGCGTCTTCCGTCATTGTTAAATCTTCTCTTCTTGAAATTTCCACTTGACTCACCTTTCCTATTATCTTGGCCATGATTACCACCGAAGTGGTTACCATTTCTGGCATGATAATTTCCTCTACGATGGTTATCATTGTTCCGATGACCGTTACCACCGGTACAATTATCATCGAGTTGTTGGTCATTATTCTTCAGTTGAGCCGACTCATTATCGTGCTCCAATAACTGAGCCCTATTCACAACATCTGAATATAAACAAAGTTTGTGAGAAATGAGGTATTGAAGTATTTTGGATTTCAAACCTCGCAGAAACATTCGCGTCATTCTCTCCTCATTATCAACCAAATGGGATGCAAATCGGGACAACTCGGCAAACTTAGCTTTGTACTGTGACACGTTCATATTATTTTGCTCCAGCTTGATGAACTCTACCTCCTTCATGTGACGAATACTTTCAGGAAAGTACTTGTCGTTGAACAATTCTTGGAACTTCTCCCAAGACATCTTCAGTGTGATAGGCTGAGTACGCTTTACAGATTCCCACCAATAATCTGCCTCTCCTCGTAACATGAAGGTGGCGAAATGAACCTTTTTCTCCTTTAAGCATCCCAAGACATCAAATATTTTAGTGATTTGCTTTATCCACGTCTCTGCCGTAAGTGGTTCTGGCTTTCCCAAAAACTCTGGCGGTCCTAACTCCTTGAACTGCTTAGCGGTGACCATCCGTGAGTTGTCAGTGTTTCCACCTGCATTTTGAACAGTAGTCTTTCTCGTTTGGTTTTGCATGAATTCTAGAAAGTTCCTAAACATACCATCGTTCGTCATCTGCTCAGTGGTGTTGTTCACAAGAGGAACATTGCCAGCCTGTTGCACGTTCTCCTCGTTGGTGAGTATAGGTGTCTCCACGGTCTCATTTACTCCACTGTTAACATTCTCAGTTGACATTCTTAAATACTGCCATAAAACAAGGGTTAATTAAACAAATTAACAAATCACATAATACCCCTATATTATGACCGACCAACAAATAAGCTTAGGTAGGACACACTAGCGAAGGATTTACTCGTCTCTCCCCTCCTAATTCTATTCCCCGATCTCCGCTAGAGATCATATCCCTAAGCTCTGATACCAACTGTGACGCCCCCAAAATAGGTATACATCACCCATTCTGAGTCGCCAAATACATGGTACAGAAACAACTACAACCTCATTAATACAATTGTCGTGCAAAATACGACAACACATAAACTGTGAGTTTAAATACAAATATTGTCTTCTAGACAATATCCACACTCAAATAAGTCCACATTACAATTATTGATACACTATTTTATAAAATAGTGAGGACTACTAAAACAACTATCTTGAACCATTACTCCACACCCCGACTAGTTCCCGCTATATTCTCGTCTCCTGAGAAGAAAAATGGAACAAAAAGGAAAAGGGTGAGCTCAACTAGCCCAGTAAAGAATATTATGACTAAGATAATGTACAACAAATTATCCTTAGTCTTCAACAGGGAAAAATCTGATAGAATACAATAGACAACAAGTTTTAGATCAACAATGCTGTAATGGAAACAACAATTCATTAGAAGAGTTAAGTAGAGAATGAAATCTACTATCATCTATGAATTTAAAAGTCCATCATCGATATTTTATCCCTGTAACATCAATCAATATACATCATAAATCAAATATTCATCTTTGCACTACAAGGGCCAAAGATATTCACCACTTGATCATGTTCATCTAAACACTGCTCATCTTTGCACTACGGGCAAAGATATTCATCATAAAATCATTCATCTTTGCACTACTGAGCCAAAGATATTCGATTATATCATCATTTAGGGTGAGGATGATGAAAAATATTTTAAAGAAAACGAATTCAGTGAAACAAAAGAACAAATATTAAGGATTCGTACTTTAAACAATTCAAGTTCAAAAATACTTCATAAATAACCAGAGTGGATTAAAGTTTAAGAATGAAGACCAAAACATAGAGTCAATCAAAGATAGGAATCATAACAGACAACCTTAGACACAGAAAAGAAAATTTAATTTTTCTGTGAATAGTGTCGTATTCGTGAATAGTGTCGTATACGTGAATAGTGTCGTATGCATGAATAGTAACTCCGACACTAAAAGATAGAAATTTCACAAAAAAACATCATGCTTCGTGAATAGTACTCGTGAATAGTAACTCATGAATAGTAACCTCGACATGAAAAAGTTTCAAATTTGATAAAAATTTATAACCAATATTTTGGCATAATGATATTGAAGAAATAATATCATTTAAGAAGAAATAACCTCCCTTACCTCGTAAAGAATAAGTACTTACATTTGGAATAATTTGGATATAGTCTTTGAAAGAACTTGCACCCGTATAGCAATACTCAAAGTACTAAAATACTCACAAAATACGCTCGATATTATAGAGAGAAAAGAGAGAAAGATTTCGGTTTACGGTGTGATTTTCAATTCTAACCTAAGCACCTATTTATAGAAATTGCTTAGAACACCAAAGTAGAAAATTTAATATAATAATATTATATATAAACAAATTTCCTACTACCACTTCTTGAATCAATTCAAAGAACTACATCACATGCAAGACCCACAATTAATGACAAAAACGTTTTTCATATAAAAAATAATTAAAACTTCCAAAAATCAATTATTTCAGAACTTCAATAATTCATAATAAATAGCTCTTTTATTAGAAAATTCAAATCTCGCCACTTTTTATAGGAAATTCAATTCTCTACAACTTTGCAGAAGAAAGTTTTTCCAAACAGAAATTGATCGAAATCCATATACGGACGATTTTACAAGCTATAATCCAATTTCAGTCAAGAAATGGGGTCCACCGACACACAAAACATGTGTTAATCATTTAATACAACAAAAATACTCTTCCTCCTCATATACTCATATATCCCACATTCATTGTAAAAATATCACCATTAATATATTATTAAAATAATATATTCAAAATGAATTATTTTATCGTAAAAGATAAAATATTAATTTTCAACAATTGTCACATTTAAAAATTTTCTCCATCTATATCCACATAAAATCAATATTTTTCTCATCATATAAATCAATAATTAATTATTCACAAATAATATTACAGAATCACAATATTGACAACTAGGCAGTTCCCAGAAAAGAGGGGGCTTTCCATTAAGAATTTCTCCTTACTGGTGCGCAATTAGGTGACCAAACCTCTCCTTAGACAGAACTTTCTAGGCATTGCCAATAATGTTATCTAATAATATTATTCAAATAATATGAATTATTGATATGATAATGAAAAATAATGTGTAGTGACAATTATTGAAACAACAATAATATAAAATATCAACGTAGCAATTATTGAATCAATAAAATAAAATCTTTGAATAAAGAATTCTTGTAATAATTATTGAGTAGTGCCTTCTTACGTAAGAATCAATAATTGGTGCAATACTGCAGCTATCTTGTAACAACGCCAGATTATCGTGTTTTTAACCACCGGGTATTCCAACAAGATAATCTGGTAAATAACTACGCCGTATTTATAAACAACTTATACTTGTCATTTTCTTCATCCAATCGCTTTCACATGGGGCCCACACAAGGTTGCGCGTAGTCATATTAATATTCCAAACGTGAAGAATATTCCACGACCAAACGAATATTCTTCGACAACAATGAGTATTTTATAACCACTTGCTTATTTGAAATATTTGCGCATTTTACCTATAACTAACCACATTAATCAAGTCAACCCTTACTATTTCAAAATGATAAATAGAGGAAATTAAATTTCATTTATTAATAATTTGGGGTCTTACAAGTTGGACGAAATAGATGGTCAAAGATGCCCATCTGAACACAAAGTCATTTTCTGGAATTTCCAGAAATATGAAGAACACAGTTTCTGACAGGGTTTGACCGAGTCGTATCTTGTGGATCTGTTGTTGTTAAACTGACTTGTTGTTATATTCATGTACCTTGACACTAGTACTACAGATTTGGACCATAACATGACTAATTGGAAGACCAGAACCTAGAATTTATCGAGCATCAAGGTGGGTACTCGAAACTGCCTGGGTTTCTGGGTAACCCAGAAAACCCAGGAACACGTTGTCAGTGACTTTGGAGACTCAGATCTCCTTGTTTCGAAGTGTTATGACCAAGATGTTAGTTGATAATTGTAGAGTTACATTTTCACTACAAGATCATGGTTAGAAATTATTCAGAAACGATTTTAAACCAGAAGCAATTAAGTTGTCGAACAAATATTAAATAAAGCGAAAAGTATCGTTGTTCTTGAGCTCAAGAACACCACCAGCGACGCTTTGTGTCGCTAAAGCCCTTTAGCGACGGTTTCTATTTATTTTATTTTCTGATTTTTCAGAAAATACTTAAAAATAGAAAATAAATTATAAAAATTACAAAAATGGTTTTAAAATTCATTTTAATTTCTGAAAAATAATTTTTAATTATTTGGGACATTTTTCATTAATATTTATAATTATTTAAATATTAAAGGTATTTAATTTATTTAATTATTGTATTAAATAAATTAGAGAAAATGATTTAATATTATGAAAAATCATATTAAATAAGAATAATGTATTTAAAAATATTTTGAGTTATAAAATACAACTTTTAATATTTTTGGAGAATTTTCATTAATAAATTAATATTAATGATATTAGATTTATTTAATTATTAATTAAATAAATAAGATAAAAATGATTTTATTGATTTAAAATCATTTTAAATAAGAATAAAGTGTTAGAAAATATTTGGGATTTTAAAATATAATTTTCTATATTTTTGGAGAATTCTCATTAATAAATTAATATTAATGATATTAGATTTATTTAATTATTATATTAAATAAATGAATTAAAAATGATTTTATTGAATTAAAAATTATTTTAAAATGAGAAAATTGATTTAAAAGTATTTTAAGTTATAATTAATGACTTTTAATATTTTGATAATAATTTCATTAATATTTAAATATTAATGGTGATGATTAAAAATTGTTTTAAAAATCATTTAAGTAGAATATTGATGATTTAAAAATAATTTAAGTTATTAATAATAACTTTAATATTTTGACAAGTATAACATTAATATTTATTAATGATAATAATATTATTTAATAATTAAATCATTTAAAAATGATTTAAGTGTTTGAAAAATTATTATAAATAATAATAATTGTTTATAAATTATTAAAAGCTTCCGAAAAATATTATAAACGATATTTGACTTATCTAAAATAATATTGAAGCTTAGAGACCAAGTTTAATTGACAATCAATGTGTTAATTGTCGGATATGGTGACCAGAACATCGAGATGAGACCGAAGTCCAACCAGACCGAACTAGTTAGACTTGTTAAGTGTTTATATAGGTTATAAAAACTAATGTGGCTATGTGGTAATGTGCCTAGGAGAAGTTTGACTGTAAATTACAGTATTGTGTGTTGTGAATTATTGTGCTAATTGTGAGACTGATATTATTGGTTATAGGTCTTACGAAATCAGATAAGTATATTGTGTAGCAGTAATCAACGCGGAAGGCAAGTTTCCTAACTCAACCTTGAGTTATATTCATTCAATTATTATAGTGGTTAATTATTGCTAATTATACCACGTCCAGGGATTTATTGTTGATTATTCGCAGTTAGTGCATGTTTAATAATTCAAATTGAATTACTGATTCGGAGAATATACATTTGTAGAATAACTGTTTTTGGATATTCATATTCGTAGAAGATAGAATTGATAGTACAGATAATTCCTGTTTATTGTCCAATTATGTTGAGAAATGTCTTAGCTAATTATTCTGGCTAGACGAACATTTATTAGAACTTGATAAATTCGAGAAGAGAATTCAATTGTTATTGATATATCGATGCTAGTTATTTCGACTAGATTGATAAGTAAATAGAAATTGAAATCATTGCATTTCGTTGTTAAATCAAATTCTGATTCAAAGACTGAGAAGAACAACCTTTTTTATATAAAGGGAACATTTTAGGTCGTATATTCGACCATTGCGCATTGTTAAGTATTATGCATAATATAGGGTACAAAGAGTTGGCCGGCTCTAAGTACTTGCAGAGGGGTATAATTTAATCTTTATGGTTATTTGATACTCCTGCGTATGTATCAAAGTAAATCTTTGATAGATACCCGAGAAAATAAGTTCTAGATCTAGTGTGATCACTCAGCATAAATCTGGAAAAAATTCCACTTTGTTATTGCGTAGAATTGATTCTTGATTATTCATTAGAATATTACAGAAACTTTGAAAGCGTTGTACTCTTTCATTATCAAATTATTGCGTTGCCTAGAATACGAGAAGATTTGTTATTGATTAACGATTTGTTCAGCTATTTCAAAGTTCCCCGAACTTTGGTTTCATTCTATCAAAATAGATAGTCTGTTCTTATTGATTCATATACATTTATTGTATGTCTTAACTTGCGGGGCAAACTTGTTGCTCACCCTTGCTAAAGAAAAACATTTCAGTTAGAATCGAAGAGGCCAGCGGATCGAAGAAGAATAAAGGCAAAGGCAAGATGCTGGAGTAGTATAATGAACAATATTATTATTATGTTGTATTGTATTGTAAACCCTTTTTGTATATCTAAGGGGTATTTTTGTAATGTTAAGGTTAGTGGAACTGGGACTTATGTATTAACAACATATGTTAATGAGTTATGTATTTCTATTTATATTTAAATGGGTAGTTAGATGTTATTATATTGTGGATCGTGAACACCAAACTCGGGGGTCAGGTAACCCAGATTTGGGGGTGTCACAGGTTAGTATCAAAGCTGTAGTGACCAAGGTGTCACAAGTTGGTAGCAGAGCTATAGGTTATAAACCTTAAGTGGGGTGGGGGGAAACCCTAGGATTATAACCATACGCGAGATAGAGAAAAATCATTTAGAGTTCTAAGTGAGGGATTGCCGAAGTGCATCAATAATGAGATATGTGGACACATGGTGTGAGAAGTTTGTACTAATGAAGTACTAATCAAGTTATTTAAACTGATTGTAGGATGTCTAGAGAAGATCAAACGAGTGCAGAGATGCTAGCGGTTGTTGCACCAATGCCAGAAGCCGAGGTGCGGTATGAAGCAAGTTTAATCGGGTTTAGAAGGTGGGAGAAGATGAACCTATGGTCAATCTGGGGAGCGATCATGACGATTATCCCGAGATGTATCTAAGTGGAGATGAGGAGGCAGAGTCTGAGCAAGCTAAGGTGGAGTTAAAGAATAAGATCAAAGTTGGAGAACAAGATCGGCTATCTGCAAAAGTCCAGGAACTCCGAAGTAAAGTGTTTCTTCTAGAGGAGTTGTGGAAGACAGAGCGAGCATTACGCGAAATGACTGAAGAACGGAACGAGCTCAAGGCGCATTTAGAAAGGATGAAGACTGAAGGTGGTGGATCGTCTGAAGGGACAATCAAGCAGCAGAAAGACAAGAATAAGCGAAAGAGGGACAACGATAGCCCTAATTCTGAAAAGTCAAACCCGAAGAAAAAGCAAGCCTGTAGCAAGTGTAGAAAGACTCATGCGGGAGAATGCATAATATGGAAGAACGTGTGCTTCAACTGCAAGCAAGAAGGACATATTTCTCTACATTGTCCTAAGCCAAATATGAGGAAGTATTTCTCATGTGGAAGAACGGGTCACGGATTCAACAAGTGTCCCAACAAGAAGAAGATTGGTGAAGGGAGTGGACGACAGATAGCTTAAGTTTAAGCGGTAGTACCTTTTGGTAGTAGATTATGATATTAAGTGTTGTAATATCGAAAACGATGTGTGAACATATGTAAATATAAATATGTTTATATGAATGAAATCTTTATTTTCTATATGAATATAAGATTAAGATTAATTTGTGTGTTCTTAAAACTCATACTTATGGTAAGTTAATGACTCATAATTATATGAAATGTTTTAAGCCCCTCAGCGAATGGACGCCAAAGGTCTGACTAGGATAAGTTCATACAGTCATATAATTATGGCAAGTTCCTGAACTCATAAGTGTGGTAAGTTTGACGAACTGGTAATAACTATGTGTGAATGGAGAATTGCAACTTTTTGTGTAAAGTTGTGTTGTTAATCCTGATATGATTTAAAAAGGGATAGTAATATATGTTAAGTACTAAATGTGCTATGAACTATTTGAATAAATATCCGTTTATATATGAGAATTATGTATTAAATTCTTATTGCGTTAAGAATTTATGTAAAGAAAGAGAATTAATATAAGATTTTTATTTAAATCAGATCACGCCGCCTAGACGACAGAATCGAAATCAAAGAGAAGAGCAATCGGTGAATAATGAAGGAGGTCAAGCTGACCCGATGCAAAACTTTGCGGATATGTTAGACCAAGCTATGGAGAATAGAGCTCCAGCTGCAAGAGGAAGAGTGAGGAATCAGTCAACCGATAGATTGGCTAACTTCAAAGACTTTAAAGCAGTAGGACCGCCTAAATTTAAAGGGACCACAGATCCGATTGAAGCCCAAACTTGGGTAAAAGAGATGGAGAAAGCATTCGTCATTGCGCGAGTGGTGGAAGAGCAAAAGATGGCTTTTGAAACTTATCTAATGAAGGGAGAAGCCAATTACTGGTGGAACACTAATCAGGCCAGAGCTGGTACAGCGGTGGTGTTGTGGACAAGATTCAAGGAGTTGTTCTTTGAGAACTATTTCTCGCCGAGTATGCAATCTAAGATGGAAGTTAAATTTCTAGAATTGAAGCATGACAACATGTCGGTAATAGAATACACTGCCAAATTCAACGAGTTAGCGAGATTTGCACCTCATCAGGTGGACACAGAAGCAAGAAATGCGAGAAGATTCGAGAACGGACTGAAGCCGGGAATATTCAACAAGGTAGCAGTATTACATATCAACATGTTCGCGGCTTTGATGGAGAAAGCATTAATTACTGAAGGAGGGAGCGAAGCTGCATCTCAATTTCATTAGGAAAAGAAGAAAAAGACAAACGACGGAGGAAGCAGTGGTGGTAGCAATCCAAATAAGAGGAAATGGAATGAGAATACCCAGTCGGGTAATAAGACAGAAGATAATAGGAAAGGATGGGATCCGTGTTCGAATTGTGGGAAGAACCATGCTGGAGTTTGCCTAAAGAAGAAGGGAGTTTGCTATAAATGCAGGCAAGAGGGGCACATGTCACCCAATTGCCCCAATCCGAAGAAAATTCAAGGTTGTTTTGCATGCGGATCGACTGACCATTTGGTTCGGAACTGTTCGAAGAAGAATACGATTAAGGAAAGTGGCAACAAGGGACCAGGTAGCGGAACCTTGGCAATTCTAGGACCTGCACAGCTAGGAAGACCAATAACCCGTACATTCAACATGACGGCACAGGATGCAGTGGCTACTCAGGAGGTGGCAGTAGGTAATGATTTCATTTAGAAATTTAATTACGCGAGTAATATGAGTTAGATATCTTTGTGAATTATTTTCTTTAAAAGATCTCAGTCACAGGTTAGAATTTGAGACACAAATGAATATTGTGTTGATAAAAATGAATTGATGATATAACTTTAAAAGATTGTAGAGAATAACAAAGCGGTGATTCCGAGGACGGAATCCTTTTAAGGAGGGGTGAATGTGATAACCCGAGATTTCGAATAATCAAAATTTTACGAATAAATTTTTTTAAAAATTAATAATAATATTGATTATCAATTTTGTGACAAGTATCTGTGATACGAGTCTCGAGAAGGTCAATTTGTGTATTGACTAATAAATTAAGAGTAGAGTTGTGCTTAACGGAGAATAGAAACCCTAACCCTAGTTACGGATAGGGATTCGATAGAAAATATAATTAATATAATTATATTAATGAGTATGTGATTGTACCGAAGAGATTTATTGATCAATGATTGATCGGATAAGGTTTAAAATTAATAAACCCTAAAAAGATATTAGAAACCCTAATCTCAGGATTAGAAACCCTAACGTACAGTTAAAAACCCTAATTGTACGCCGGGGAACCCTAATTTAAAATCCGAGAATCCTAATTGGCGAGCATAATGTGTTTATTAAACACTAATTTGATTAAGAAACCCTAATTATAATTTAGGAATTTTAATTTTTAATTTTTAATTTTTCTAATTAAAAACCCTAATTAGAAAACCCTAATCCTAATTAGCAAGCCTAAAGTGATTAGTATGTGTTAATATAATTAGGAAACCCTAATTATACTTTAGAAATATTAAATTCTATTTAAAACCCTAATTAAATTTTTGAAATTTTTCATTTTCAATTTTTAAACCCTAATTAGAAAATTCTAGAATTGGAGTTTTTAAAACCTAAGGGTTAGAACCTTAGGGTTAAACCCTAAGTGTTTGTGCATTTATCAAGATTGCCATTAAAATTAATTTGCTAAAGACCAAAATGCCCTTTTTCATTTTTATTTAGTTAACTTGTAAAATGGCCGTCAAATTTAGTAGTTCAACAACTCATTTGACTTTGTGAGTACAAATTTCAACCCCACCAGCCGAAAATATCAGATCATACTTACATCTACACAATATATATAGATTTGGGAAAGAGAAAATCACAAAAAGCTAGCCATTTTGCTCCATGCTCTCACCAACTCTCTTTCTCTCTCTCTCTCCTAAACCAACGAAATACATAAGTAGATCAGTCCTAGAATTAGCCCTAGATCAACCAATATCAGATAAGGAGATCTAAGTTCAAAAATCTAGCAAGAAGGTATAAACCCTATAACCTAATTTGATCTTGTATGCTTAGATAAATTTTGTGTTTTTGTGTTTAGAATCTTTCTAATGGATGTTTTATGAAGATCTATGATGATCTATTATGAATCCATAGCATCAAAGTGGGTAAAAACTATGTTTTTCAAAAACTGTCAAGAACATGGTTTGTGGTCTGACAACCGAATGTCAGTGGCCACCGATCATTGCTTGAAAAAGATTTTTGTTGTTTTAAAGTTGTTATATATAGCTTAGTATGAGGTCTTTATTCTGCAAAAAAAATCAGAGTCATTAGATGTCTGGATTTGAAGTTATTAACGGTCAAAACCCGTTGACCGGGCATGACCAAGCACAATCTGGGCAACCCATAAATTTAAAATATCCGTCTGACAAGATTTTTAAGCTTCTTGATCTGTCAGGTTTTTAGTGTTATGTTGTTGTTGTTGTAGCATACTTGTAAATGGTTATGTGTACTATAGCTACATATCTCTGGATCTCTTAAACAACAAATCAGTTGGACGAAATAGATGATCAAAGATGCCCATCTGAACACAAAGTCATTTTTTGGAATTTCCAGAAATATGAAGAACACAGTTTCTGACAGGGTTTGACCGAGTCGTATCTTGTGGATCTGTTGTTGTTAAACTGACTTGTTGTTATATTCATGTACCTTGACACTAGTACTACATATTTGGACCATAACATAACTAATTGGAAGACCAGAACCTAGAATTTATCGAGCATCAAGGTGGGTACTCGAAACTGCCTGGGTTTCTGGGTAACCCAGAAAACCCAGGAACACGTTGTCAGTGACTTTGGAGACTCAGATCTCCTTGTTTTGAAGTGTTATGACCAAGATGTTAGTTGATAATTGTAGAGTTACATTTTCACTACAAGATCATGGTTAGAAATTACCCAGAAACGATTTTAAATCGAGCAATTAAGCTGGTCAAACATGTCATGTTAAAAACGAAGCTGTCAGTGTTCTTGAGCTCAAGAACACCAACAGCGAAGCTTTGTGTCGCTAAAGCCCTTTAGCGATGGTTTCTATTTATTTTATTTTCTGATTTTCCGAAAAATACTTAAAAATAGAAAATAAATTATAAAAATTACAAAAATGGTTTTAAAAATCATTTTAAATTCTGAAAAATAATTTTTAATTATTTGGGACATTTTCATTAATATTTATAATTATTTAAATATTAAAGGTATTTAATTTATTTAATTAGTGTATTAAATAAATTAGAGAAAAATGATTTAATATTATAAAAAATCATATTAAATAAGAATAATGTATTTAAAAATATTTTGAGTTATAAAATACAACTTTTAATATTTTTGGAGAATTGTAATTAATAAATTAATATTAATGATATTAGATTTATTTAATTATTAAATTAAATAAATAAGATAAAATGATTTTATTGATTTAAAAATCATTTTAAATAAGAATAAAGTGTTAAAAATATTTGGGATTTTAAAATATAATTTTCTATATTTTTGGAGAATTCTCATTAATAAATTAATATTAATGATATTAGATTTATTTAATTATTATATTAAATAAATGAATTAAAAATGATTTTATTAAATTAAAAATCATTTAAAATGAGAAAATTGATTTAAAAGTATTTTAAGTTATAATTAATGACTTTTAATATTTTGATAATAATTTTATTAATATTTAAATATTAATGGTGATGATTAAAAAAATTATTTTAATTATTTTAAAAATCATTTAAATAGAATATTGATGATTTAAAAATATTTTAAGTTATTAATAATGACTTGTTGTTTATTGTATTCTACCCGATTTTTTCCTGTTGAGGACTAAGGGTAATTTTTTCTACATTATCTTCGTCATAATATTTTTTACTGGCTAGTTGAGCTCACCCTTTTCCTTTTTGTTCCATTATTCTTCTCAGGAGGCGAGAATATAGCTGGTACTAGTCGGGGTGTGGAATGATGGTTCAAGACAGTTATTATAGCAGTCCTCACTATTTTGTAAAATATTGTATCAATAATTATAATTAGGACTTTATTTGATTTTGGATATTATCTACAAGACAATATCTGTACTAAAACTCACAGCTCGTGTGTTGTCGTATTTTACACGACAATTGTATTAATGAAGTTTGTATTTGGTTTCTGTACCATGTATTTGACGACTCAGAATGGGTTGTGTGGACTTATTTATGGGGTGTCACACTTCATCTCCACCGGAGCCATACTGTATGGGACCTTCGATATTGGGGCAGTTCCTGGCACCAAGTCGATCACGAATTCTACTTCCCTGTCTAGCGGAAGTCCTAGCAAGTCACCTGGAAATACGTCTCCAAAGTCTCTAACGACATGTATTTCTTCTAGTTTCGCACTCTCCTTTCGAGTATCGACTATGTAGGCTAAATACCCTACACAA
The DNA here is from genome assembly GCA_020205615.1 of Panax quinquefolius. Classification (NCBI taxonomy): domain Eukaryota; kingdom Viridiplantae; phylum Streptophyta; class Magnoliopsida; order Apiales; family Araliaceae; genus Panax; species Panax quinquefolius. The sequence goes on from CM035164.1 coordinate 19,620,360, forward strand.
CCTTGTCTCAACAACTTCCTGGCCTGTATCATCGTCAGAAAAATCGTTTATCTAGGCGACTTGCTGCCATAAAATATAACCTTTAACGGGGTCATAAGGTTAATACACTTTTTTTTCACAATCAATTATTGCCCCATAATTGAATAGCCAATTCATTCCCAAAATGACGTCAAATTCCCCAAGTTTAATCGTGATTAGATCTACGATTATCACGTTGCCCTTAATATCCACTCTACAATTTTTGTGTACAAACCTAACAGGAATTACTTCCCTATTCGCAATCTCTATGTTCAAAGGGTAGTCTAATTCCTCCTTAGGCAAATTCAAATTCTTAGCAAAATTGTCGGATATAAATGAACAAGTAACACCCGAATCAAATAATACGTAAGCATTAATATTATTGATCAGAATGATACATGACACCACATCTCGTAACTGCACAGCATCTTGCACGGTTATGTTGAAAGATCTAGCGGTGGGTCAGTTTAGCGACTTCGGTCCAGTGATAGTCATAGTACTACCACCGTTGTTTCCCTTACTTCCACTCATTCCTGCTCCTCCTGCTGCCTTCTTGGGACAATCCCTAGCCAGATGATCCCTCGACCCGCAAGTGAAGCAAGCGCCCTTTTTAGGTTTAGGGCAATTTGGTGCTATGTGGCCTTCCTTACCACAATTGTAGCAAACCCTATTCCCCTTCATGCATACCCCCAGGTGATTCTTCCCACAGGTAGGACAAGCCTCCACCTTCTTCTTCTGACTTCCTTGTTGATTCCCAGTAGACATATTATCATTCCACTTCCTCTTCTGACTATGACCACCACCACTATTGCTACCACTAACTTTGTTGTTCTTACCTTCATTCTTCTTCTTCTTCTATTCTTGATTATACCTGGTCAGCACATCGCTTCCACCTTTTGCAATGATTGTCTTCTCCAAAACTCCAGCAAAAGTGTTCAATTAGAATATTGATACGTTGTTGTACAACCATGGCTTCAACCCATGTTCAAACCTCCAACCCAGTTTAAATATCATAGTCATAAATTCCCATAGTCATAAATGGGAATTTATGAGAAATTATCATAGTTTATTTAAATTAAAGTAAATAAGATATTTGATTTTATTGTGTAATTTGGGTGTGACATATTTTAAACTATAGTATAAGAGAATCATTAAATTAAATGGTTTTGGAGTCTATTATTGCCAGCCAAACGAGGCCCTAAGGGAAGTTAGTAGCGATTAACCCATGATGGGTTAATCGACCACCACTAAGCTTCAGCTTCTTTTATAAAATTAATACGTCTTCTTTTATTTTGATTAAGTCTTTTATTTTCTAAGTCTGGCAAAGCAAATCACAGAGAGAGATTGAGAAATTGTTGAGGGAATTTGTGAGTTGTGTGATTGAAGAATTAATTGATAAGAGTTTCATCTCTACTCATCTACGCTTTGGGTAATCTCTTCAACCCAGTTTGTTTTATTCATGTCACTTAAAAGTTTTCATGAAAATGGCTTTCAAGTTCGGTTAAAATCTCTGTAATTAGAAATTGTATTGATTATGTGGATATATATGTGATAATATGTTAGCATAGCATGTTTTACTATATATTGTAGATTTCCATATCATTAGTTTCATAAAATATGTCGTATATTATTGCTTCAAAATTACAGAGTATGAAATATGGCCATATGGCCTTACATACCAAATTTAACATGATAATCATAAATTCCTTTATAAATTTACACATATATGTGTTAATATGATTAACGTAGTATGTTTTTACTATGTTGTATGAACCATAACATCAATTTCATAAAATATATGTCGTATATTGTTGCTACAAAATTTCAGAGTATAGAAATATGGCCATATGGCCCTTACTCGCAAATTTAATACGTCAAACATATATTGTGTCATAAATTTTATACCTGTATATAATTATGCATATTAAAACGAAGAGACCAAACTTCAAATGAACGGATTCGGTGTTATAACGAATCCGTAGTGTTGATTTTCATGTTCTGTATTCAAAACTTTCAAAAACACCAAGAACAGTAAATTACATGTGTTGATTCTGCAAATTATATGTTTTAACATGTTAAAATCATGCTAGAAGGGTTAAATAGTGATCATATATGTATTACAGTGTTTGGGCATGTCTAATTTCGTGTAAAAATAAACTAATTGGAAGTTATGGCCATATTCTCTGTTCTTCACAGAACATATAATTTTACTTGTGAGAGATTTTTTGGCCTAATTTGGCCTTGTTATGTTCATGCTAATGCAGAATCGAGTCTGGGTAACCTAACCCTTACGTGAGTGTTACCAAACTAAATTACCATACGTACAAAAAAAAAAAAATTAATAATAAAAAAATAAATATTCGATAAAAATTATTATTAAAATATTTATAAAATAAATTAAATATTTTAATTGAGATATTTATGGAATAAAATAAATATTTGAAGAAAATTATTATTAAAATATTTATAAAATAAATTAAATATTTTAATTGAGATATTTATGGAATAAAATAAATATTCGATGAAAATTATTATTAAAATATTTATCAAATAAAATAAATATTTTAGTTGAAATATTTATGGAATAAAATAAATATTCGATGGAAATTATTATGAAATAATTTATTCGAGTGTAATAATAGTAAGAGAATGAAAATATTCTAATTTAATTAAGTAATTAAATTAGAAGGGTAATGATTTGTTAATAAAGTGGAGTTTATATTAAATAATTAAGTGAAAATGTAACTAATGAATGTCGTGACTACATATGGTATGTGTGTTGGATTTGTGGTGAACGGAAGTAGTAATCGTTTAGCCTACACACGAGGAAAGTTTTCTAACCCTACTTGTTATCATTATTCAAGTTTATAAATCCAGTTCAGTTTGTTATATTAAAGATTATCTATCTTTTCAATACAATACTTGTTCTATTGTATACCTCTTGAGATTGTTATTCAATTTAAATATCATTTATTGTTGAACCTTATTAGACTAGTGAACCCTTATTTGATTCGACTAGTCCATAGTTGATGAACATTCTAAAATTCAGAACTCTTATTGATTTATCCAAACCAAGCTTCCTTTGGTGCAGACTTTAATGTCAAACTGAGATGAACAACCCTGTATAGGGAATACTTATACGTTAACGTTAATATTGTGCACAGTATGGTACTAAGGGCTGATCCCCCTAAGTACGAGTAGAAGAGTCCATAGTTTTATGACTGTTAAAGGTTTCAAGTATAACCCTTGATAACCTAGGACATGGTTCAAGGTCTTATGACCCTCAGAAATCTTTTGATTCTTGTTATTCATTCTTGATTCAAAAGTTGAGTTTTTATTCCAGAAGTATTTGATTCATTCGCATATTATTATATTGTTATTTCATTATTATACTTGTGGGCAATCGTGCTCACTCTTGCGTAATAATAACATTGCAGTTAAGAACGAAAGATTCGACGAGCCTTCTACTAGAAAAGGTAAGGGCAAGATTAACAAGTGCTGAAGACTTGTTATTTTATGTGATGATGTATTTCTGCTTTAGACTTATGTTAATGATGTGTAAGATGATTAATTGTTTATGTTTCCGCAGTTAAGATTTAAGGTTAGTATGACCTGGGATTTATGTATTGTTATGATGTAACTCCATAAGGAGAGGATTTATTTCTATCTATTAATGTTTCTTTTATTATGGGTAGATAGAATTATAATGTTTGAATAGTGAACTCCAAATCATGTGGAAATTTAAGTACCCGGATTTGGGGGTGTCACAAGATACACGCTACAGAAATCAAATACAAACTTCATTTAAACAACTGTTAAACTGTCATGCAAAATACGACAACACATACGATGCGAGTTTCAATACAAATAACAGTACTCACACTCCAAACTAATGATACTCTACATAAAGGTACAGTTGATAACTGTTTTAGGAATTAAAATCTTTGGAAAATGCTCAAGAAATCCTTTATACATGGGAGGCCATGCATCTAAGTTATAATAGATATCATAGGACTTGAGCATTAACCTTGGTTGACCCAATAGACCCCAAAGAAAAACGAGAAGTTTACTATCCTGTTCATTCTAATGGTGTGTATTTTTGACGCTTTCAAAGTCGGGTTCTCATCACCCTATTGTTGTTCACCAAAATAAATTATTAAGTGACGTATAAAATACGACACACGCATCTTTAGTCCTCAATACAATTATATATTGTCATGCTGTTTCATAATGTATTGGGAAACTTCCATAGTCTCGGACCATCACACTATTCCCCTGTTATCCCCGCTCGATCCAGTTACACTCTTACTACCTGAAAGGAATTGTGAAGCAAAATGGTGAACACAAATAGCCCAGTAAAGAATATTATGACTAAGCTAATATAGAATAAATTATCCTTAGTTCTCAATAGGGAAAAATCTGATAGAATACAATAAACAACAAGTTTTAGATCAACAACTACAGCGGAAACAACAATCCATTAGAAGAGTCAAGTAGAACATAATGTCTAATATGTCCTCCAAATTAAAAGTTCATCATTAATATTTCATCCCCATAATATCCATCAACAGTTCTCTTTGTACCCAAGACAAAGAAAACTTTCAGCACCTGTCTTCACCTGAACCACCAAAGATTTTCGTTAAATTCACAATTCATATTTATAATAATGTAAATCAACAGTTTCTCCTTGTCACAAAGGCTTAATAGAACTTTCACTCAATATCCTTGCCCCAAATGCTAAAGACTTTTAAATGTAATAACAATGATGATACCAATCAATTGTCTATCTTTACCCTACGGGCCAAAGATATTCAACTATAAAACCAACAGTCATGATCATGCCAATCAATTGTCTGTCAATGCTTTACGGCCAAAGACATTCAACTGTAAAACCAATGGTCATAATCATGCCAAACAATAATCTATCTTTGCACTACGGGTCAAAGACATTTATTTATATCATCAGTGGTCATGATCATTTCATACACATGTCCGTCTTTGCACTGCGGGCCAAAGCTAGCAATCAACAGCTCATCTTTGCACTACGACCAAAGATATCAATCAACAATTTTTCTTTGAACTATGGGCCAAAGAGAACATTCATCACAAGTCTTTATCTGTAACATTACAGGTTATGCTTATACCAATACACAATTTCTAGTCATAATCATACCAATCAACAGTCCATATATGCACCACGGCACAAAAATGACTTTCACCACAATATAAACATGAGAATGATGACAATGATATAATGATTCAATCAAGTGAGATCAAGGATAAATATTAAATATTTATAATTCAATTTATCTAGAGTTCAAGAATATCCATATTATCAATATGATCACCAATTGTGGAGTAAAATTCAAGAATGATATTCATGTATCAAAAATAATTTAGACAGAAAACAAATCAATTTTTGTCGTGAATAGTACCCCGTGAATAGTACTTCATGAATAGTACCGTATATATAAATAGTACCATATATATGAATAGTGCCCATAAATAGTACTCTATGAATAGTACCGTATATATGAATAGTACCGTATGTATGAATAGTACGGTGTGTATAAATAGTGCCCATGAATAGTACTCAGTGAATAGTACCCCGTGAATAGTACTCATAAAAGGATAATACAAAAAAAAATGATATTCCATGACGAGTACAAAAGAAATGATATCTCATACGAGTATAATAAAATATATGAAATTGCAAATGGATTTTTACCCGCCATGCGGTAATCCACGTAGACAGATCATTTCCAAAATTTAATAAAGAATGAATACGTAGGGTCATTCACCATGCATGTTGTAGTCCGCATAGACAGGTTATTTTCATAATTTAATAAAGAATGAATACGAAAGGTCATTCACCATGCATGCGGTAGTCCGCGTAGACAGGTTATTTCCATAATTTAATAAAGAATGGAGTAACAACCCTTACGAGTATTGAAAGAAAATAACTCTCTTCATGAATACGAAAGAAATAATACTCCTTACGAATATTGAATGAAAATAATATTCATACGAATACGAAAAATAATATCTCTTCAGAATATGAAATAAATAATACCCCTTACCCAGAAGAAGACTGGATGCTGGTATAGTGAAGTAGCAGACTTCTCTTCTTCTTTCTCTCTATAGCTTCTCTCTCTATAATTACTCTTGTGATTCTTAGTTAATTGGTGAGAATGAAGGAAGAATGAGCTTCTATTATAGGAAAACATAGTTTCGATAATTGCACGTTTTGGAGCTCGAAATATTACAGTATAATACCTTCATCTTTTTCTTCAGTTTTAATTTAGTCTTGCAGGTATTATCAAACTTGCACCACCTCTCCTAATAGTACATCATGTGAATCAATAGTTCTATACATGTGAAAAAATAATTACAGTATAGTACCTTCATTTATACCTCCATTTTTAATTTAGTCATGCAAGTATTATCAATCTTGCACCACCTCCCCTAAAAGTGAGGTTACTCCCACAGATTAATAAAAAGTGAATACGAAGGGTCATTCACCATGCATGCGGTAGTCCGTGTAGGCAGGTTACTCCCACAGATTAATAATGAATAGAATGACAACCCTTATGAGTATTGAAAAAAAATAACATTCTTTACGAATACGAAAAAATAATACCCTTTATCATACAAAAATAACATCCCTTACCATACGTAAAATAATGTCCCTTACGAATACAACAAATAATATCCCTTATCTTAGTAGAAGATTAGATACTGCAATAGTGAAGTAGCAGAATACTCTTCTTCTTTCTCTCTATAGTTTCTCTCTCTAGAGTTTCAGTGAATTCGTGAGAAATAATGAAAGAATGAGCTTCTATTTATAGGAGAATGGACTAAATAGTAACTAATTCATGAACGGTCCAGATTGATTTACTTTTAAACGGACGGTCCATATTGATTTACTTTTAAAACTTAAAACAGCGGTCCATATTGATTTACTATTAAAACTTTAAACCATCGATCCATATTGATTTACTATTATAACTTCAACCAACGGTCTGAAAAATTAGCACATCTCCTCATGGAATAATAAGCCAAACTTATAATAAACACCTCATAACAAACCCCTCTATTTATATAAAAAATTGAATAAATATTTACCACAAATCATTTATCTTCAATCAACCCATTTTTAATCTTTCAACAATTATTCATAATTTAATATTATAATTCACAATATTGACAACCAGATCGTTTCCATAAAAGAGGGGGCTTTTTGATAAATATTTATCCTTATTGACACGTAATTAAATGACCTAACCCCTTTCCTCGATAAAACTTTCTAGACATTGTCAATAATGCAAATAATAATATGAATTCTCAATTATTAATTTAATAATATAAAATATTGTGCAGATGATATTGTGTTAATAATTGATCAAAACTGAGTGACTTCTTACGTAAACATCAATAATCAGAGATACTGTGCAATACCGTGTGCTACTGTGCAACAACGCGTATTACTAAACTTTTATCATCGAGTATTTCAATAGTTTAACGATAAAAGTAGTGTCGTTATTTTTTATAAAAAGGTTATTTCTGTCACTTTCTATATCCGACAGTTATTCCGTTATGTGGTTTACTAATGATTGCGTCGTCGTACGGATATTCCCCGACAAAAAGAATATTTCCCGACTAAATGAATATTCCCCGACACAACGAATATTTTATATCAACTTGCTTACTTTGTAAAATTTTCACATATCACCCTTAACTTTAACCTTTTATCAATTTAACATTTACTAAATAGAATAATAATTATAAGAAAATTAAATACTTCTATTCAATAAAATTCGGGGTCTTACACTACTTCAACTCCAGAATCTGAACCTCCATCTGGTTCTACATCTCAAAGAACATCTTCTTGAACCTTTACCATGTGATCACACCATGTCCTCTTCTAACCTTGTTCGCCTGCCACCAGTAGCTGGCCTATGACTTCAGCATGAACGTTCAAATGCGGTCTTCTGATCATTGTTGACCCTTTCAACGTCAAATACCTTCTCCATTTCCATAATCCAGGTCTGAGCTTCGATCGGATTCATGGATCCCCTAAACTCTGGCATTCCTACCGCCTTGAAATCTTTAAACGAGGTAGCTTGAGCTTGTGGCTGATTCACAAGTGCACCAGCTAACAGATTTACCAACTGCTGAACAAGATTAGCGTTGGCATTGTCGTTGTTGTTGTTGTTGTTCATGGATTTTTCCTGAGGTTGTTGACGTGATGGGCGTCTTCTTGATGACATTTTCTGTTTAAGATATACGCTTATTAGATCATTACTCGATCTCTTAAGTATTTAAGACTTAACTTAAACATTTTAATATTATCACTTAACACATAATATCTTGAAAAAACATTGATATTTTATTCATTAATAACTTTTAAAACACAAAAGATAACATCATTGCTATTTACATCAACTATCCCGAGATAAAGAATCTTCAGGATTAAATCATCATATTCCATTGCTTATATCCACACTGGAATTTACATTATTAACTACCATAGATTCTCACATAACTCATATTGTTCCACAACCTACTAAGACGTCGAACAGTTTCACTGTGTTCTTCTTCTATAATACGGAACATTGTCCTACGATCTAGCATGTACCAAGGTAAGTCCTCGAACTAGACTGGATAGTAAATAACTCGATCCTGAGCTCTGTTCATCGCAATGTGGAAGACACAATCCATCTCCCCCATCTTGGCCTTCTTTGCCTGCACCTCTTCCTCTGCTACATCTATACGCTGGGAAGCCTCCTCGTAAGCATCTTCAGCCCTTGCTCTCTTGGCAAACTCTTCTCTCAGATCATCCTTTAGCTTTGCAACCTCTACCATCAGCTGCTCCTTGTCACCCTCTATGTGAACTAACTTTCACTCCACATTTCCAAGATGTACATCAAGATCCTGAATCTCATCGTCCTTCTTTGCCATCGCGGTTTGGCCTTCATCTTCCAGCTCCTCCAACTCTCTGACTCTATCCTGAAGCTCAATGTTACGGTCGTACACCTCGTTATACATCTGAGCTGCAATAGATTTCGATGGGAACTCTTCTTCCTCCTCCTCTTCATCTGTCTATGGTAGCTCCACATGATCTTCCTGAAAGTAGTATGCACACAAGCCAATCATGTTTGATGATAAAGCATATACTTTGTAACAATCTTATTCATTTATTAATAAAAAGTATTAATTTATTAAAGGCTTTTAATTATCTACATGATGCTGCTTTATAATATGTGATAAATCCATAGTTTTAAGCAATGCTTTTAGAATAATGATGATGATCATTCTAATGAGATCTAAATTCTTAAAAAGTTTAAAACTAAAATAGTTCCCAATCATTGGATTACTAAATTGAGGATTAGTGAATCCGGATAGATTGGTACATACGTTGCTTGCTCATTGGATGAGAATGATTGATCTCATGATCATTTGTGTGGAGACACTAAAGTAAGTATGTAGGTGCTTATTAGAGAATAAGTTCACTGAACGTGGCTTGCTAAGGAATACCTAATGGAGTTTTACTTGCCTGTCAATAGGAATTCTTGTAGTGATAGTAGTACAAGTGATCCATGGACTTGAGATCATCATAGTATCTTGTGTATGATGAATTATAATTTGACTTATTCCTTAAGACCCTTAGGGTATATCAAAGGGTATGCTTGGGTATAATAAGTCATAAATAGAGATAATGTATTATCAATAAAGAATCTACCGCTTTTAGTAAAAGAAGAGAAATGTCTTATGTGATTCGATAACTGACAACCTAGTAGTCCTTGACCAAGACAGAATGAAATTAGAAAGGAGTTTCTAATTTGCATTATTTGGAGTTGTGCATTTAAGAGTCGAAATACATATAATTAAATAAAATAAGACTTGATAGTAATTCCATGTCTTATATTTAATTGGGACATTGTATGGTGGAAGGATTGAATTGTACGGTAACTATTTACTCAAAGATTCTTTTATGATTAATGTTGAAATCTATATTATCTGAAAAGTCGTTAATCGCTAGGGAGGCTTATCCCTATTGTAGAATAAATATTATTTATTTAAATAAATTATTAGTTTAATTTATTTATTTAAATAAGATTAGAATTGTTCTAATTGATTTATTCACAACTGGTTTAATATAGAGAACCTAAAGGGTCACACCATAAAAGGAAGAATAATTATTTAAGAAGTTAATTGTATAATCGTAATAATAAGTTAAGTATATTTAATTTAATCTATGGTGAAAGAATAAATTAAATAGCCTAATATTTATTATTTAATATTTTGGAAATATTAAATATAAATTAATAAGAGGAGTCTTATTATTATTATTACTATTACTATTATTTAATTCTAGAGGAGTCTAGAGAATTAATTAATAAAAATACTATCATATATTCCTAATAAGATTAGGAGGTTAAATTAATTAAAAGAGTTTAATTAATTATTCCTAATAAGATTAGGGAGCTTAATTAATTAAAAGAATTTAATTAATTAAATAATACCCTATTTTCTGATTAGATTAGAAGGGTTAACTGATATCTTTATAAGAGGAGTCTTATATCAGATATCAAAATAAGCGATTCCAATTGTTAGAGAGTACGCTATTTTTCTATAAAAGATAGAAAAATTAGGGTTTTGTCAAACATCTTTCTTCTTAAATATTTTTTCTTCCTTGGTGGATCACCTCTAGAGGCCAAACACTTGGGTGGCTAACGTTGATCAAAGAAAGGAACTCAACCCGGTGGACTCAAGTTGAACACAAAAAAAATTTGGAGGTGAACTTATACCTGAGTAAGCTCGAATCTTCAAGGGTATGATTCTCATTCTTTATTTTTTCGTTTAATTAATAATTGTGTATAAAGGATGATCCGAGTATATGGTTTGTAAAATTTTAAAACTCTGATTTTTCACGTTTCTGCTTATTTTGTGCAGTTTGATTGTGTTCATGAATATTACAAACCTAACAGTGGTATCAGAGCCAAACCTTTATGCGAATTATTAATTATTTTAATTTGATATGTATATTGATATGTGTTTAGAATAATTTAATTGGGCATAATTTATTGTATAAAATTTATTTATATAAAAAAAAGAATAAGCCGTGAATTCGCAAAAGAGTCAGTGGCTGATTTTTTTTTTCTTTTCAAAAGCTAATCCGTAAATCATGTACAGGATGCTTGTTAAGGAGTTTAGTAATCATGTTTCTAGAAAAATGATTCATGATTACTACATACATATATATATATATATATATATATTATGATATTCACCAAAAAGGGATTCACCTAGAAGTATTCAGGAGCATTACGGATTTCCGTGATTCACATGATTTCATTATATATATATATATATATATATGTTGGGTTTCGGCACAGAAATGTACAGCGAAAATTAAAATTTTAAAGCAATTTCCGAAACCCTAAAACAGGATCCATGCAAAAAATAATTAATTCAGTGGTTAGATATTATACCGATTATAGAATTTTCTGAAACGCTCCGAATCTCCAACGCAATTCCTCACGGTACTACGACTCTACGGTATCCACACGAACGCACACAAACCGTCACACGATTCTGCAATAAAAGGAGCTGAGGTACTAGCCACCAAAGGAACAAGATTTTCGAACTTTTTTCTAGTCTCTCTCTAAGAGCGGCTAGGGTTTGTGAGTTTATAATCGTTCCTTAAAATGGCTGTTATATATCATATATATAGTAGTTAATAGGAATTAATCAAAACCCTAATCCAATTAAAATAAAATCCAAAATTTATATATATATATATATATATATATATATATATATCTTAATTAAGTCTTACTTAATTAATATACCTATATATAAATTATCCTATTAATTTAAATTCGTAATTTAAAATTCTATCAATCATATTGACATATTTAAATCTTTACAATTTAAATTAATTTCCTTTTAATTAAGTTTTTTGTGTGTGACCCTATATGTTATTATTACGTTGGCAATAATTTTAAAATCATATTATAAAATTATAAACAGTGAGCGGCATCTAGTAATGCATCACTGCTACCCAAGTAATAATAAGATCGATGATTCGATGCAATCTTTTTGTGACCAATGTTTCAATGTAATTTAATCCTTTTAACCTTGACATCCTAGATTAAACTCGAGTCATGGAATATGTCATACTCTTCATAATTTAATCTTAGTTTTCTTGATCAATGAGTAAACTATATGAAACAAATCACTATTTGAGCATGACCATGCATTTCATAGTCCTACTCAATCAAGAGGCCTATGAATATCACCCCTAATATATAGGATGGTTAAATTCCATCTAGATCACTCATATTCCTCGCACGATTCATGATGTACCCAATAATCACCTTTATAGTCCACCCTATTAAAGTTGACATTTGATGATATCAAAGTACATAAATTCTCGTGTAGAAATATAATGATTTCAAGTCGGAGGACCATTACATCATTGTCACTATGAGAATCGCTAATGACACTTCGATGCTCCACATATAATTCAAATGGTGGGTCTGTCCAGTACATCGTTCTCTAACACATACCTATGCATTGACTTAATATCTCATATATTTATGACCAATGAGATTTGGTCATCAGTCTATCCGCATACTAGTCTCAATGCATCATTGTTGTCCTATCAACAATGGTACTCAACTAGGGAAATTTAAGAGCAATGATACTAATTGTAATTATATAATCTCATGTTCAAGTCACATACTTGAAACTATATAAATTGTATCACTATTCTAAGGAATTTTATTATGTTAACATTTATATAACGCAGTAAATAAAACCATAATAAAATCATTCATTTATTTAATCAAATATAATATCAAAATATTAAGCAATCATATCAAATAATTGGCCTCTGGGCATAAACTCTAACAATATATATATATATATATATATGTAATAATGTTCTTAATTATTTTATAATTAAAATAAAAGTTTATTTTAATCTTAAAATAAAAGGTTTATTTTAATTTTAAAATTGGATTTCATGCTAACTAATTAGAGTTGGAATTAGATTCCATGATAACTAATTGGAGTTGAAAAAGGATTTCATGTTTCCTTAAATAAAGGAGTTTATTTAGATATAAAATAAGATTTCATATTATTCAAAATAGAGGATTTTATTTGTGAATAGGAAGAGAATTAGTATTTCCTTAAATAAAGGAGTTTATTTAGATATGGAATAAGATTTCATATTATTCAAAATAAAGGAGTTTATTTGTGAATAAGAAAGAGAATCCGTGTTTGCTTTAATAAAGGAGTTTTTTTTACTTAGAATTGGATTCCATAATTAATTAAAACAAATGAGTTATTTTGATTAAAGATTTTGATTAAATTAAATAGTTTATTTTATTCAAAATTGGATAAATTAAAATAGAAGAGGTTTATTTTGATTTAAATTTGGATTAAAATAAAAGAGTTTATTTTGATTCAAAATTAGATTTTATACTAACTAAATTTGCCCTTTAAATGATATCAATATATATATTGAATGTTTATTATTCATGAGATGAAGTTATTTATTGATGCATATAGTGATTTGTATGATAATAAATTATATTGATTATGGACTATTGACCAATGTGATTGAATTTTATTTTAGTTGGATGCATGAATGTATGAGTTTTATTAAATGGAGTTTGCGTACCTCGTCTTCTCTAATTTTTTCTTAATGTAAATTATATCTCCCCCTTATGTACTTCCCACAGATCTTGATCAAGATTTCTATTTATTTTAAATAGTTTTGTAATAGAATAGTTAGAATTAATTTTGAAGAATTGGAAGCAATGAATAAGGAGCGCTTGAAGACCCGCTTTGTAATGGAGCCCTAGTTTAAATGTAATAGTTATATTAAAATATTAATTCTTGCACCCTAAGGTTTTGACCTTTTGGTTCACTTGGTGGCTCTAGTGAACCAAACTAGAATAAAAGTCCATAATCAATCCGTAGAATATAGTATTCTATATGTGCATGCTTATACTATATATATTATATATTATGCAAAACATACTTAGCATGTTAATTAATATGGCCATATTTTATATATATATATATATATATATATATATATATATGTGTGTGTGTGTGTGTGTGTGTGTGTGTGTGTGTGTGTGCGCTTGGCTAAACAAGATGAGACAAATTAATAACAAACCCCTCAATTTTTTTATATTAAGTCCTAAGCATTCAAAGATATTTGGAATATCGAACGTCGCCTTCTAGCATGATAAAAATAATAGAGTATCAATTAATTATTATAAGTTTGTTGTATCACCACAAGGCTTATATATCTTAATTCTTTGAGATGTTAATTTTATCACATTTGATGCTTATAAAGAAAATTGAACAATGTTGTTTTGTTGTGTCACCACAAGGACAATATTTTTCTTTTTTGAATATATGGAGTGCTAGGTTGGACTTAACTTGGATAATTTTGATTCGGATGTGCCATCACTTGATCAAAATAATCTAAGAGGCAAAATACAAGGAGTTGCATAGTTGATGTAATTGACAAGAGTTGTCTACCTATTTATTTATATAGTTTGTTGTGTCGCCACAAGGCTATATACATTTGAAATGGGATCCTTATTCTCACTAGCAAATCTTTAATTAGATTTTGCTGAACTATATAAGTGAGGGTAATATAGTTTGATGAAAATAGTGGGAGATGTCAATTTAAAACAAGACCTAATTTATTTTGGTAATTAATAATAATAATAAATGTATGCTAAAATGTTGTTAATTACAAATTCATTTACAAAATTTTACAATGTCTAAATTACTATCATTGTGAAGCATATTAGATGCTATTTAACCGTACCAAATTAAATGGATTGGTTAAGAAATTTGAGAATAGTTCTCATGGCTGAAAAGTTATCTTATATCCTTAATACGCCTATCCCTGCAATGGTTGCAGACAATGCCTCTGAGGAAGAGATTGCTACTTTTAGAAAATGACAAGATGATGCACAGTTGACTCAATGCATCATTCTCGCATCCATGAGTAACGTGTTTCAGCGTCAGTATGAAACTATGGATGCTCCTACTATATTCCTGCACACCAAGTAGTTGATGGTGAGGAAAGTAGGACTGATAGATATCAGATATCTAAGGAGCTTTTCCAATCTAGAATGACCGATGACACTACAGTACAGATAAAAGTCCTTAACATTATCAATTTGATTGATCAATTAGGATAACTGGTTTTGTCATGGATGGAGAGTCGAGCCAAGATTTGATCTTGCACTCACTCCCGAACTCCTTTCACAATTGTTATGAATTTTTCATATGAACAAGCTAGATATCAGCCTCTTTGATCTGCTTAACATGTTGAAAAATGTTGAGAGTCACTTTCCAACCAAGAAAGACCATGTCTTACTGGTAGGGGCCAAAGAATCTTCTAAAAAGAAGAACGATTCAAAGAAGGTAAATAGAAAGGCAAAAATAATGGATAATAAAAACAAAACTGATACGGATAGCAAATGAGTTTGCTTCCACTGCAATAAGCCTGGACACCGGAAAGAAACTGCAAGAAGCATCTTGCAGATGATAACCAGAAGAAGCTTAGTAAAGTTTCGGTTACAAATATAGTTTTTTTTCATGATTAAAATAAATTTTTCTTTAGGTCAAGGTTCTACTTGTGTATTGGATATCAGCTTTGGTTATCATAAATATAGATTTTTGAAGAAACCAAGCAAAAGTAGAAAGCTAAACAAAGATAAGTAATACTATGTGTGGAAAATGAAGCAAAGGTTGTTGCATTAGCCATAGGAACTTATAGTTTAGCATTGCTTACGGGCAAGTCTATTAAGTCAATAAGTTGTTATTGTATTTCAGTTCTCGTTAAAATATTATTTCCATTTTATTGTTGGACAATGAAATCTTTGGTATTATATTTAAAAACAATTGTTGTTCTATTTATAATAATAATGTTTTGTATAGAACTGGAATATTACTTAATGGATTTAGTATACTTAACTTACGTAAAAATAATTTTACATATTGAACAAATTAGTATAAGAAAATGAGATGATTATTCAAAGAGTTGAATGTGTGTATTTGCTGAAATACAAGTGTGAATTATTTGAAAGGTTCAAAGAATTCAAGAGTGAAACAAATTGGCAAAGTATTAGGATTCTTTGATCGGATCAAGGAAAGAATACTTGTGCAATGAGTTTCTAGATCATCTCAAATGGTTTTCTCACAATGGACGCCTCCTGATACGCAATAATTGATTGATGTATCTGAAAAGAAAAATCATACCTTGTTAGACATGGTGCGGTCCATAATAATTTTATCGACATTCCAGTATCCTTCTAGGATAATGTCTTAGAAATGGCTGCATATCTACAAAAAAGGTAACCTCAAAATCTGGTTACAAGACTCCATAAAAGTTATGGACAGGAAGCATTCCTATTCTTAAGTATGTTAAGATAAGGGGTTGTCCAACTTATGTGAAAAAAGTTTCAAAGAGATAAGTTTGGGATAAGATTTGACAAATAAAGATTTGTGGGATATCCTAAAGTAAGTTTAAGGTATATGTTCTATAATCCTACTTAGCAAAAGGTGTTTGTTGCGAAACACGCTGCCTTTTAAGATAAAGATGTTTATCATTGAAGGAGCTAGTGGGAGGATAATAGATTTTGAAGAGTTCAAGAACCACAAAACATTATAAGTCAAATAAGAGAAATCTGTAGATAGAACTATTGTACCACAACTAAATCATAAATCTGGAATAGTACCGATGGATTCATCATGGATGATGATGATGATGTACGTATCATAGAAGATGATGATCCAGTTACATACGATGAGGTAAGAGTTGTAGACACTCAGAGAAATGGATTGAAGCAAGCTTCTCAAAATGGAACATTCGTTTTGATTAGACAATAAAAAAGGTTTGATTTTATCAAAAACAAGAATGAACCTAGTGTGTACAAAAGGGTCAGTTGGAGCACCGTTACATTCCTGGTATTATATGTTGATATACTACGAATAAGGAATGACATACTAATGCTATAATCAGTAAATATAAAGTTGTCTAAACATTCCTCCATGAATGATTTGGGAAGAGTATCTTAATTGGGATACAAATCTATATATATAGATTTAAGAGGATGCTCGACTTAACCCAATGAACGTATGTTCATATGATGCTAAAGTCGTTTTAGCATGGAAAACTTCAAGAGATGTCTCATGTTGATGAGCCATGCAATGTATCTCTCTTAATAGTCACCATATACTCTTGAAAAGAGAGATCGCATTAGTGACAATCATGTATACAATGAAATATACGAGACCTGATGTTGATCGGTCATATTCTGGAGAAGATCATTGTAAGACAGTGAAAAACATCTTAAAGTACTTAATCGACACTAAGGATGTGATTAAAATTTATGGTGAGTCTAAATTAAAACTAGAGGGCTTAACAGACTAAAGTTTTTCAGACAGACCAAGACGACACAAAATCCACTTTAAGGTAAAGCGTTACCTTGAACGATGGTGCAGTGAATTGGAAATATTTCAAACAGCAAATAGTTGCTGGTTTAGTGATAAAGACAAATTATATAACTATAAATGAAGTTGCAAGTTGATTGTTTGGATGAAAAGTTCATTACAAAACTAGGAATAGTTCCTAAGTCTCATCTTAGATCTAAACATGTGTTGTGGCACATTCATTTGATTATAGGAATCATTAAAAATGGGAAATCACTATAGAGATAGTGAACTCTCAAGAACAACATTACATATCCATTAACTAAAGCTTATCCAACAGCAGGATAATCGTCACTTAGAGAAGAAGGGTATTAGATACCATGGCGATTGACTTTAGTGCAAGTGGGAGATTGAAAGTAGTATGCACACAAGCTAATCATGTTTGATGATAAAGCATATACTTTGTAACAATCTTATTCATTTATTAATAAAAAGTATTAATTTATTAAAGGCTTTTAATTATTTACATGATGCTGCTTTATAATATGTGATAAACCCATAGTTTTAAGCAATGCTTTTAGAATAATGATGATGATCATTCTAATGAGATCTAAATTCTTAGAAAGCTTAAAACTAAAATAGTTCCCAATCGTTGGATTACTAAATTGGAGATTAGTTAATCCGGATAGATTGGTACATACGTTGTTTGCTCATTGGATGAGGATGATTGATCTCATGATCATTTGTGTGGAGACACTAAAGTAAGTATGTAGGTGCTTATTAGAGAATAAGTTCACTGAACGTGTCTTGCTAAGGAATACCTAATGGAGTTTTACTTGCCTGTCAATAAGAATTCCTGTAGTGATAGTAGTACAAGTGATCCTTGGACTTGAGATCATCATAGTATCTTGTGTATGATGAATTATACTTTGACTTATTTCTTAAGACCCGTAGGGTATATCAAAGGGTATGCTTGGGTATAATAAGTCATAAATGGAGATAATGTATGATCAATAAAAAATCTACCGCTTCAAGTAAAAGAAGAGAAATGTCATATATGATTCGATAAATGACAACCCAGTAGTCTTTGACCAAGAAATGGTGAAATTAGAAAGGAGTTTCTAATTTGCATTATTTGGAGTTGTGCATTTAAGAGTCGAAATACATATAATTAAATAAAATAAGACATGATAGTAATTTCATGTCTTATATTTAATTGGGACATTGTATGGTGGAAGGATTGAATTGTACGGTAACTATTTACTCAAAGGTTCTTTTATGATTAATGTTGAAATCTATATTATCTAGAAAGTCGATAATCGATAGGGAGGCTTATCCCTATTGTAGAATAAATATTATTTATTTAAATAAATTAATATTTTAATTTATTTATTTAAATAAGATTAGAATTGTTCTAATTGATTTATTCACAACTGGTTTAATATGGAGAACCTAAAGGATCACACCATAAAAAGAAGAATAATTATTTAAGAAGTTAATGGCATAATCGTAATAATAAGTTATGTATATTTAATTTAATCTATGGTGATAGAATAAATTAAATAGCTTAATATTTATTATTTAATATTTTGGAAATATTAAATATAAATTAATAAGAGGAGTCTTATTATTATTATTACTATTATTATTATTTAATTCTAAACGAGTTTGAGAATTAATTAATAAAAGTACTCTCATATATTCCTAATAAGATTAGGAGGTTAAATTAATTAAAAGAGTTTAATTAATTATCCCTAATAAGATTAGGGAGCTTAATTAATTAAAAGAATTTAATTAATTAAATAATACCCTATTTTCTAATTAGATTAGAAGGGTTAACTGATATCTTTATAAGAGGAGTCTTATATCATATATCAAAATAAGCGACTCCAATTGTTGGAGAGTACGCTATTTTTCTATGAAAGATAGAAAATTAGGGTTTTGCCAAACACCTTTCTTCTTGAATATTTCTTCTTCCTTGGTGGATCACCTCTAGAGGCCAAACACTTGGGTGGCTAACGTTGATCAAAGGAAGGAACCCAACCCGATGGATTCAAGTTGAACACGAAAAAGATTTAGAGGTGAACTTGTACCTGGGGAAGCTCGAATCTTCAATGGTATGATTCTCATTCTTTATCTTTTCGTTTAATTAATAATTGTGTATAAAGGATGATCCGGGTATATGGTTTGTAAAATTTTAAACTCTGATTTTTCACGTTTTCGCTTGTTTTGTACAATTTGATTGCGTTCATGAATATTACAAACCTAACACTTCCTCATTTGTCTCTACCTCATCCTCCTGATCAAAATCAGGCTTATGCTCCTGACCCTCGACAGTGATCAACGGAGGTGGCTCTCTCTGTATCAACTGCTCCCGGACGACATGGATGTCTCGGGGATCCTCCTCTCTAGGTACTCGAGGTTCCTCCTCCCCAGCCCTACTAGATCCTCCAACATAAGTCACCATGACAACAAAGTCCCCAACTCTTTTTTTAGAACTATGAAACTGATGGGAAAACAGAATACTAAAATGACTAATAATGCTTAGTTGCTTGTAAATGAGTGAATATAAAGGCTGCCCCCTCCTATCTATTTATAGGAGGGGTTGATGGCCCTTCGGATGGGTACCTAGCCCTTGAAAAGGAATAAGATACCTACTGAAAAAGACATGTATAGCATCCTTTAGTCAAAACGACGTAGTTTTGATCATTTGTAGAATAGACGCATTTATTCGGACCCTTAAACTACGTCATTTTAGGCTTAGAAGAAAAGGCGCGACAAAAAGGACGTAGTTTTGGGCCGTCTGTTCAGACTTATACCCTTTCAGCAGATACCGTTTCTAAAAAATGACACAGTTTTGATAATATAATAAATACCGCTTCTCAAAACGACACAGTTTTGATAATAGATTTAAATAAATTTTAAATAAATTTTTTCTAAAAAATTATATACAGGACCCACGACCCCGAGCCAGGTCGGTCGGCGGCGGTGCGTATGTGGGTTCGAACCTAGCCTTGGCTAGGTCCTCTCCCTTCCACAAAAGTGGGGTGCCCCTTAGGGCCAAAAGCCAAGAGCACTTTCCTTGTATATAAACATATGAAAACTTTAATTCCTAACCTATGTGGGACTTGGTTTTTCTCACATGTATTTATTATCATTTATTATTTTCAAGTGTGATCTTTGGGAGTTAATATCTCATTCATTACTCTATGGATTTGAGCTTTCACATATTTAATTTAATTTACTCATGGAGTAGAACACATTAATATATGGAATCATTAAAAATAATTAATGACATCCACATTTATTTATGCTCAAATACTAACATAAAATATATTTAAGAACATCTTAAAATTTTATTACGCTAAACAAAGTGCACCCCTCATGTTTTAACCGGTCAATTAAAATTTTGATATGGTAATTTAAGTATATCACATCTAAATATATTAAAATAAACTAATAATATTTAAATTTAATGAAAAAACACTATAATACAAACCCAATTTCAAAAATTTTAATACATGTAATCCCAATTTTTTTCTAAACAAAGACAAATCTTTATCTGATAAAAATCATATCACATCCCCCTCCATTTCTCTCTCCCTCCTCATCCGCACACAACGACCACCGCTATTACCATGCTAACAAACATTCCTTGTAAGACCTCAACTTTTATGAATAAATATTTACTTTTTTTCTAAATATTATTTTGAATAATAAGGTGTGGATTTGATATAATGTTATAGTTGTGGATAATATTTACAAAATTTTCAAAGTAAGCAAGTTGTCATAAAATATTCGTTAGGTCGGGGAATATTCTTTTTGTCGGAAAATATCTGTACGACGACACAATCATTGGTGGACCCCACAACGAAATTACTATCAAATTTAGAAAGCGACATAAATAACTTTTTATAAAAATAACGGCAAATTTTTTACCATTAACTGTTGAAATACCCGGTGATAAAAGTAAAATAATACACGTGGTTGCACAGTAGCACACAGTATTGTACAATATATTTGATTATTGATGCTTACATAAGAAGTCACTCAGTTTTGTTCAATTATGGCAACAATAGTAGATGCATAGTATCTCATATTATTGATTCAATTATTATTACAGTATCATCTGCACAATATTTTATATTATTAAATCAATAAATAAGACAACACAGTTATTCATATTATTATTTGCATTATTGAAAATGTCTAGAAAGTTCTGTCAAAGAAAGGAGTTTGGTCATCTAATTGCGCGCCAATAAGGAGAAGTCCTTATTAGAACGCCCCCTCTTTCCTAGGAATGATCTGGTTGTTAATATTGCGAGTTATAATATTAATGATAAATAAATATTATTAAAAAAATGTTTAGTGAAGTCAAGTGAATTGTGATAAATAGAGGGGTTTTTTATGAAGTATTTATTGTAAGTTTGACTTATTACATGGACCCCCACTTACTCATTTTTTAAAATCGTTAGTAGAAAGTTATCTCAGTTTTGTTTTATTATATATACATATATATATATATATATATAAGTTTATATATATATATATATATATGTGTGTGTGTGTGTGTGTGTGTGTGTGTATATATATATATATATATATAAGTGTTATACATATATATTTATATATATATATATCATGTATATGTGTTATATATATATATATATATTATATAATTTTTGTTTTTATTATTATTATAATAGTAATAAAACAGAAAACTTTTTATATAAAACAAAATATTTTTTATAAAGTTATTCGTTTTATTAGATTATAAACAGAATATATTATATTTTATTTAAAGTTTTTGTTCTATTAGAATATTTTATTGCATAGTGCTACATAGTGAAAATCAAATTATCAGCCGAAGAAGCGCCGTGAATATTTTTCTATTCACCCTTGATTTTCTAATTCAAATAGTACCCTGCCATTCTCCTATAAATAGGATGCTTAGTTTAAAAATGAAAATGAAAATCAGACCAGAATCAGAGAATTCTTCTTCTATAATATTGAGGGTATTTCTTTTGAGTTTAAGGAAGCTTTGAGTGTAGAAAATAGTACAAATTTTCTTCAAGAATATCTCCGCTATACCACTCAGAAATACTCTACTTTTAAGGTAAGAGATATTATTTTTGTCCAATATTCGTAAGGAATAATATTTTCTTCCATACTCTGTAGTATGTAAGTAATATTATTTCGTTTCATATTCCTAATTCTACACTTATTTTGATAAGTATTGCTTCTATACTCCTTGAAATTAGTAGAATATCCTTGAAATTTGCGCTTCATCTAGTATCGTTTCACATAAATATTTTTTTGAACATTCTTGTTAAGTTTTAATCTTTTAATGTCGGGATACTATTCACGGGGTACTATTTACTCGGGTACTGTGAAAGCCCCGAATCCGGGTCCCAAATCACCGCGGATCCGGTACAATCATTCTATCACTATTACTATTTGCAGAAGATATAAACATAAATTGTTTATACATTAAACTTTACACAATATTTTCCCCAAGGTCGAGTAACCTTCACTTAATACACAATTCATAACATGTCTAACATACAACATTATTATTATACTATACTATTACAATTAAGATGCACATAAAATCCCAAGCTGAACTTGGCTTTATCCTTTCATGTATCCGACGTATGTTTCTTAATCTGCAATGTTAAATCATGATATAGCAAGGGTGAGCATAAGATTTCCCAGCAAGTTTAAGTTCAATAATTTAACGATATATCATGATTGAAAGAATCAATAATAATAAGGCTATAATTCAACAATACAATTGTGAACTAGCTTTTAACAAACTTTTGACCGAACAAGTATTGAACATGAACAAATATATCTCGAACCGAATGGTAATGAAGGTGATCACTTTTCATACGACTTATACATGCAATATGTACAGTAGTATTCTGATAGCAATCAAGAATGATTATCCATAAGCATATCTGAATGAAACAACTCTAAGTAGAGTTGAGTAAAACTTGCCTGAACTGTTGATTACCGTTATGCAAATTATCTAGCTTTGTCTGAAAACCTAATATAAATAATACCGATCTACACATTAAAATAATATCATCACAGTATTTAAAATAACCTAAATACATTTATCACATAATCCTATCAATCTATAACACACATAAGACTCGGTATCAAGTCAAACTATTGCAGTCTGAGTTGAACCCGACACAATTCTAACATCTTGACGGTCTAGTCAGACAATTCACGAGTTTAAGTTCAATTAAACTCTGGCTTAACACTTAACAATTGTGACGCCCCCAAATTCGGGTATCTTTCAACCCGACAGATGGTGCTCCACGATACTACATTTCATACAATCATTCCATTGAAATAACAACAAAATGTGTGTAATTACTATCTTTGTATTACATCTGTAATAAATCCTTTCCCAGGTTCATAACCGAATACATTCGTTGTTCTTCATAAGTATATTACATACAAATATACTAGTCTATTACAGGACGATTAATTGTCCATCTTACCTTGCCTTTATCTCTCATAGAACTCTCAGTTCGTTCGGCTTTAGCTGCAAACATATGGTTCAAGCAAGAATGAGCATAACTAGCTCAGCAAGTCTTAACAACGAAACATATTAATATCACATCAGTAAGTCCATGCTTTATATCAATATCAGAATAATTATTTACTAAGCATCCTGAATCATTTGACTAATACTTCTACTACAACAATTCCGGTACATATATAATAGCTTAGGAATGATGAACCGGTCAATAGACCATGAACATACTCTTTTCGTTTTCATACTTAAAAAGGATATCCGGCACTAAGGCCATCCACCCGTCTTTACTTACGAGCACTTCTAGGTGATCAGCCTATTGTACTCTATGTTGATCAACACTCTTACATTAAACGTATTTACGTTTAACATTTGGCAACCTCACGTGCCCATCGAATAATCGATGAAAATACTTTTGTTTGTTCATAGACAAACTTACCTTCTCATCCGTACCAAATACTTGGCATACGATAGCGTTAACAGTTCTATATCAACAAACTTGTAAACAAATCAATCAACTTTCCAATACTTGTCTAGCCAGAATAAAACAGGCATCAACTCTTTCCTTTTTACCATTTATGCATTGTATAACATGCATCACGTAACAAACTTTGCTAACACGAAGGTCAGACAAGAGTTAAGAAAGACTTGTCTTCAAGCGCCTTCAAATATATATTCCAACTATTCTCAGTCTTTACAGGATCTACATGATACATTCACATAGCACACTGTAATTAGTTATCAAACAAACTCACTTTACGGTTCTAACCAACTTCTTTCTCTTCTATGTCTTACTTGTTTTAACTCCGTTATTAAAGTCGATTCGACTTTTTATTCTTCGTTACGTTTTATTAACATTCTTACGTCTTTAGTCGACATTCGATCATTAATGGTTAATTACCAATGTTGAACGTCGTTCACAGTTCACTCATTACGTATTTGCGTTCTTCGTTTAATTTCCATTAAACCTTACCCATGCTTTTTACAATAACATCTTATAAGTGTTTTAAAGTAAGTCTCATTTTGTACTTTAAGTACCTTTAACATCTTACTTTAGGTCTACATTCAAAAGGAAACTAAACCCAACTTGGTCAACTTTTTCCCCTTTAATATTGCCTAGTGGCGGCATCCTTTGTATATTAGTGGTCTTTGCTTGGCGGCCTTGAGTTAGCGAATCTACTCAATGAGAGTGCAGTTCTTATTTCACCACTTTATCTTGGTTTTGGCACTACTGTAGGTTGAGTCTGTACACCGATTAGCCAAAATTTTGGTTTCTTAACGAAACTCCCGGCTTCCTAATTTGTTCGTTTTACATCTGAATTGACCCATTCGAATTCCTATAAGTCAGGAATTACATCCTTTACGTGTTCATATAAGAATTTCATATATACAAATCCGTTAACTCGGAATTCATCTTTAAGTTCGTTTTTAAGCGTTCGTTTAACGTTTTCGCCCGTTCAATACTCGTTTCTTCGTTATAAGTCGGAATGCGACGATTCCTTCGCCAACGACTTTTAATTACCTTATCTCACGTGTTGACATTGGAAACCAACATTTTCAAGTCACACGACAACTTTTGACCTTTAATCCGAACTTTATGCTTTTTCGACGTTTAACGTCTATTTTCGCAAAATCCGCCATAACTTCGTTACTAATGTTCTCTAAGCCAAATCACATGGAATACTCCATAGACTTCATATCTACATCCTAACCAATCAAGATGCACATATCTTAGCTACAGCGGTTTCCAAAACGTTCAATTATAACTAAGTTAACTTTCAAGACTTTCTATGGTTTTAACTCACTTAAACACTTACGATTTCTATTTGGTCATGACCTATCGATGATTTGGTCATTAAAAGGCATTCTTATATCTTCTCTATAAACATTCTCCACTCATCTACGATTCTTCTATGAGAAAGAAATCGAAAAGGATGAAGATTACGGCTTATAGGAATTTACCTTTGAAGTAGTTAACATTCTTGATAAACGTCTTTTGGTTTGCTTGGAAATAGAAATATTATAGGATTCTAGCTCTTTTCTCTCTCTCAAATATGTTGGACAAACTTTGTAAAACAACAAAAATCCAACTCTTAGCTTTCTATTTATAGAAAACCAAATGAGGGCCAAAATTGTCCAATTCACCACCTCCTCACTTATTTACAACTTTGTCACCAAGCAAAATACTTGGTGACCAAGTGACACTTTTCTTGGCCATCAAGTGGCTGGCCCACCTTGCCCATGGGTCATCCCCATGGGTTGCCCCATGGGTTTTACCCATCCCTTGACCCACCGGTTCGACCCGCGGTTTACTTTTTGGATTGGGCTTGACATTAATAAACATTGGGCTTTAACCAATCTAATATTGGGCCTTGACTTGGGCTTGCATACTTAATTCATTGAGCTTGTTATTAATCTAAGTCCAATTGGATTGTATAAAATCCTTAACTCATATTCAAATAATACGATTCGTATTCTACGCGTATTATTCACGTATTCTCTTCGTATAATATTCATATAATATTCGTATTATACGTCGTACTATTCTTCATATCATACTTGTATACATACTAGTATAATACTCATATTCCTTACGTATAATAATCGAAACGACTATACGCATTACATTTCCCTTTCGGAAATCTCTTTCACAAACCCTTAGGTTTTTAAGTCATGATAAAACTTAGTTTGCCATAACGAAAATATTATTGGATATTCCATAATATCGTCATATTCTAACATTACGCGTTTCTCAGAATCTCAAACCCTAGCTCCAAACGTCATCGGATGAATAGTATTTTTACGCAAACCATCTCAAAAAACCTTCGTTCTCGTCTTGATAATTCTTAACAATTAATTCTAGCACAAAGCCAGAATACTAACCACATCTACACATTCTAGGTCATACAACGACCTTCAAACATCTTACTCATATAATAACTCAATAAATTTCATTTAATCCACATAATCAAATAAAAATTTAATTCATTGTTAATTTAAAATTCTCGGGCGTTACATTCTTCCCTCCTTATAAGGATTTTGTCCCCAGAATCTCGCTACTCTTACATAAACAAATGAGGAAACTTTTCCTTCATTTTACTTTCGAGCTCCCACGTTGCTTTTTCAGCATCGTGGTTACTCCAAATTACCTTTACGGAAGGTATTACTTTATTTCTCAAGACTTGTTCCTTCCTATCAATAATCTGAATCGGAAGTTCTTCATACGTTAAGTCTTTTTCTACTTGAATAGACTCATACTCTATTACATGCTTATAGTCCGGTTTATAAGGACGCAACACAGACACATGAAACACATTGTGTATTCTTTCCATTTCTGGAGGTAAGGCTACTTCAAAAGCTACCTCCCCTATCCTTCTTAAAATCTCATAAGGTCCTACAAACCTCGAACTTAACTTCCTTTTCTTTCCAAAACGTATCTTCCCTTTCCAAGGAGATACTTTTAGAAAGACATAAGACCCTACTTCAAACTCCCTCTTCTCTCGATGAGGATCTGCATACTTCCGTTGTCTATCTTGAGCCGCTACTAATCGAGCTCTTATTAGCTTTACCATGTCTGCCGTTTGTTGTACCATCTCAGGTCCCAACATTCAACGTTCACATACTTCGTCCCAACAAAGTGGTGTTCTACACTTCCGTCCATACAACGCTTTGTAAGGCGGCATGCCTATACTAGCATGAAAACTATTATTATAAGCAAATTCTACCAACGGTAGATGTTCGTCCCAACTCCCTTTGAAATCCATAACGCAAGATCTTAATATATCTTCTAGCGTTTGAATTGTCCGTTTGCTTTTCCCATCCGTCTGTGGATGATACGCCATACTTAATCTTAACGGTGTTCCCATTTGCTCTTGCAAACTCCTCCAAAAGTTCGACGTGAATCGTGGATCACGATCAAACACAATCGAAACAGGTACTCCATGTCTAGAAATGATTTCTTTGACATAAAGCTTAGCTAACTGCTCTAAATTATACCTAACTCCTATTGGTAGAAAATGAGCAGATTTAGTTAACCGATCCACTATTACCCAAATAACATTGTATCCCTTTCTTATCGTTGGAAGTCCCACCACAAAGTCCATAGTGATATGCTCCCATTTCCACTCTGGAATCTCCAGTGGTTGTAATAGTCCACTCGGTCTTTGGTGTTCAGCCTTAACTTTCTGGCAAGTTAAGCACTTACTAACATATTCTGTAATCTCCCTCTTCATGTTCGGCCACCAAAAGTTCTGACGAAGGTCTTGATACATCTTAGTACTACCAGGATGTATCGAGTACCTCGAACTGTGAGCCTCACACATAATCTCTTCCTTCAACTCGGAATTATTTGGAACCCAAATTCTTCCCTCAAAATGAAGTAAACCTTCTTTATCAAGGTTATACTTAGTCTTTACGTCATCCTTCATTATCTTCTTCACCCTCTCGCATTCTTCAGTACTCAACTGTACTTCCTTAACCCGTTCCACTATCGTTGGTCGAGTTTCCATTGTAAATAACATCTCCCTCGTTTCCCTTGGTAACTTAACTTCTAATTCCATCCTCGCCATCTCTGTGATTAACTCATTCTGAGTCGTTAACATTGACAGTTTCTCTCTACCCTTCCGACTCAACGCGTCTGCTACTACATTCGCCTTCCCCGGATGATATAAGATATCACAATCATAATCTTTTATTAATTCTAACCACCTTCTCTGTCTCATGTTCAACTCCTTCTGTGTGAAGATATATTTTAGACTTTTATGGTCCATGTATATCTCACACTTCTCCCCGTATAAGTAATGTCTCCATATTTTTAAAGCAAACACCACAATTTGCCGGTTCTGGTCATGAGTAGGATAGACCTTCTCATAATCCTTTAAGCGGCGTGGCGCATCTGTGATGACCTTGCCATCTTTGCATAAGCACGCAACCTAGTCCTCTATCTGAAGCATCGCTATAAACTACAAAATTCCCGTATCATCTGGTAAGGATAATCTGGGTGCCTCACTCAACCTCCTTTTTAGTTCTCAAAAACTATGCTCACACTTTTTGTCCACTATTCACTTCACTTCCTTGTCTTCGCTTGGAGTAGCTAATTTGAAAAGTCTGAATGAACCTTCTATAGTATCCCGCTAACCCCGTAAAACTCCTAACCTCGGTTGGCATTTTCGGTTGCTCCCACTCATTCACCGCTTCTACCTTCAATGGATCTACTGATATATGCCATCTTTATACATAACATGTCTTAGAAACTACACTTTTTCGAGCCAAAATTCACACTTAGTGAATTTTGCATACAACTTTCTCCTCCGTAGGGTTTCCAACACTATTCTTAGATGTTCGACATGATCTTACGGCATCTTAGAATGAGACTAGAATATCATCGATGAACACTCTGACGAACTGGTCCAAATCTTTGTTTGAACACTCTGTTCATCATATCCATGAATCTTGGTGGCGCGTTTAATGACCAAACGACATAACCAAAAACTTCGTAATGCCCATAACGAGTTACGAGCAGCCGTCCTTAGGTATATCTTCCTTCCTCACCTTCAGTTGATGATACCCCGTGCGCAAATCTAATTTAGAAAAATACTTTGCCCCTTTCAACTGATCAAATAGATCGTCGATCCTGGGCAACGGGTATTTATTCTTAATCGTTAACTTGTTAAACTCCCGATAGTCGATACAAAGTCGTAACGATTCATCCTTTTTCTTTACAAACAACACCGGTGCTCCCCACGGTGACACACTTGGTTGAATGTACTTTCTATCTAATAGTTCCTGCAACTGAACCATTAACTTCTTCATCTCAACTGGCGCCATTCTATATGGTTCCTTTGAAACTGGTGTCGTTCCCGGCAACAAATCAATTACAAATTCTACATCCCTATCTGGAGGAATACCAGGTAACTCCTCCGAAAATACATCCGCAAATTCTTGAACCACCGCTATCTGTTCCAATGATTTTCCCATTCTCTGGGTATCCACCACGTGACACAAATAACCCTTACACCCCTTCTTCAACATCTTCTTAGCTTGTGTCATGGTTAGACAACAAGAATGTCCCGGTGATTTATTTCTATAAAACACCACCTCAGGTTCCTTAGAAAGCCTTAGGTTCACACTCTTTTTATGACAATCTATTATTTCTTTATGGTTAATTAACCATCCATACCGAGAATCACTTGAATTCCCTTAACCTTATCGGTAAAAGATCTCTGAGATAATCTATTACCCTTAATATCTACGAAACAATTCCTATAAATATGTTCAATGGGAACTATCTCTCGTTTGCTACCTTAACGTCTAAAGGTATTTCTAACTTTTCAGGATTTAATCCCAATCGTTGAGCAAATCCATATGCTATAAAAGAACAAGTAGCACCGAGAGTCAAATAACACGTAAGCATTTATTTAGATTGGCTGGAATGATACATGCTACTACATCCGTTGATGCAACCGCATCTTGGTATCATCGTATTAAATGTTGGTGAGGGTCTACCCATCGATGGTGTTGGTCGATAATGGCCAAATACCACTACCAACCACCCTTATTACCCTCCCCCTTTTCTTGGGCAATTTCTTGCCATATGGTCTCTGACCCACAAACAACACATCCCCGGCTTTTCTTAGGATTAGGGCGGTTGGGAGATATATGACCCTCCCCCCTACGATTATAACAACCCGGTCTTCCCTTTCAGAGACTCCCGGATGAGTCTTCTGCATGTCTTACATGCCTCCATCCTCCGTTTAGGATCCCTTGTTTTGCCCAGTGTTCCCGGGGTTAAAATTCTTCCTCTTGGGCATATTGCCACTTCCACTGACAACCTCTTGCCTTATTTCCTCCTCTCTCCTTACCCTTATTCTTCCTATCTTTGTGGTATTGGGTCACGCCTCGCTACCACCCTCTCATTATTATCGCTTTTTCGAGAATGGTCCCATAGGAAGCACTCTAAAAAACCGATATCCAACTATAGAGCCGGGGTTTTAGGCCTGCTCAAACCCTGACGACCCTTCTCTCCTCCGTGTCCACTTGGTGTGGGCGAACCTCGCCAATTCATTGAATTTGGCGCGTGTTGAGGAACGTCATGTCCCCCTACTTAAGTTCTAAGAACTTAATCTCCATTCTCCACTTGCATGCTAGTAGTAGGAAATAGTTCTCGAAGAATACCTTCTTAAACTGTTCCCGTATAACGACTTCCAGCTCCATTACCACCCGTGAGCCTCCCACCATGGTTGGCTTCCCCTTCATCATATAGGTCATAAAGAGGTCTTTTGTGCCTCATTCGTTGTAATAACAAACGCCTTCTCTATTTCCTTGACCCATGTACTGGCCTCCATTGGGTCCGTTGTTCCCTTAAATTGGTGTGACCTACACTTTTAAATTCCTTAAAAGTAGTCGTTAAGACTACTCTAGGTCCTACGGTGCTCTACCCTGCTTGGTTAAATCGGTAGTTAATAAATTAACGAACTCCTGCGTTGGGTTATTAGGGCCCCCTCATTATCATTATCTTGATTCCGCCTCTTGGTTACGTTGTCTTCTTCTTGGCGGCATTTACGATTAAATAAATAAAGTTCCGTTATTACTCATTTAATTACTTCGTTATTAGTCATCAAACAATTAGATAATAACTCATACTCAACAAAGCAATTCAAAATAATAACTTTCTTATATTAAAATGCTTCTTCATAGTTCCAAACTATTTACAAGTTGCTTTACATAGCCCAAAAGCTATTACATATACATCCTGCGATTGACTTCTACAAAAATTGGGATTTACAAAAAGACTACCCTTTAATTATACAAAAGAGGGTTTTACGCCACTACACAAAAGTATTCACTATACTACTCTCTAATATTGTTAATGACATTCTCATGCTTACGGTTTGCCAAAATCGACACAATATCCCGACTTATAGTATGTAGAGTGCATCTCCCGACTCAATAGAATAACAAGCTATCTTAAGCTTGAAATCCTCGTCTTGACTTTGTCGATAATATATGACATTAGTGCTATCTTACGGTCTTTTTCAACCCGTTTCTTGCTAAGTTCTATGACCTCGTTCTTATAGTCACAGGCCTTGTCGATCATGAGCACTTTCTCATCATGCTCTATCTCATAGTGCGACTCTGCAGACTCTTTTTACCCCATAGAGATCAACGATCTCTTCCTTACAGTCTTTGCACCATATTGTGCGATTGCACGTTCTGATCAAGCAGAGAGGTACATTGCCCTCATAGTCTCGGTAGGTGTAGACTCTAGGGCTGGCATCACCGTATTAATTGATGTTACCTCCATGTCATCCTCCACATCAATCATCATATTCAAATATGATGTTATCCCCATAGTCTCCTCAGAATAATCCTCCTCAAGAGTAATATTCCTCGGGCTCGACTCTTCTAGAATCACTACTACGGTATATACTGCTATAGGCACACAGTCTTTGTCTCAACTCGGTTCACGGACTCCTCGCTGATCACATGTATATCCCTATACATCAAGCTATCAACCGACATATACAATAACACATAACAAATTATTAGTACATAATACACAATAATATAAGCACAAATCACATTTAATCCATTTAGGGCTACTTTCCATCTTTTAAATCTTTTGGTACTGAGTTTCCTCAATACCTTATTAACTCATTTGACTCGAGTTAGCTTTCTTCGGATTCTTCCTTTCCTACAAGGTTATTAGCCTAAGGTTCTTCCCCCCCTTAAGTTTTATAACATAATGCTTTGATATCAACCTGTGACGCCCCCAAATCTGGGTATCTTCCAACCCGGCAGATGGTGCTCCACGATACTACATTTCATACAATCATTCCAATGAAATAACAATAAAATGTGTGTAATTACTATCTTAGTATTACATTTGTAATAAATCCTTTTCCAGGTTCATAACCGAATACATTCGTTGTTCTTCATAAGTATATTACATACAAATATACTAGTCTATTACAGGACGATTAATTGTCCATCTTAGCCTTGCCTTTATCTCTCATAGAACTCTCGGTTAGTTTTACTTTAAGCTATGAAATATATGTTCAAGCAAGAATGAGCATAACTAGCTCAAAGAAGTCTTAACAACGAAACATATGAATATCACATCAGTAAGTCCATGCTTTATATCAATATCAGAATAATTATTTACTAAGCATCTTGAATCATTTGACTAATACTTCTACTACAACAATTCCAGAGTACATATAATAGCTTAGGAATGATGAACCGGTCAATAGACCATGAACATACTATTTTTGTTTTCATACTTGAAAAGGATATCCGGCACTAAGGCCATCCACCCGTCTTTACTTACGAGCACTTCTAGGTGATCAGCCTATTGTACTCTATGTTGATCAACACTCTTATGTTAAACGTATTTACGTTTAACATTTGGCAACCTCAAGTGCCCATCGAATAATCGATGAAAATACTTTTGTTTGTTCATAGACAAACTTAGCTTCTCATCCGTACCAAATACTTGGCATACGATAGCGTTAACAGTTCTATATCAACAAACTTGTAAACAAATCAATCAACTTTCCTGATATACTTGTCTAGCGGAATAAAATAGGCATCAACTCTTTCCTTTTTACCATTTATGCATTGTATAACATGCATCACGTAACAAATTTTGCTAAAACGAAGGTCAGACAAGAGTTAAGAAAGACTTGCCTTCAAGCATCTTCAAATATATATTCCAACTATTCTCAGTCTTTACATGATCTACATGATACATTCACATAGCACACTGTAATTAGTTATCAAACAAACTCACTTTACGGTTCTAACCAACTTCTTTCTCTTCTATGTCTTACTTGTTTTAACTCTGTTATTAAAGTCGATTCGACTTTCTATACTTCGTTACGTTTTATTAACGTTCTTACGTCCTTAGCCGACATTCGATCATTAATGGTTAATTACCAATGTTGAACGTCGTTCACGGTTCACTCATTACGTATTTGCGTTCTTCGTTTAATTTTCATTAAACCTTACTCATGCTTCTTACATTAACATCTTATAAGTGTTTTAAAGTAAGTCTCATTTTGTACTTTAAGTACCTTTAACATCTTACTTTAGGTCTACATTCAAAAGAAAACTAAACCAACCTTGGTCAACTTTTTCCCACTGCAGGCGTTGCGGCGCGGCATCCTTTGTATATTAGTGGCATTTGCTGCGACGCTTGAGTTAGCGAGGTACTTTCGTTGAGTCTCTGCAACTGCTTGTTACCACCACTTTATCTTGGTTTTGGCGCTGCATTGAAGTCATCACCAATTAGCCAAAACAGATTTGGTTTTTTAACGAAACTCCCGACTTCCTAATTTGTTCATTTTACATCCGAATTGACCCATTCAAATTCCTATAAGTCAGGAATTACATCCTTTACGTGTTCATATAAGAATTTCATATATACAAATCCATTAACTCGGAATTCATCTTTAAGTTCGTTTTTAAGCGTTCGTTTAACGTTTTCGCCCGTTCAATACTCGTTTTCTTCGTTATAAGTCGGAATGCGACGATTCCTTCGCCAACTACTTTTAATTACCTTATCTCATGTGTTGACATTGGAAACTGACGTTTTCAAGTCACACGGCAACTTTTGACCTTTAATCCGGACTTTATGCGTTTTCGACGTTTAACGTCTATTTTCGCAAAATCCGCCATAACTTCGTTACTAATGTTCTCTAAGCCAAATCACATGGAATACTCCATGGACTTCATATCTACGTCCTAACCAATTAAGATGTACATATCTTAGCTACAACGGTTTCCAAAACGTTCAATTATAACTAAGTTAACTTTCAAGACTTTCTATGGTTTTAACTCACGTAAACACTTACGATTTCTATTTGGTCATGACCTATCGATGATTTGGTCATTAAAAGGCATTCTTATATCTTCTCTATAAACATTCTCCACTCATCTACGATTCTTCTATGAGAAAGAAATCGAAAAGGATGAAGATTACGGTTTATAGGAATTTACCTTTGAAGTAGTTAACGTTCTTGATAAACGTCTTTTGGTTTGCTTGGAAGTAGAAAGATTATAGGATTCTAGCTCTTTTCTCTCTCTCAAATATGTTGGAAAAACTTTGTAAAACAACAAAAATCCAACTCTTAGCTTTCTATTTATAGAAAACCAAATGAGGGGCAAAATTATCCAATTCACCACCTCCTCACTTATTTACAACTTTGTCACCAAGCAAAATACTTGGTGACCAAGTGACACTTTTCTTGGCCATCAAGTGGCCGGCCCACCTTGCCCATGGGTCATCCCCATGGGTTGCCCCATGGGTTTTACCCATCCCTTGACCCACCGGTTCGACCCGCGGTTTACTTTTTGGATTGGGCTTGACATTAATAAACATTGGGCTTTAACCAATCTAATATTGGGCCTTGACTTGGGCTTGCATACTTAACTCATTGAGCTTGTTATTAATCTAAGTCCAATTGAATTATATAAAATCCTTAACTCATATTCTAATAATACGATTCGTATTCTACGCGTATTATTCATGTATTCTCTTCGTATAATATTCATATAATATTCGTATTATACGTCGTACTATTCTTCATATCATACTCGTATTCATACTAGTATAATTCTCATATTCCTTACGTATAATAATCGAAACGACTATACGCATTACATTTCCCTTTCGGAAACCTCTTTCACAAACCCTTAGGTTTTAAGTCCGCAGGTGAAAACTTCGTTTGCCATAACGGAAATATTATTGGATATTCCATAATATCGTCATATTCTAACATTACGCGTTTCTCAGAATCTCAAACCCTAGCTCCGAACGTCATCGGATGAATAGTATTTTTACGCAAACCATCTCAGAAAACCTTCGTTCTCGTCTTGATAATTCACAATAATTAATTCTAGCACAAAGCCAGAATACTAACCACATCTACACATTCTAGGTCATACAACGACCTTCGAACATCTTACTCATATAATAACTCAATAAATTTCATTTAATCCACATAATCAAATAAAAATTTAATTCATTGATAATTCGAAATTCTCGGGCGTTACAACAATTATCTTAGATGATCATATTATTAATCAAATAATTTTCCAAGTCTCATAATAATTTTTAAATAATTATTATCATTTATCATGAATTTTCAATCATTAATATCGTATTTATATAATATAAATACCACAATATTCTTTTATCATTAATATTTATTTAATACCACATATTAATGGAATACACGTCATAATATTATAGTATATTTATAATATATCAAAGTATTTTTAATACCTTATTATTTCCTTTAAATGATTTTAAAATAATAAAAATTATTATTAAATAAGCATCATTAATATTTTCATGACAAAATATCGAAAGTTATATTTTATAACTTAAAATATTTTTATAACACTTAAATCATTTTTATATGATTTATAAATCATTTATTCTATTTTTCCATAATTTATTCAATGTATTTATTAAATAAACTAGTTACCATTAATATTAATTTATTAATGAATTTCATCACAAAATATCAAAAGTCACCAAAAATAACTTAAAATATTTTCTTATACCATAATATAATTTTCATGATTTTTCAAGTATTAAAAATCATTTTTAGGTAATTTATTTAATATTGTAATTAAATAAATTAAATACCATTATATTCCAAAAATATTAAATATTTATGAAATATACTCAAAATAATTAAAAACTAATTTTTAGGGTTTAAAATAATTTTTAATAATTTATTATGTATTTTTAATAATTAAAAACCATTTTTTTCTATATATTAATTAAAATAATTAATTTTCTAAATAAACTGTCGCTAAAGGTACCATAGGCGACAAAACCGTCGCTAATGGTGTTCTTGGGCCGTTCTTCATCAAACCCAGAAATGCATAGGCAGTGTTCAAGGTAGGAAGTTTGACCAAGTCTAAATCGTTGATCACAAGGTTTCTGGGCCACTGAATATGTTAATGATATAGTATACATGCAATACTACGACCACAAATCAATTTCATGCCCAAACTACACCATCACATCAAGATCTATACTCTAGAAATACCTGTCAGACGTGTTCTTGAGTTTCTGGGTTTTCCAGAAACTCAAGCAATGTGAGGGTCCTTACTTTGCATGTTTATATCTTTGATTCTAGGAATGTTTTAGGTGATCTATGAATTCAAAAGAGTAGTAGAGGTGTCAGGGTACAATAACATACTATCATTTCAGTCTAACATTATAACACATGCCAGATCCATGCTAGTCAAACTATGTCAGAAATTTCGGCTGATGAAGATCTGGGTTTTCTAGAAAAGGATTTCGTGACTGAGCAGTCAACTTTGACCGTTCATTAAATGAATCTTATTTGTTGTTTAGGTGAAATAAAGGAACCAATCTGTAGTCCCTAAATCATATTACAACATAGATATATTAACACCATCAATCTGTATTGCAGAATTTTTCCATACGAATCTCTGAAACAGTTTCAGAATCATATATTTAATCCACCAAAACAATCATAATAACAATACACCTGGTACATATCATATATATCCAGTGTCAATTAATCATATTAAACCGAATCTTCATACTTCTAATCCAATTAGAACATAAGTTGTATATTGTTATTACGCCATATAAGATACAATTAACAGAACATCATATACATGCATATCTATCACTGATATTCATAGTACCAGAATATGTCGACAAACAGAATGTCATATATTCAATTTCAAATCGACAAAATTATATCATCATATATCATATATATCGAAAATAATATAATCAATTTCAAATCGGTAAAATTGTAACATCATGTATCATATATATCGAAAACAATAAAACACGTAATCTGAATTAATCGTTTCGCAAGTAGCTCTGATACCACTGTAGGGTTTCGACACAAAAATGCAGCGGAAATAAACCAATTTAAAGGCAATTCCGAAACCCTAAAACAGGATCCATGTGAAAAAAAATTAATTCAGTGGTAAGAAATTATACCGATTAAGAAACTGAAATTGATACGATCGAATCTCCAACGCTTGATCCAAACGAATCAAGCCTCTACTACGGTATCCATTATTTAACGCTTCTGCGAATCGTCCTACGATCTGCAGAAGAATAGTAGCCACCAAGGATGAGGATTTTAGAAACTGTTTTCTCTAGTCTCTCTCTAAGAGCGGCTAGGGTTTTATATTTTTTGACGTAATCCCTAAAGTGACTGATATATATCATATATATAGCAGTTAGGAGGAATTAATCAAAACCTAATATTATTAAAATCTGAATTTATATATATCTTAATTAAGACTTACTTAATTAATATACATATATACAAATTATCCTTTTTAATTTAAATTCGTGATTTAAAATACTATCAATCATATTGATATATTTGAATCCTTACAATTTAAATTAATTTCCTTTTTAATTACGTTCTATGTGTGTGACCCTATAGGTTATTATTACGTTGGCAATAATTTTAAAATCATATTATAAAATTATAAACAATGAGCGGCATCTAGTAATGCATCACTGCTACCCAAGTAATAATAAGATCGATGATTCGATGCAACCTTTTCGTGACCAATGTTTCAATGTAATTTAATCCTTTTAACCTTAATATCCTAGATTAAACTCGAGTCATGGAATGTGTCATACGCTTCATAATTTAATCTGAGTTTTTCTTAATCAATGAGTAGACTATATGAAACAAATCACTATTTGAGCATGACCATGCATTTCATAGTCCTACTTAATCAAGAGGCCTATGGATATCACCCCTAATACATAGGAGGGTTAAATTCCATCTAGATCACTCATATTCCTCACACGATTCATGATGTACCCAATAATCACCTTTATAGTCCACCTCTATTAAAGGTGACATTTGATGATATCAAAGTACATAAATTCAAGTGAAGAAATATAGTGATTTCGTGCGGAGGACCATTACATCATTGTCACTATGAGAATTGCTAATGACACTTCGCATAATGCTCCATATAGAATTCTCATGGTGAGTCTATCCAGTACATCGTTCTCTAACATGTACCTATGCATCGACTTAATATCTCATATATATATGACCACTGAGATTTGGTCATCAGTGAATCCACATACTAGTCTTAATGCATCATTGTTGTCACATCAACAATGATACTCGACTAGGGACATTTAAGAACAATGATGTAAAACCCCAACTTTTTGAATAAAGATGAATTTTCTATAAATATTATTTTTGAATATTATGGAGTGAAATTGATATAATAGTTGTGGGTAATATTTATAAATTTTGCAAAGTCTGTGTTGTTATATAATATTCGATTTGTCGAAATATTCATTTTAACAAGGAATATTCGTCTGCAACTGACAATCATTGGTGGACCCCACAACGGAGTTATTATTTGGATTGAGAAAACGACAAAAATACTTTATGAAAATAACGACGTAAGTTTCTACAGTTAACTGTTGAAACACCCGTGTTAAAAAAATAATATAATGGCGTGGTTGCATAGTAGCACCGGTATTAATTATTGATGCTTAAGTGATAAGTCACTCGATTTTGTTGGTATTATTAATGTAATAATACAGAAAATCTTTTTATATAAAACAGAATACTTTTATAAAGTTATTCTATAAATAGAATATATTATATTCTATTATGCATAGTGTTGCATAGTGTCTGCATAGTGTTTGCATAGTAAAATCTTTTATAAAGTTATTCATTTTATTAGATTATAAATAGAATATATTATATTTTATTTAAAAGATTTTGCTTTAAATATGGACCGTCAGATTAAAGTAAATCAATCTCGACTGTTCATGAGTTAGTTACTATGCATTCCATTTTTCTATAAATAGAAGCTCATTCATTCATTATTTTCTTACGAATTCACTGAAACTCTAGAGAGATAAACTATAGAGAGAAAGAAGAAAGTATTACGCTACGTCCACCGTTTAGGTTTGTAATATTCATAACGCAATCAAATTGCATAAAAAGTGCGGGCGTGTAAATCGAGTTTAAAAAATTTACAAACCATAAACCCGGATCACCCTTTATGCATAATTATTAATTAAGCGAAAAGATAAAGAATAAAATCATACCCTTGAAGATCGAGCTTCCTCGGTGCAAGTTCACCTCCAAATCCTTTCGCGTTCAACTTGAATCCACCGGGTTTGGTTCCTTCCTTTGATCAACGTTAGCCACCCATGTGTTTTTGGCCTCTGAGGGTGATCCACCAGGAAGAAAGAAAATTCAAAGAAGATGGGTATTTGGCTCAAACCCTAGTTTTCTATCTCTATAGAAAAGGTGTACTCTCCCAACAATTGGAATTATGTCGTACTTTGTTAAAGTCAACAACCCATACCACCCATAATAAGACTCCTCTTATTTATAGATGTGGGCAACCCATCTTAACAATTAAGGAATTGAGTTTTATTTAATTAATTAAATTCTTTTAATTAATTAATCTCCCTAATCTTATTAGGGATAATTAATTAAACTCCTTTAACTAATTTTCCTTCCTAATCCAATTAGGAATATTTGAGAGTACTTATATTAAATTAATTCCTAAACTCTTTTAGAAATTAAAATAATAATAATTGTAATAATATTAATAAGACTCCTCTTATTAATTTATATTTAATATTTCTAAAATATTAAATAATAAATATTAAGCTATTTAATTTATTCTATCACCATAGATTAAATTAAATATACATAACATATTATTACGATTATGCCATTAACTTCTTAAATAATTATTCTTCCTTTTATGGTGTGACCCTTTAGGTTCTCCATATTAAACCTAGTTGTGAATAAATCAATTAGAACAATTCTAATCTTATTTAAATAAATAAATTAAACAATTAATTTATTTAAATAAATAATATTTATTCTACTGATAGGGATAAGTCTCCTAGCGATCAACGACTTTCCGGATAATATAGATTTCAACATTAATCATTAAAGAACCTTTGAGTAAATAGTTACTGCGTCTGATTCAATCCTTCCACCATACAATGTCTCAATTAAATATAAGGCATGGAATTCTTGTCAAGTCTTATTTTATTTAATTATATGTATTTCGATCCTTAAATGCCTGACTCCAAATAATGCAAATTAGAAACTCCTTTCTAATTTCATTACGCCTTATAACCAAGGACTCTTTGGGTTGTCATTTATCGAATCACATAGGACATTTCTCTTCTTTTATTAAAGTGGTAGATTCTTTATTGATCATACATTATCTCCATGTACTGACTTATTATACCCAAGCATACCCTTTGATATACCCTAAGGGTCTTAAGGAATAAGTCAAAGTATAACTCATCATACACAAGATACTATGATGATCTCAAGTCCAAGGATTACTTGTCTTACTATCACTACGAAATTCCTATTGACGAGCAAATAAAACTCCATTAGGTATTCCTTAGCGAGCCACGTTCGATGAACTTATTCTCTAATAAGCACCTACATACTTGCTTTAGTGTCTCCACACAAAATGATCATGAGATCAATCATCCTCATCCAATGAAAGCAAAGCAGCGTATGTACCAATCTATCCGGATTCACTAATCCCCAATTTAGTAATCCATGATTGGGAACTATTTTAGTTTTAAGCTTTCTAAGAATTTAGATCTCATTAGAATGATCATCATCATTATTCTAAAAGCATTGCTTAAAACTATGGGTTTATCACATATTATAAAATAGCATCATGTAGATAATTAAAAGCCTTTAATAAATTAATACTTTTATTAATAAATGAATAAGATTATTACAAAGTATATGCTTTATCATCAAACATGATTGGCTTGTGTGCATATTACTTTCAATCTCCCACTTGCACTAAAGCCAATCGTCATGGTATCTTATACTCTTCTTCTCTAAGTGGCGATTATCCTGCTGTTGGATAAGCTTTAGTTAATGGATATGTAATATTGTTCATGAGAGTCCACTATCTCTATAGTGATTTCCCATCTTTCAATGATTCTAATAATCAAATGAAAGTGCCACAACACATGTTTAGATCCAAGATGAGACTTAGGAACTATTCCTAGTTACGTAATGAACTTTTAATCCAAACAATCAACTTGCAACTTCTTCATTTATAGCTATATACTTTGTCTTTATCACTAAACCAAAGAACTCTTTGCTATTTGGAACCTTTCGATTCAACACACCAATTTGTTCAAGGTAACACTTTTACCTTAAAGTGGATTTTTCGATCGTCTTAGTGCATGCGAAAACTTGAGTCATAAAAGCCTCTAGTTTTAATTCGGACCCACCATGTATGATCACATCTTTAGTGCCGATTAAGAACTTTAAGATGTTTTTCAGCGTCTTCATGATGATCTTCTCCGAATATGATCGATCAACATCGGTCTCGTACATTTCATTGCATACATGATTGTCACTCATGCAATCTCTCTTCTTTGGAGTCTATGGGGACTATTAAGAGATACACTCCATAGCTCATCAACATGAGACATCTCTTGGAGTTTGCCATGCTAAACGACTTTAGCATCAAATGAATATATCGTTCCTTGGGTTAAGTCGAGCATCCTCTTAAATCTATCTATATAGATTTTATCCCCAATTAAGATACCCTTCCCAAACCATTCATGGAGGAATGTTTAGACAACTTTATCTTTACTGATTGTAGCATTAGTATGTCATTCCTTATCCGTAGTATATCAACATATAATATTAGGAATGTCACGACGCTCTTGTTTGACCCTTTGTACACTAGAAGTCTCTTACCTCATCGAATGTAACTCGGATCATCATCTTACATGATGTGTACCTCATCATCATCATCCATGATGAATCCATATATAAGACCCCAGAAAAAATTTAAAAAAAATTTCCTTTATTTATTATTTTGAAATAGTAAGGGTTGATTTGATTAATGTGGATAGTTAAGGGTTAAATATGCAAATATTTCAAAATAAGCAGTGGTTATAAAATATTCATTGTTGTCGGGAATATTAGTTTGGTGCGTGGAATATTAAATGCGATTCGGGAATATTAAATGCGACAATAGCGATGCGTGTGTGGGCCCCATAACGAGCGATTGGATGAAGAAAAGCGACAAATATAAGTTGTTTTTAAATAGCAGCGTAGTTATTCTTTGATTATCTTTGTTGGAATACCGGTGGTTAAAACACACTAATCTGGCGTTGTTGAGCGATAGCTGCGGTATTGCACCAATTATTGATTCTTACGTGAAAGGCACTACTCGATAATGGTTACGATAATTCTTATTGATATTTTATTGAGTTAATAATTCTTTGCGTTGATATTTTATATTCTTTGTTGTTTGATAATTGTCATTACGATATCTTTCATTATCGAAGCAATAATTCATATTATCTGAATAATATTATTAGATAACATTATTGGCAATGTCTAGAAAGTTACATCTAAGGAGAGGTTTGGTCACCTAATTGCGGCGATGAAGAAATTCTTATTGGAAAACCCCTTTCTCACAGGAGCTGCACGGTTGTCGATATTGTGATTACTGTAATATTATTTGTGAATAATTAATTATTGATTTATATGATGAGGAAAATATTGATTTTATGTGGATATAGATGGAAAATTTTTAAAATGACAATTGTTGAAAATTAATATTTTATCTTTTTACGATAAAATAATTCGTTTAAATATATTATTTTAATAATATATTAGCGGTGATATTTTACAACGAATGTGGGATATATGAGTATCTGAGGAGGAAGAGTATTTTTGTTGCAATAAATGTTTAAAACATGTTAAACATGTCGGTGGACCCCATTTATTGGTTGAAATTTGATTATAGCTTGTAAAATTGCCTGTTTGTGGATTTGGTCAATTTCTGATTGGAATTTGGAAAAACTTTCTTCTGCAAAGTTGTAGAGAATTGAATTTCCTATAAAAACTCATGAGATTCAAATTTTCTGATGAAAGGGCTATTTATTATAAATTATTGAAGTTACGAAGCTCAAAATAATTGATTTTGGAAGTTTAAAATATTTAAAATTAGAAAAACGTTTTTCTTATTTTTTTCTAGAAGGTGGCATGTGTTTGATGGCTGAAATCAGATTCTAGACATGTGTAGAAAATAATATAATTATATTATTAATTTATTAAATTTTACTGCTTTGGTGTTACTAGCGATTTCTATAAATAGGGTCTTGGGTTAGAATTGAAAATCACACGAAAGCTGAAGTTTTCTCTCTCTATATTATCAAGCGTATTCTTGTGAGTATTTTGAGTATACTTTGAGTATTGCTATCTGGTCTGAAGTCAAGTCATAGCTTTATATCAGGTGTTTAATAGAAATCTTGATCTTTCGAGGTAAGGATATTATTATTTTTTTTAATAATGATATTATTTCTTCAATATCATTATCTTTGAAATGTTGATCTGAAGTTTTTATCAAATT
The DNA here is from genome assembly GCA_020205615.1 of Panax quinquefolius. Classification (NCBI taxonomy): domain Eukaryota; kingdom Viridiplantae; phylum Streptophyta; class Magnoliopsida; order Apiales; family Araliaceae; genus Panax; species Panax quinquefolius. The sequence goes on from CM035164.1 coordinate 19,664,845, forward strand.
TGGAACTTTTTCATGTCGGGTTTACTATTCATGGGTTCTTATTCATGAGTTACTATTTCACGAGTTCTTATTAAGCGATTCTTATTCACGAGTTCTTATTCACGAGTCTTATTAATGAAGCGTGAAGATGTTTTTGTGGAATTTCTATCTTTTGGTGTCGAGAGTTACTATTCACGTATCTGGCCTTTATTCACGTATATCTGACCTTATATTCACGTATCTGGTCTTATTCATAGAAAAATAAAATTTCTTCTTTTTCGTCCAAAACATCTATTACGGATACTAACTTTCGATTGTATCCATGTTTTGATCATTCTTGAATTTTACACCACTATGATTATTTTTGAGGTATTTTTGGGCGTGGATAAAACCAAGTCTGAATCCTTAATCCTTAATCCTTGTCATTTTGTTTCAATTGGATTCGTTTCTTTAAAAAAATTTTTCATCATCCTCGGTCTTAAATGATGATATTATTGAATATCTTTGGCACATGGTGCAAAGATGAATGATTTCTGAAGAATATCTTTGGCTTTAGTGCAAAGATGAGCAGTGTTGAGATGAACATGGCCAGATTGATTAATATCTTTGGCACGTAGTGCAAAGATGAGCAGTGTTTAAATGAACATGACCAATGATGAATATCTTTGGCTGTAGTGCAAAGATGAATATTTGATTCGGATGTATATTGATTGATGTTCGAGGATAAAATATTGATGATGGTATTTATTAAATTCATAGATTATAGTAGATTTCATTCTCTACGTAACTCTTACATGAATTATTATTTCATTGCGAATATTGATCTGAAACTTGTTGTACTATTGTATTCTATCGATTTTTCCTGTTGAAGACTAACGATAATTTGTTGTATATTATCTTAGTCATAATATTCTTCTTGGGCTAGTTGAGCTCACCCTTTTCCTTGTTGTTCCATTTTTTCTTCTCGGGAGGCGAGAATGTAGCGAGTCTTAGTCGGGTATGGAATGAAGGTTACAGAGAGTTGTTTAGTAGTCCTCACCATTTTGTAAAATAATGAATCAATAATTATGATGGGGATTTATTTGCGTGTGGATATTGTCTGAAGACAATATTATATTTAAACTCACGATATATATTGTTGTATTTCACACGACATTTGTATTATTGAAGTTGTAGTTTGCTTCTTGTACCATGTATTTGGCGACTCGGAAATGGGTGTTGTGTATACCTATTTTGGGGCGTCGCGATTTAATATCGAGCTTAGGGATATGATCTCTGGCGGAGATCGGGGAATAAAACTAGGAGGGAGAGAGCGAGTAAATCCTTATTTAGTGTGTCTACTAAAGCTTATTTGTTAGTTGGTCGATATATATAGGGATATTATGTGATATATTGATTTCCTTAATTAACCTTATTTTATGATAGTATTTGAGAATGTCGTGAGAATATTAACATGGAGCAAATGAGGCCAGTGGAGATGCTGTACTCACCAGCGAGGAGAGCGTCTGCAACAGTTTGGTAATGTTCCTCCTGTGAACAACACCACCGGAGCGATGATGATGAGCGAGGGGATGTTTAGAAGCTTTTTGCGATTCATGCAAAATCGACGAGGAGACTTCGTGTTCAAAATCTGAGGAGGAAATGATAGCAATTCACGGGTGGTCACGACCCAAGCGAGTTGAAGAGTTGGGACCACGAGTGCAGGAAGCGGATCCGATTAAAGGCGGAGGCGTGGGTCAAACAAATTACCAAGATATTCGATGTCTTGGGATGCGGAGAGAACGAAAGTTCCATTCGCCACCTTTATGTTAAAATGGCGAAGCGATTCTTTGGTGGGAATACGTGAAGCGTACCCATCGGTACACTTTCGGCGTATGCGTGGGAGACGTTTGAAAGCAGTTCAATGACAAGTACTTCCACAAAGTATTAATCGTATATGAAGGAAGTGGAGTTTATTAGACTAAGCGAGAATAACATGGCGGTGTCCCCGATGCGGCGAAGTTCGCGGAGTTATCGAGTTTGCACCTCATTTGGTGGAGAATGAGGAGCGTTATGGCGGATGTTTACGAGAGGTTTGAAACCCGACATACGTCGATATCTCATTTCTCATAAATTTTCTCTCTATTCCGGATGTTGTCAGCGGGCTCGATTGTTAGGCGAGATAACGAAATACGTTCAATGAGGGACCATAACGAGGATCATCTCAAGAAGATAGCGATCATCGAATAACGATAACCGGCGGAGAAAGAAGAATCTGAACAAAGCGGTAACCACTCTGGTGGTAATCGTGGCCGTGAAAATAGAAGAAGCGAGTCGGGAGGAGATTTTAAAAAGAGAGATTCAACAACGACCATGTGAAGGCGTCGGTACCCGATGTGACTAGTTTTAAGGGAGGAGAAACGACCACCGGTCGTATATTTACAAATCACGGAAGAGGGGACATATCGGTCAAAAGCCCCTGACAGTTTAAGGTATGCTATAATTGTGGAAAAGAAGGACATATCGCTCGAGATTATGCGATATCGAAACCAGTCCAGCGAGAATGGTGACTCAAAAGATGTCGAGAAAAAGTCAAAGTCAGCGGTTCTTGGAAGAAGCGTTTGTTGTGGCCGGTCAAAATCTGAGGAACGACGAAGTTAGCACAGGTTAGTTAATTATAAATTCTTGCGAAGTATATACCTTACTAGATATTGGTTCTACCCATTCTTTTATCTCTCTTACTTTAGCGCTCAGCGTTTGAACTTGACTCGGAGAAATTAGACTTTGACTTATCTGTGGAAACTCCGTTAGGAGAAACTTTCATCACATCCAGTTGTTTATAAATCTTGCTTGATTCGAGTTGGCACTATCACATTACACATTAACCTTATTTCTATAGAGATATTTGTTTTTGATGTGATTTTAAGGTTAACTACTCATCATCGTGCAAAATTGATTATTTTAAGTAAGGTTGTTAGTTTTCATATTCTAAGCAACTTTGTTATTGAATTCAAGCAATCAAACCATTGTAGTCAAACATTTTCATATCAAGCCATGAAGTCATTCGTTTATTACGGATGTCGAGTTTTCTTAGTCCATGTTATGGATTTGAATAAAGACACGTCGATTTGAATAATATTCTGTTGTTATTGATTTTTCTGGCGTATTTCTGAAGAATTTCTTGGCTTACTCCCAAAGCGATATTAAATTTTGTATCGACTTTGAACCCGTACAAAACTCATTTCTAAAATCTCATATCGAATGGCTCTATTGAACTTGAGGAGTTAAAAATTCAACTATAAATTTGGTACTGAGCCTTTATTTTGTGACTTCCTTTGTGGAATTCACTAAGCGAGACTCTCTGTGGGGGCGTCGTATTAGATGCGATAGTAAAGCGATAGGTGTCATTGTGACGTCTTATCCAAGATTGGGATATGAGTCACGATTGAGAGCAACCTAAGTCGATTATCGAAATCGTAGCTTTCTAGGCTTAGTTGGTTATTATCGGAGATTCGTTGAAGGATATTCTCGAATCGCTATTCCATTAACGCAAATGACTCGTAGAGATACAAAATTCGAATGGAAGCGAGGAATGTGGGAAGAGCTTGAAGAACTCGAGAGAGACTCATTTAAAGCATGTTACGATCATGCCATCTGGAAAAGCGAGCGTGGTAGTAGGACGCGATGAGTAGAAGATCATATCTTGAGGAGCGAGTGCGATGATGTCAAGTATCGCGTAGAGCCCGACTTTAATAGAAAAAGTTAAGATTGCTCGAGCCACCAGGCTTCGGAGTGATCGTATGAAGAAGAAAGTACAAGAAGGAGCTATTAGGGCGAGAATTGATGAAGAAGGAATACTTGAGTCCACTCTAGACTTTGTGTTCCTAACGACTACGATTTGAAGTACAAGATTATGATGGAGGCACACAATCACCATTTGCAATCCATCACGGAAGTACTAAAATGTATTATGATCTTGACATACATTTTGGTGGAACAATATGAAGAGAGATTGCAAAGTTTATCTCGATGTGTTTAACTTGCCAACGTGTAAAGGCGGAGCATCTTGTACCTAAGGGTCCGTTGCAACCACTTGAGATTAGGAATGGAAGTGGGAACACATTACTATGGATTTAGTTTCTGGGTCTTCCTGCGGTTTCTCAAGGCATCAATCTATTTGGGTTATTGTTGATAGATTAACCAAGTCTGCTCATTTCTTCTGCCGTCTGAGAGACTTATTCCTTGAGCGTCTTTCTAGTATGTGCGTAAATGAGATTGTGAGATTGCATGGCATGCCGTATCCATAGTTTTAGATCGTGACCCAAGATTCACTTCATGATTTTGGGTTAGTTTGTAGAAAAGCTATGGAGCGCAATTTACGATTGATTTGGCATACCATCCTCGAAGCGGATGGGCAATCGAAAGGACTACTCAAACTCTTGAAGATATATTAAAACTACGTGTCCTAGATTTCAAAGGAAGTTGGGATAAGTACTTGCCATTGGTGGAATCCTCATACAATAATAGTTATTAAACAAATATAGGCATGGTTCCATTCGAGCATTATATGGATGAAAATGTCGTTCTCGATATGTTGGGATGAGGTGGGTGAAGCAACATTGTTGGGACCCGAGTTAATACGTTATGACTATGTATGATCTAATGATTTGACAACGTATACAAAGCGGCACAAGATCGACAAAAGAGTTATCACGGATCTTCATCGAAAGGGCGTGGAATTTAATGTAGGGGATCATGTATTGTTGCGAGTTGCTCCATGGAAGGGTGTTACAAGATTTGGGAAGAGAGGAAAGCTCGATCCATGATTTATTGGTCCATTTCAAATTCTTGGCCGAGTAGGAAATGTAGCTTATAGACTTGCGTTACCTCAAAGTATGTCTCGTGTTCATAATGTGTTTCACATATCATACTTAAATAAATATGTGAAAGACCCGAACCACGTTATAGAGTTAGAACCCGGACGAGATAGCCAGAAGACTTAACGTGTGAGGAGGTACACATCAAGATTTTGGATAGGAAGGAGCATGTCCCTACTGCATGAAAAGTTATACCACAAGTTAAAGTTTTGTGGAGGAATCATGCTATATAGAAAATGACACAGGAATTGGAAAGCGGAAATGAAAGCGAGGTATCCTCACCTTTTGAAACACACAGTCGTCGTCGATTTCGAGGAATGAAATTTCATAAGGAGGGAGGTTGTAAGACCAAAAATTTTTTTAAATAAAAAGGAATTTCCTTTATTTATTATTTTGAAATAGTAAGGGTTGATTTGATTAATGTGGATAGTTAAGGGTTAAATATGCAAATATTTCAAAATAAGCAAGTGGTTATAAAATATTCATTGTTGTTAGGGAATATTAGTTTGGTGGTGGAATATTAAATGCGGTCGGGGAATATTAAATGCTGACAGTAGCGACCATGTGTGGGCCCATAACGGAAAGCGATTGGATGAAGAAAACGACAAATATAAGTTGTTTTTAAATAGCAGCGTAGTTATTCTGAGATTATCTTTGTTGGAATACCCGGTGGTTAAAACACACTAATACTGCGTTGTTGAGCAGATAGCACTGCAGTATTGCACCAATTATTGATTCTTACGTGAAGGCACTTTACTCGATAATGGTTACGATAATTCTTTATTCGATATTTTATTGAGTTAATAATTCTTTGCGTTGATATTTTATATTCTTTGTTGTTTGATAATTGTCATTACGATTATCTTTCATTATCGAAGCAATAATTCATATTATCTGAATAATATTATTAGATAACATTATTGGCAATGTCTAGAAAGTTACATCAAGGAGAGGTTTGGTCACCTAATTGCGCGCGCATGATGAAGAAGAAATTCTTATTGGAAAACCCCTCTTTCACAGGCTGCACGGTTGTCAATATTGTGATTACATAATATTATTTGTGAATAATTAATTATTGATTTATATGATGAGGAAAATATTGATTTTATGTGGATATAGATGGAGAAAATTTTTAAAATGACAATTGTTGAAAATTAATATTTTATCTTTTTACGATAAAATAATTCATTTAAATATATTATTTTAATAATATATTAACGGTGATATTTTACAACGAATGTGGGATATATGAGTATCTGAGGAGGAAGAGTATTTTTGTTGCAATAAATGTTTAAAACATGTTAAACATGTCGGTGGACCCCATTTATTGGTGAAATTTGATTATAGCTTTTATAAAATTGCTGTTTGTGGATTTCGGTCAATTTTCTGATTGGAATTTGGAAAAACTTTCTTCTGCAAAGTTGTAGAAATTGAATTTCCTATAAAAACTCATGAGATTCAAATTTTCTGATGAAAGGGCTATTTATTATGAATTATTGAAGTTAGAAACTCAAAATAATTGATTTTGGAAGTTTAAAATATTTAAAATTAGAAAAACGTTTTTCTTATTTTTTTCTAGAAGGTGGCATGTGTTTGATGGCTGAAATCAGATTCTAGACATGTGTAGAAAATAATATAATTATATTATTAATTTATTAAATTTTACTGCTTTTGGTGTTCTAAGCGATTTCTATAAATAGGTCTTTGGGTTAGAATTGAAAATCACACGAAAGCTGAAGTTTTCTCTCTCTATATTATCGGCGTATTCTTGTGAGTATTTTGAGTATACTTTGAGTATTGCTATACGGTGCAAGTCAAGTCATAGCTTTATATCCTGGTGTTTAAATTTAAATCTTGATCTTTCGAGTAAGGGATATTATTTTTTTCGTAATGATATTATTTCTTCAATATCATTATCTTTGAAATGTTGATCTGAAGTTTTATCAAATTTGGAACTTTTTCATGTCGGGTTCTTATTCATGGGGTTCTTATTCATGAGTTACTATTCACGAGTTCTTATTCATGAGTTCTTATTCACGATTCTTATTCACGAGTACTATTCAAGTATTTGAAGCGTGAAGATGTTTTTATGGAATTTCTATCTTTTGGTGTCGGAGTTACTATTCACGTATCGGCCTTATTCACGTATCTGACCTATTTCACGTTATCTGGTCTTATTCATAGAAAAATAAAATTTCTTCTTTTTGTCCAAAACATCTATTACGGATACTAACTTTCGATTGTATCCATGTTTTGATCATTCTTGAATTTTACACCACTATGATTATTTTTGAGGTATTTTTTTGGGCGTGGATAAAACCAAGTACGAATCCTTAATCCTTAATCCTTGTCATTTTGTTTCAATTGGATTCGTTTCTTTAAAAAATATTTTCATCATCCTCGGTCTTAAATGATGATATTATTGAATATCTTTGGCTTTGTAGTGCAAAGATGAATGATTTCTGAAGAATATCTTTGGCTGTGTAGTGCAAAGATGAGCGGTGTTGAGATGAACATGGTAGATTGATTAATATCTTTGGCACAGTGCAAAGATGAGCAGTGTTTAAATGAACATGACCCGGTGATGAATATCTTTGGCTGTAGTGCAAAGATGAATATTTGATTCGGATGTATATTGATTGATGTTACGAGGATAAAATATTGATGATGGATTTTAAATTCATAGATTATAGTAGATTTCATTCTCTACGTAACTCTTACATATGAATTATTATTTCATTATGCGAATATTGATCTGAAACTTGTTGTCTTTTGTATTCTATCAGATTTTCCTGTTGAAGACTAACGATAATTTGTTGTATATTATCTTAGTCATAATATTCTTTCTTGGGCTAGTTGAGCTCACCCTTTTCCTTGTTGTTCCATTTTTCTTCTCGGGAGGCGAGAATGTAGCGAGTACTCTAGTCGGGGTATGGAATGAAGGTTCTAGAGAGAGTTGTTTAGTAGTCCTCACCATTTTTGTAAAATAATGAATCAATAATTATGATGGGGATTTATTTGCGTGTGGATATTGTCTAGAAGACAATATTATATTTAAACTCACATATATATTATCGTATTTCACACGACATTTGTATTAAAGAAGTTGTAGTTTGCTTTTTTGTACCATGTATTTGGCGACTCGGAATGGGTGTTGTGTATACCTATTTTGGGGCGCCACACCATACCTCCTAGGTATCTTCTTCCATACTATTCCGGACTTTCATTTATGATTCATTTGTGGTACAATAGGTCTATCTACATGTTCCTCTCATTTGACTTATAGTGTTTTGTGGATCTTGAACTTTTCAAGATCTATTATCCTCCCACTAGCCCCTTCAATGATAAACACCTTTATCTTAGAAGGCGCAACGTGTTTCGTAACAAACACCTTTTGCTAAGTAGAATTATAGAACATATACCCTAAACTTACTTTTTAGGATGTTCCACAAATCAGTACATGTCAAATCTTGTCCCAAGCTTATCCTTTGAAACCTTTTCACACATAAGTTGGACAACCCTTATCTTAACATACTTAAGATTAGGAATCCTCCCCATCCATAACTTTTATGGAGTCTTGGGATGGATTTTGAGGTTACCTTTTTAGTAGATATCTGACATTTCTAGGACATTATCCCAGAAGGATATTGGAATGTCGGTAAAATAATTATGGACCGCACCATGTCCAACAAGGTACGATTTTTCATTCAGATACATCAATCAATTATTGCGTATCAGGATGTGTCCATTATGAGAAAACCATTTGAGATGATCTAGAAACTTATTGCACAAGTATTTATTCCTTGATCTAATCAAAGAATCTTAATACTTTGCCAATTTGTTTCACTTCTGAATTCTTTGAACCTTTCAAATAATTCACACTTGTATTTCAACAAATACATACATTCAACTCTTTGAATGATCATCTCATTTTCTTATACTAATTTGTTCAATATGCAAAATTATTTTCATATAAGTCAAGTATACAAAATTTATTAAGTAATATTCCTGTTCTATACAAAACATTATTATTATAAATAGAACAACAATTGTTCTTAATTATAATACCAAAGATTTCATTGTCCAACAATAAAATGGAAATAATATTTTAACAAGAATGGAATACAATAACAACTTATTGACTTAATAGATTTGCCCGTAGCATTGTTAAATTATAAGTTTCTATGGCTAATGTAGCAACCTTTGCTCACATTTCCCACATATAGGATTACTTATATTTGTTTAGCTTTCTTACTTTGGTCCCTTCATAAATCTATATTTATGATAACCAAAGTCGGTATCCAATACCCAAGTAGAACCTTGACTTAAAGAAAAATTTATTTAAATCATGAACAAAATTGTATTTATAACCAAAACTTCACTAAGCTTCTTTGTTAACCTCTCTGCAAAGATGTTTCTCGCATTTTCTTTCCAAAGTGTCGGGCTTATTGCGGTGGAAGCAAACTCCTTTGCTATCCATATCGGTTTTGTTCTTATTATCCTTTGTTTTTGCCTTTCTATATACCTTCTTTGAATCGTTCTTCTTTTCGGAAGATCCTTTGGCCCCTACCGGTAAGACATGGTCTTTCTTGGTTGAAAGTGACTCTCAACATTTTTCAACATGTTAAGCAAATCAAATGAGGCGATATCTAGCTTGTTCATATGAAAAATTCACAACAATTAATGAAAGGAGTCCGGAGTGAGTGCAAGATCAAATCTTGGCTCAACTCTCCATCCATGACAAAACCAGTTGTCTAATTAATCAATCAAATTGATTATGTTAAGAACTTTTTATGCATACTATAGTGCCATTGGCCATTCTAGATCGGAAGAGCTCCTTAGATATCGATATCTATCGGTCCCCACTTTCCTCACCATCAACTACTTGATGTGCGGGGAATATAGTAGAAGCATCCATAGTTTCATCTTGTGGCGTGAAGCTCGTTACTTTCGTGGATGCGAGAGCATGATGCATTGAGCCAATCAGTGCATCATCTTGCCACTTTCTAAAAGTAGCAATCTCTTCCTCGGAGGCATTATGCGCAACCATTGCGAGGATAAGGCGTATTAAGGACATAAGATAGCTTTTCAAATATGAGAACTTTCTCAAATTTCCTTAACCAATCCGTTTAATTCGGTTACGATTAATTTAGCATCTAATATGCTTCGCAGATGATAGTAATTTTAGACATTGTAAAATTTCAGAAATGAATTTGTAATTAACAATATTTTAACATACATTCTATTATTAATTACCAAAATAAATTAGGTCTTGTTTTAAATTGGTATCTCCCACTATTTTCTTCAAACTATATTACCCTCACTTATATAGTTCGGCAAAATCTAATTAAAGATTTGCTAGTGAGAATAAGGATCCCATTTCAAATGTATATAGCCTTGTGGTGACACAACAAACTATATATAAATAAATAGGTAGACAACTTTTGTCAATTACATCAACTATCTGACTCCTTGTATTTTGCCTCTTAGATTATTTTGATCAAGTGGTGGCACATCCGAATCAAAATTATCCAAGTTAAGTCCGACCTAGCACTCCATATATTCAAAAAAGAAAAATATCATCCTTGTGGTGACACAACAAAACAATATTGTTCAATTTTCTTTATAAGCATCAAATGTGATAAATTAACATCTTAAATACTTAATACTTGCCTTGTGGTGACACAACAAACTCATATTAAATATTTAATACTCTATTAATTTTATCATGCTAGAAAGCGACGCTCGATATTCCAAATATCTTTGAACGCTTAGGACTTAATATAAAAAATTGAGGGTTTGTTATTAATTTGTCTCATCTTGTTTAGCGCAGCATGCACATATATATATATAAAATACGCGTCGTATTAATGAACATGCGAAGCATGTTTGCATAATATATAATATATATAGTATAAGCATGCACATATAGAATACTATATTCTACCCGGATTGATTATGGACTTTTATTCTAGTTTGGTTCACTAGAGCCACCAAGTGAACCAAAAAAGGTCAAACCCTAGGGTGCAAGAAATAATATTTAAATATAACTATTACATTTAAACCCGGGCTCCATTACAAACGGGTTCTTGGCGCTTCGCTTGTCCTTTAATCTCTAATTCTTCAAAATTAATTCTAAATATTCCTATTACAAAACTATTTTAAAATAAATAGAAACCTTGATCGCCGATCGAGGGAAGTACATGGAGGAGATAGAATTTACATTAAGAAAAATTAGAGAAGGCGAGGTCGCAGACCCCATTTAATAAAACCCATACATTCATGCATCCAACTAAAATAAAATCCAATCGCATTGGTCAATAGTCCGTAATAATCAATCCCATTTATTATCATACACATCACCATATGCATCAATAAATAACATTCATCTCATGAATAATAAATATTTAATATATATATTGATATCATTTAATGGGCAAATTTAGTTAGTATAAAATCTATTTTTGAATCAAAATAAACTCCTTTATTTTAATCCAAATTTAAATCAAAATAAAACTATTTTATTTTAATTTATCCTATTTTGAATAAAATAAACTATTTTATTTTAATCAAAATCTTTAATCAAAATAAACTCCTTTATTTTAATTAATTATGGAATCCAATTCCATGTAATAAAAAAATCTTTAATTAAAATAAACTCTTTTATTTTAATTAATTATGAATCCAATTCCATGTAAAAAAAAATCTTTTATTTAAAGGAAACACGGATATTCTTTCCTATTCACAAATAAACTCCTTTATTTTGAATAATATGAAATCTTATTCCATATTTAAATAAACTCCTTTATTTAAGGAAAACATGGATTTTCTTTCCTATTCACAAATAAACTCTTTTATTTTGAATAATATGAAATCTATTTCATATTTAAATAAACTCCTTTATTTAAGGAAAATACATGGATTTTCTTTCCTATTCACAAATAAACTCTTTTATTTTGAATAATATGAAATCTTATTTCATATCTAAATAAACTCCTTTATTTAAGGAAAGATGGATTTACTTCCTTATTCACAAATAAACTCCTTTATTTTAGGAAAAATAAAATCCAATTTCAACTCCAATTAGTTATCATGGAATCCAATTCCAACTCTAATTAGTTATCATGAAATTATAATTTTAAAATTAAAATAAACTTTATATTTTAATATTAAAATAAACTTTTTATTTTAAGATTAAAATAAAATTTAATTTTAATTATTAAAATAATTAAGAATATATATATATATAACTATTATATATATATATAACTATTATATATATATATATATATAATATATATATACTGTTATCTTCTTAAACCTGCATAATATCAAGCCAGGAATCTCTTTCTTAGAAGCACGTGAATGGTGGCTTCCTGACTCACGAAAAATAAAACAGGTTTCCGTGAATTAAAAGGATTGGAAACATTGATCTGATGCTTGATACTAAAAAACTCCTGTAACATTTTCAAAAACCATGCACTGCTGCTTCAAAAAAAATGAGTCCGTATATATATATATTTTTTTTTTGATTTGCGTGCCTGTTTTGGTCTTTGAGTTCCGGTTTTTTTTTTTTTTTTTTATTTATAAATTTTATATAATAAAATTATGCCCAATAAAATTGTTCTAAACACATATCAACATACATATCAAATCTGAACAATTAATAATTCGCATAAAGGTTTGGCTCTGATGCCACTGTTAGGTTTGTAATATTCATAACGCAATCAAATTGCATAAAAAAGTGCTAAGCGTGTAAAAAATCGAGTTTAAAAATTTACAAACCATAAACCCGGATCACCCTTTATGCATAATTATTAATTAAACGAAAAGATAAAGAATAAAATCATACCCTTGAAGATCGAGCTTCCTCAGGTACAAGTTCACCTCCAAATCCTTTCGCGTTCAACTTGAATCCACCGGGTTTGGTTCCTTCCTTTGATCAACGTTAGCCACCCATGTGTTTGGCCTCTAGAGGTGATCCACCAAGGAAGAAGAAAATTCAAGAAGATGGGTATTTGGCTCAAACCCTAGTTTTCTATCTCTATAGAAAAGGTGTACTCTCCCAACAATTGGAATTATATCGTACTTTGTTAAAGTCAACAACCCATACCACCCATAATAAGACTCCTCTTATTTATAGATGTGGGCAACCCATCTTAACAATTAAGGAATTGAGTTTTATTTAATTAATTAAATTCTTTTAATTAATTAATCTCCCTAATCTTATTAGGGATAATTAATTAAACTCCTTTAACTAATTTTCCTTCCTAATCCAATTAGGAATATTTGAGAGTACTTATATTAAATTAATTCCTAAACTCTTTTAGAAATTAAAATAATAATAATTGTAATAATATTAATAAGACTCCTCTTATTAATTTATATTTAATATTTCTAAAATATTAAATAATAAATATTAAGCTATTTAATTTATTCTATCACCATAGATTAAATTAAATATACATAAATATTATTACGATTATGCCATTAACTTCTTAAATAATTATTCTTCCTTTTATGGTGTGACCCTTTTTAGGTTCTCCATATTAAACCGGTTGTGAATAAATCAATTAGAACAATTCTAATCTTATTTAAATAAATAAATTAAACAATTAATTTATTTAAATAAATAATATTTATTCTACATAGGGATAAGCCTCCTAGCGATCAACGACTTTTCCGGATAATATAGATTTCAACATTAATCATTAAAGAACCTTTGAGTAAATAGTTACCAAATGCAATTCAATCCTTCCACCATACATGTCCCAATTAAATATAAGACATGGAATTCTTGTCAAGTCTTATTTTATTTAATTATATGTATTTCGATCCTTAAATGCACAACTCCAAATAATGCAAATTAGAAACTCCTTTCTAATTTCATTCTCGCTTAACCCCAAGGACTACCGGGTTGTCATTTATCGAATCACATAGACATTTCTCTTCTTTTATTAGAAGTGGTAGATTCTTTATTGATCATACATTATCTCCATGTATAACTTATTATACCCAAGCATACCCTTTGATATACCCTAAGGGTCTTAAGGAATAAGTCAAAGTATAACTCATCATACACAAGATACTATGATGATCTCAAGTCCAAGGATTACTTGTCTTACTATCACTACTGAAATTCCTATTGACAGTAAAATAAAACTCCATTAGGTATTCCTTAGCGAGCCACGTTCGATGAACTTATTCTCTAATAAGCACCTACATACTTGCTTTAGTGTCTCCACACAAATGATCATGAGATCAATCATCCTCATCCAATGAAACAACAACGATGTATGTACCAATCTATCCTGGATTCACTAATCCCCAATTTAGTAATCCAATGATTGGGAACTATTTTAGTTTTAAGCTTTCTAAGAATTTAGATCTCATTAGAATGATCATCATCATTATTCTAAAAGCATTGCTTAAAACTATGGGTTTATCACATATTATAAAAAAACAAACATCATATAGATAATTAAAAGCCTTTAATAAATTAATACTTTTTATTAATAAATGAATAAGATTGTTACAAAGTATATGCTTTATCATCAAACACGATTGGCTTGTGTGCATATTACTTTCTACTACTACTTATATATCCAAGTACTCTTTCTTCTTAAGGTAGGGAATATTATTTGTTGTACTTTCGTAAGGGGTGTTATTCTTTCTTATTCATGAAGAGAATCTGTTGTTATTCCATTTCTTATTATTACATTGGAATAACTTTGATACATGTGATCACCCTATACTTGGTGACATTCTTCTATTACTCTGTTGGAACATCCTCGTCTGTGTTTTTTACACCTACCGGTTAAAATTTTTATTATTATTCCGTTGGAACATCCTCATACGTGTGTTTACAGGACTGGTTCCGCTCTTTTTATTATTATTCCGTTGGAACATCACATGCATGTGTTTTACACAGGACCTGAATTCCGCTCTTATTATTATTCATTTGGAACATCACATGCGTGTTTTACACCTACTGGTTCCATCTTTATTATTCTGTTGGAACATCCTGGCCGATTGCAAATTTTGCCTGACCGGTTCCGTTATTATTATTCTGTTGAATAACTTGTCATGCGCAGCGCAATCTGCATGCGTGGTGATTTCTTTTGTTATTCCATTCTTTATTATACTCACGTTGGTTAAAGTTTTGGCTTCTATACTCCATGAAATTAGTAGAATATCCTTGATATTTGCACTTCATCCAATATCTTTTTTCATGGAAATATTCTTCCGATCATTCTTGAATTTTACTCTACAAAATAGTATCATGTTGACAATTTGGACGTTAATAATTCTGGATAAAATAATTCTTGAACTTGTTTTATATCAATTCTTATATCATTGTCATCATCCTCATGTTTATATTTGTTGAAAGTCATCTCGTGGCTTTCAGTGCATATATATGGACTTGGTATGATTATGACCGTGGATTATTCATTATAATCATGACCGTAATGTTACAAATGATGTGGTAAAAGTTCTCATTGGCCCGTGATGCATTGATGGACGATTGTTGGCATGATCATGACCATTAATGAATACACACAAATATTCTTGGCAGTAGTGCATGGATAATTGTGGTCGTGATACTAAAGAATATCCTCGGGTAGTAGTGCGGGGGGTGATTCGATGATGTGGAATATTTATTAAGTTGAGTCTCAACGATAACAGTGATGAAAAACCTTTTTAATCATAAATGATAGTAGATTTTATTTTCTTCTTGACTCTTTTAATGGATTGCTTGTTCCGTTGCAGTTAAACTTGATGTTTATTATATTTTATCAGTTTAACATTGTTGGAGACTAATGATAATTTATTCTGCATTATCTTAGTCATAATATTTCTTACTGGGCTAGTTGAGCTCACCCTTCCTTTCACTGATCTCTTTAGGAAATGAGAATATAGCTGGAATGAGTCGGGGAACGGAGTGATGGTCCAGAGGATAGCATTAGTAGTCCTCACTATTCTGTGAAATAGTGTGATAATAATTGTAATGAGGACTCCTTTTGAGTTTGTATAATCTCTAGTAGATAATATTTGTATTCAAACTCACAGTTTATGTTTCGTCGTATTGTACACGACAGTTGTATTAGTAAGTTGTATTTGAATTACGTACCATGTATCAAGGCGACCCAAGATGGGTGATGTATACCTAATTTTGGGGCGTCACAGTTGGTATCAAAGCTTAGGAATATGATCCCTGGCTAAGATGTGAGACTAGAACTAAGAGGGGAGAGACGGGGAATTCCTTCGCTAGTATGACCTACGTAAATTTATTTTGTATTTAAATTGGTTGGTAAGAGTTTAGAGATATTATGTTACATGTCAATTAACCTTTGTTTTGTGGCAGTATCTAAAAATGACATCGAGAAAAATGTTGAGAATAGCAATGGAGCACAAGAGACCGCTGAGTCTCCACATATCAATAATCGTGGAGAATGTGCATCGTGAAGGCGACAATCCTCATGCAAACAACAACAACGACCAAATGATGAATGATGGATTGTTCGAGGCTTTATGAATTCATGCAATGAAGCAAGCAGAGAGAGCTGGCTCCTCATCCAAAATGTGGTGGAAACATCGACTCTCGGTGATCACCGCTAAACAATTCAAGGAGCCGGGACCACCGGAGTTTAAAGGAGAGCCAAAACCACTTATGGCGGAAGCATGGATAAAGCGTATCACCAAGATATTTGATGTCTTGGGATGCTCCGAGGAGCAAAAGGTTCCTTTGCCGCCTTTATATGTTGCGGAGAGAGGCAGACATCGGTGGGATTCTGTGAAAACGACTCAACTCCGCCGATTGAAGATGTCTTGGGAGAAGTTCCAAGAGTCTTCAACGACAAATAATTTCCCAAAAGTATTCGCCACACATGAAGGAGGTGGAGTTTATCAAATTGAGCAAAACAATATGACCGTGTCGCAATACGAGGCAAAATTTGCGAGTTATCCCTGGCCATATCCCCACTTGGTGGATAATGAAGAGAAAATGGCGCGAATGTTTTTAAGAGGTTTGAAGCCGGAGATACGTCAACTTCTTATTTCTCATAAACTGTGTTTGTATTCAGATGTTGTAAATAGTGCTCAGTTGGTGGAGCGCGATAACGAGTCAACTCAACCAAAAGAGAGCAGCCGGCAAAATGATAATACCAATGAGAGCAGTCATCGAAGCGGTGACAACAAGCGTGGAGGGAATCAACATGCCAAAAATGGTAACCACTTTGGTGGTAATCAAAGCCAAAACAATAAGAATGGACATTTCAAGAAGAGGAGATTCAACAATGATGGAAAGACATCAGCACCAGCACCCGTTGTTAAGGAAGGAGAAAGACCACCTATCATATGCTTCAAATGCGGAGGGGAGGGACACATCAGTCCAAATTGCGCGATGTCGTCCAAAGCATGTTATAATTTTGGAAGAGAAGGTCACTTAGCCCGATTTTGTCGTTCACCAAAGACAAATTCAGCTAGGATGGAGGCACCAAAGGCTGTCCCAAAAAAGACAAAGCCGGTAGTGCAAGGGAGAGCATTTGTTGTGACCTCCCAGAAAGCAAGGAACCCGAATGAGGTCATCACGGGTAAGCTTATCATAAACTCTAGCGAAGTCTACACTTTATTTGATACCGGTTTTACCCATTCTTTTATTTCTCCTACTTGCGCTCAACGATCAAATTTAACTCCGGAGAAATTAGACTTTGACTTATCTGTGGAAACTCCGTTGGGAGAAACCTTCATTACATCAACGGTTTATAAGTCTTGTTTGGTTCAAGTTAGTACCCACACATTACCTGTCGATCTTATTGCATTAAAAATACTTGCATTTGATTTAATTCTAGGGATTGATTGGTTAACTACTCATCATGCAAAAATTGATTGTTTTCGTAAGGTTGTTAGCTTTCATATTCCTAATCGACCTATTATGTGAATTCAAGCAACCAAACCATTAAAATCAATCACTGTCATCTCAAGCCATAAAGCTATTCGTTTATTGAAAAACGAATGTCAAGCTTTCTTAGCTGATGTCATAGATCTAAACAAAAATACGTCAGTTTTGAATAATATTTCTATTGTTAATGAATTTCCTGACGTAATCCCTGAAGAACTTCATGGCCTACCCCCAGAGCGTGAAATTGAATTTTGTATCGACCTTGAACCCGGTACAAAACCAATTTCTAAATCCCCATATTGAATGGCTCCTATTGAACTCCAGGAGTTAAAAACTCAACTGCAGGAATTGTTAGACATTGGCTTTATTCGTCCTAGTACTTCTCCTTGGGGTGCTCCTGTTCTATTCGAGAAGAAGAAAGATGGGAGTATGCGACTTTGTATTGATTATCGGGAGTTGAATCATGTCACCATAAAAAATAGGTACCCATTGCCACGTATTGATGACCTGTTTGACCAGTTGCAAGGAGCCAAATTTTTTCAAAGATTGATCTTCGTTCCGGATATCACCAATTGAAGATTAGAACCGATGACATTCCAAAGACGGCTTTCAGAACTCGGTACGGGCATTATGAATTCCTAGTCATGTCCTTTGGATTGACTAATTTTCCTGCTGCCTTCATGGATATGATGAACCGAGTATTCAAGGAATATTTGGATCACTTTGTGGTCGCCTTTTATTGATGACATCCTCATATATTCCAAAACCCGTGAAGATCATGAGCAACACTTGAGGCTGATACTCCAAAAAGCTTCGTGAATATAAGCTTTATGCCAAGTTGAAGAAATGCGAGTTCGGCTTGAGGAAGTAGCATTCCTTGGGCACGTGGTATCAAGTCATGGAATATCTGTTGACCCAGCAAAGATTGAAGCTATTCAAAGCTGGGGGCAACCTAAATTACTGACCGAAGTACGTAGCTTTCTCGGCTTAGATGGTTATTATCGGAGATTCGTTGAAGGGTTTTCTTGAATCGCTACTCCAATAACTCAGCTGACTCGGAAAGATACAAAGTTTGGTTGGAGCGAGGAATGTGAGAAGAGTTTTCAAGAACTCAAGAGGAGACTCATTTTAGCACCTGTTCTGACAATACCATCTGGTTCGGAGGGATTTGTCATCTACAGTGATGCTTCGGGCAAAGGGTTAGGATGTGTTCTCATGCAACATGGGAAAGTCATAGCCTATGCCTCACGACAACTCAAAGAATATGAGAGGAATTATCCTACTCATGATCTAGAGTTAAGCATTTGTTATCTTCGCACTAAAGATTTGGAGGCATTACTTGTATGGGGAGAAAGTGGAGATCTTTACGGATCATAAAAGCCTCAAATATTTCTTCACTCAAAAGGAACTCAACATGCGACAATGACGTTGGCTTGAACTGTTGAAAGATTATGATCATACTATCCAATACCATCCTAAAAAGCGAACGCGTAGTAGGTACGATTTATTGAGTAGAAGATCATATCTTGGTACGAAAGTGCAATATTGTCAACGCAAAGGCCCATTTTGTATGACTTGCAAAGGATGGAGATTGAGATAAAGACTCTAGGGACCCACGTGATGATGACAAATATACGAGTAAAACCGACTTTAATTGATAAAATTAAAGCTGCTCAAATTACAGATCCGGAGCTGATGCGTATGAGGAAGAAAGTGCAAGAAGGTGCGATGCCAGAAGCAAAAATCGATAAATAAGGAATACTTCGAGTCAACTCCAGACTTTGTGTTCCTAACGACCCTAATTTAAAGTATAAAATCATGATGGAGGCGCATAACACACCGCTTGCAATCCATCTCAGGAGTACCAAAATGTATCATGATCTTCACATACATTTTGGTGGGGCACATATGAGAGAGAGATATACTTGTTTATCTCAAGGTGTCTAACGTGTCAACGAGTCAAGGCCGAGCATCAAGTACCAAAAGGTCCATTACAACCACTTGAAATTCCGAATGGAAGTGGGAGCACATTACCATGGATTTCAAGCATCGGTCTTCCCAAAGTTTCTCAAGGCATAGATGCGATTTGGGTCATTGTTGATAGATTGACCAAGTCCGCTCATTTCTTACCGAGATATGAGAAACTTATACACTTGAACGCCTTGCTCGTATGTACATAAATGAGGTTGTAAGATTGCATGGTATGCTAGTATCCATAGTTTCTGATCGAGACCCAAGATTCACTTCAAGATTTTGGATTAGTTTGCAAAAAGCTATGGGCACAGATTTACGATTTAGCTCGGCATATCATCCTCGAATTTGACGGACAATCGGAGAGACTATTCAAACTCTTGAAGATCTATTAAGACTCGTGTCCTTGATTTCAAGGGAAGTTGGGACAAGTTCTTACCATCGGTGGAGTTTTCCTACAACAACAGCTTATCAAGCAAGTATTGGCATGGCTCCATTCAAGCGCCAGTATGGAAGAAAGTGTCGCTCTCCAATCTTTGGGATGAGGTGGGTGAAGCAACGTTGTTGGGACCAGAGTTAGTATGTATGACTACGGAAAAGATTCAAACGATCCGGAAACGTATAAAAACCTCACAAGATCGACAAAAGAGTTATGCTGATCTTCATCGAAAGGACGTGGAATTCGATATAGAGATCATGTGTTATTACGTGTTGCTCCATGGAAAGGAGTTACGAGATTTGGAAAGAGAGGAAAGCTCAATCCTCGATTCATCTACCCATTTTAACCCTTGATCGAGTAGGAACCGTGGCCTATAGACTTCGCTTTTACCGCCAAGTATGTCTCGTGTTCATAACGCTTTTTTCATATCCATGTTACGTAAATATGTGGAAGACCCAAACCACATTATTGAGTTGGAACCGCACGAAATAATTCAAGATTTGACGTATGAAGAGGTTCCTGTTCAAATCTTGGATAAGAAGGAACATATTCTACGCACCAAAATTATACCCCAAGTCAAAGTTTTGTGGAGAAACCACGATGTTGAGGAAATGACTTAGGAGTTAGAATCTGAAATGAAATCAAGGTATCCTTACCTCTTCGACATACCAGGTACGTACCCTAATTTCGAGGGCAAAATTTCATAAGAAGGGGAGATTGTAAAACCCCAACTTTTTGAATAAAGATGAATTTTCTATAAATATTATTTTTGAATATTATGGAGTGAAATTGATATAATAGTTGTGGGTAATATTTATAAATTTTGCAAAGTACGCAAGTTGTTATATAATATTCGATTGGTCGGGGAATATTCGTTTTAACAGGGAATATTCGTACAATGGCACAATCATTGGGGGACCCCACAACGGAATTATTGTTGGATTAAGAAAACGACAAAAATACTTTATGAAAATAACGACGGAAGTTTTACCGTTAACTGTTGAAACACCTGGTGTTAAAAAAATAAAATAATAATACGCGTGGTTGCATAAGTAGCACACGGTATTAATTATTGATGCTTAAGTGATAAGTCACTCAGCTTTTGTTGGTATTATTAATATAATAATACGAAAAATCTTTTATATAAAATGTAATACTTTTATAAAGTTATTCTATAAATAGAATATATTATATTCTATTATGCATAATGTTGTTGCATAGTGTTTTGCATAGTGTTTGCATAGTAAAATCTTTTATAAAGTTATTTGTTTTATTAGATTATAAATAGAATATATTATATTTTATTTAAAAGATTTTGCTTTAAATATGGACCGTCGATTAAAGTAAATCAATCTCGACTGCTCATGAGTTAGTTACTATGCATTCCATTTTTCTATAAATAGAAGCTCATTCATTCATTATTTTTCTTACGAATTCACTTTGAAACTCTGAGAGATAAACTATAGATAGAGAGAAGAAAGAAAGTATTCGCTACGTCACTACTTATATATCCAAAGACAGTTCTTCTTAAGGTAGGGAATATTATTTGTTGTACTCGTAAGGGGTGTTATTCTTTCTTATTCATGAAGAGAACTGTTGTTATTCCATTTCTTATTATTCTCATTGGAATAACTTTGTATACGCTATACACCCTATACTTGGTGACATTCTTCTATTATTCTTTGGAACATCCTCTGCAGTGTGTTTTACAATGGACTGGTTCCGTCTTTATTATTATTCCGTTGGAACATCACATGCTCATGTGTTTTACACAGGACTTGGTTCCATTTTTATTATTATTCCGTTGGAACATCCTCGCTCATGTGTTTTTACACGGACCTAGTTCCGCCTTATTATTATTACGCTGGAACATCACATCGTGTGTTTTACACCGACTGGTTCCGCCTTTATTATTCTATTGGAACATCTTGTCTTGTGCAAATTTTGCACGACTCGTTCCGTTATTATTATTCTGTTGAATAACTTTGCCTATCTGCAAGTACCGCATGCATGGTGATTTCTTTTGTTATTCCATTCTTTATTATACTCAGTTGGTTAAAGTTTTAACTTCTATACTCCATGAAATTAGTAGAATATCCTTGATATTTGCACTTCATCCAGTATCTTTTCATGGAAATATTCTTCTGATCATTCTTGAATTTTACTCTACAAAACAGTATCATGTTGACAATTTGGACGTTAATAATTCCTGAATAAAATAATTCTTGAACTTGTTTTATTGAATTCTTATATCATTGTCATCATCCTCATGTTTATATTTTGTTGAAAGTCATCTATGGCCTGTAGTGCATATATGGACTTGGTATGATTATGACCAGGGATTATTCGGTGTAATCATGACCGTAATGTTACAAATGATGTGGTAAAAGTTCTCATTGGTCCGTAGTACATTCTTTGGACGAGTTGTTGGCATGATCATGACCATTAATGAATACACAAATATTCTTGGCCCGTAGTGCATGGATAATTGTGGTCGTGATACTAAAGAATATCCTCGGCCGAGTAGTCGTGGGTGATTCGATGATGTGGAATATTTATTAAGTCGATTCTCGTGATAACGATGATGAAAAACCTTTTAATCATAAAAGATAGTAGATTTTATTTTCTACTTGACTTTTTTAATGGATTGCTTGTTCCGCTTCTTGCTTAAACTTGATGTCTATTATATTTTATCGGTTTAACATTGTTGGAGACTAATGATAATTTATTCTGCATTATCTTAGTCATAATATTTCTTACTGGGCTAGTTGAGCTCACCCTTCCTTTCGCTGTTCTCTTCAGGAAATGAGAATATAGCTGGGATGAGTCGGGGAACGGAGTGATGATCTAGAGGATAGCATTAGTAGTCCTCACTATTCTGTAAAATAGTGTGATAATAATTATAATGAGGACTCCTTTTGAGTTTGTATAATCTGTAGTAGATAATATTTGTATTCAAACTCACAGTTTATGTTTTGTCGTATTGTACACGACAGTTGTATTAGTAAGTTGTATTTGAATTCTGTACCATGTATCTGGCGACCCAAGATGGGTGATGTATACCTAATTTTGGGGGCGTCACAAATGATACTAATTGTAAATATATAATCTCATGTTCAAGTCACATACTTGAAACTATATAATTTGTATCAATATTCTAAGGATTTTTATTATGTTAACATTTATATAACGCAGTAAATAAAACCATAATAAAATCATTCATTTATTCAATCAAATATAATATCAAAACGTTAAGCAATTATATCAAATAATTGGCTTCTAGGGCATAAACTCTAACACCTAGCTAGTCTACAAATAGGAAAATAATTGAAAGCTACCATCAATAATGCACCAAGGGCATTTTAGACATTTTGCATACATTTTCAAGGGTATTTTAGTTACTTGTGCAAACCCTTAGGGTTTGACCCTTAGTGTTAAAACCTAATGTTCCCAAAAATCAATTTTCTAATATTTTCATTTTAGGTTTTCTAAATAGAAAATTAATATCTCTAAATTATAATTAGGATTTTCTAATTATATTCTAATTTCCCAATAAAAATCAATCTTGATAATTAGGTTTAATAATTCCTAATTAAAATTGCTAATTTAGCAATTAGGTCCATTAGGGTTTCAAATTATTAGATAATCTAATTAATCATTAGGGTTATCCCTAATTAGGTTTGTAATTAAAATACATAAACCTTATACATAGCATTTAAATTTCCAAATTAGGATTTTAATATCCGAATTAGGGTTTCAAATTTCCGGAACTGAAATTAGGGTTTCCAGAACCGGTTTTTAGGGTTTCTTATTAGACATTAGGGTTTTCTAACTAAACGTTGACGTTCTTAATATAATATTAGGGTTTGCCACTGATATAGTTTATTTGGTCAACCCTTGACCCTTAACCACATACTGTACACATATACAACCATATACACAGAACATATTCACATATATCCTTAATCCTAAATAATTCACCTAAATCCTTCACAGAATTTTGAAATCCTCAAAATTCCTTCTCAAAAATATCAAACGCATACACTTATTTTCTGTCTAGGTTCTAATATTGAACCTTAAATCAATTAATTAAAATTTTAAAAATTTTCTAAATTCTCGGGTTGTCACAGGTACTATTCACCCGGGGTACTATTCACGACAAAAATTAATTTCTTTTCTGTCCAAATTATTTTTGATACATGAATATTATTCTTGAATTTTACTCCACAAAACAGTTATCATATTGATAATTTGGACATTCTTGAACTCTGGATAAATTGAATTATAAATCTTTAAAATTTATCTTTGCTCTCACTTAATTGAATTCTTATATCATTGTCATCATCATCATGCTTAAATTGTGATGAAAGTCATCTTTGGCTCGTAATGCATAGATGGACTATTGATTGTTATGATTATGACCAAGAATTATGTATTGGTATAATCATGACCTGTAATATTACAAATGATGTGGTAAAAGTCCTCATTGGCCCGTAGTGCATTGATGGACAGTTGTTTGGCATGATCATGACCACTGGTGATAATAACGAATATCATTGGCCCGTAGTGCATAGATAATTCGTTGATGTGAATTATTTATTGAGATGTGTTACAGAGATAAAATATTATTGATGAACTTTTAAATCATAGAAGATAGTAGACATCATGCTCTACTTGACTCTTCTAATGGATTGCTTGTTCCGCTGCAGTTAAACTTATTGTCTATTGTATTCTATCAGTTTTACACTATTGAAGGCTAAGAATAATTTATTTTGCATTATCTTAGTCATAATATTCTTTACTAGGCTAGTTGAGCTCACCCTTTTCTTTCATTGTTCTCTTCAGGAAATGAGAATATAGCTGGAACTAGTCGGAAAACGGAGTGATGGTCCGAGATGGTGGCTATAGTAGTCCTCACTATTCTATAAAATAGTGTGAATAATTGTAATGAGAACTTCATTTGAGTTTGGATATTGTCTACGAGACAATATTCGTGTTAAAACTCTCAGCTTATGGTTTGTCATATTTTGCACGACAGTTGTATAAATTAAGTTTGTATTTAAATTATGTACCATGTATTTGCCGACTCAGAATGAGTTGTGTATACCTATTTTGGGAGCGTCACAGTTCTAACTCAACATCTCTCAAATTCAAAACTCCTTAATATCAAAACAAAGAAGTTGATTAGGGTTTGAGTCAAAAAGAACGTTCGGTAAAAATAGAATCAAAGAGAAAAAATTATTGGTGGGTCTTGGCTTGTGGCTTAGCCTGTTTGGGAATGACCTATAAGTCATTTGTTTCTATTCCGTCGTTCGTGAATGACTTATTTTTTTACTTATAAGTTGAGTTTTAAGTTAAAAAAAAGTATTTTAACTTGTAAGTCTAATTTAGCCTTGCTCTCCTTTTTATTAATGTCTTTTATAATAATCTTTACATTTATTTTAATTTTTAAGCAATTATGAGCCGGACACATTCATTACTTATTTTAACTAATAGTTGACTTATACGTCAAATTAATGCCGAACACTTTTACTTATACGTCACAACTTAAAATAATTTATAAGTCAACTTATATTTTAACTTATAAGTCATTTAAAATAAGTCATTCCCGATATGGTTAAATTCAACCAAATATATCACGACAATAATTTGATTACTACGGAGTCGTCAATTGATTTGAAAATGTCTGCAATTAGGTCTAAGGCGAGAATGGTGCTTTTCTTGTTAAACCCTTGTTAAATCTTCCCCATCATTAAAATGAGAGCCTACTATAGAAGATGATTAAGAATTCAGTTTCTCTCCATTTATGTTTCGTTTGAGAAGGTTCAGAGTGAGATTCAATTGCAGTTGATAATGCTTCCAGGAATATTACAAAGTTGGGAAGTAATTTCGAGATTTAGGGATTATGATGCCATGGGTTTTGATGGAAAGTTGGAGAATAGGAAAAATATGTGCACTGTGAGTTTGAGTTAGGGTTTGAAGATGGATGAAGGAGATAAACGTGAGTATAGAGAGAGAAAAAATAATGTGAGGTTTAATTAAGGATAAATTACATATATTAGTACATTTTTAGAAATAATTACAAAAATCATACACCTATAAAATAATTACAAAAATAAAACACTTTTTCATATTTATTTACAATATTAGTGTAATTATGATTCCTTAATTTAAGGGATTAGTATTAATTGGGCGATATGGCAAATCGGGTGGTTTTTGAAACGCGTATTCCTATGTAAATAAACCTTCTTTTCTCCCAACTTCCACAATTTTCGTACTTTCTCTCTAAAAATCTTCTTCTTCTTCTTCTTCTTTGGATGTCGTAAATTGGTTAATGAATATTGATCTTCGAGATACTACACCAACTTTGTTCGTGTTTTGCGATTCGATGATTTATATTTCATACAATCTGCTTGTTATTGATCCATTATTAATCTCAATAATAATTTAGAGTTCAAGTATAGGGAAACGTTTGGGTCATTGCGATATGGTCTCAATTTCGATTATGGGCGTAAAATTGTGCGAATGGCCATGTAGTTTGATATCGAGAAATTGAGTAAGATTTGATTCTTTCAAATACATGATCGATGTAATGCTATATTACGTAATCTATATGGTCTAGGTGTAAGAAAGATCGGAGTTACAACGCTACCTCCAACTGGTTGTTTGCCAGCCGCCATCACTTTATTTGGTTGAGGAAGCAATCAGTGTGTTAAGAAGGTTGAATGCAGATGTCGTTTCATTCAACAATATGCTAAATATCACATCTCAAAAATTGTTGACCTAGTTGCCTGGTCTCAAACTAGTGGTTTTTGATATTTACAACTATTTTAAAGGTGTGTTAATTTAAATTTTATTATTGTTACTATCATATAACTGTTTGGTTACTTCTGCATTATGTTTTGGTTACTGTTAATTTGGGATTCAGATACCATTTTTGTTACCTTGATTTGGTATTTTGGTTACTTTTTTATGTTGTTATGGTTACCATGTATTTGCTTAGTATACATGGTTGACTAAACTTTGTTTGGTCTATATGTTGTTTATGTATTGGTTACCATTAATATATGTTTTGGTTACTAACATATAATTGTTTGGTTACTTCATTAGTATATTTTTTGTTACTGTTAGCTTATGATTTGGATACCATTTTTTTTCCTCAATTGAGATTTTGGTTACTTTTATATGTTGTTTTGGTTACAATGTATTTGTTTGGTAAATTGTTTATGATATAAATATTGTTTATATCCGTTACTAATATTTATGTAAATTTGCGCTTATGAAATCTTTCTTTGTGAGGAATGCAATAGAAAATTCATTGAAAAGTTATATATTGGTGTGACATGGAAGTCCCCGACATTATTACCAAGAAATTGAACCCAAGACAGTTGAAGAAGTTAAAGGCATCATTAGTTTGTGGATGTATCATTTTTGTAAATAATAAACCTAAGTCATAATAAACCATGTATTTGTTTAGTATACATTGATGTATTATTTTTGTAAATTCCTTCAAATATATTCTACAAGGTTTATGTTATTCTATTTCTACTTTCATTTCCACAAACACATCTTACATATTCTGGTTACTTTTATATAACTATTTGGTTACTTCTTTATTATGTTTTGGTTACTGTTACCTTATGGTTTGGCTACTATTATTGTGTCCTCAATGTGGGATTTCGGATACTTTTATTTTTTTTATTCTGGTTAATATGTAATTGTTTAGTATACATGAATTGCCTAAACTGGATTTCATTACATGATGTTTCTATTTTGGTTACCATTAAAACCTGTTATGGTTACTATCATATAATTATATGGTTACTGTTTTATTATGTTACATTATGGTTATAGTATACATGGATTGCTTAAACTAAGTTTCATTATATGATGTTTCTGTTTTGGTTACCATTAAAACCTGTTCTGGTTACTATCATATAATTATATGGTTACTGTTTTATTATGTTACATTATGGTTATAGTATACATGAATTGCTTAAATTGAGTTTCATTACATGATGTTTCTGTTTTGGTTACCATTAAAACTCGCTTCAAGTACTATCATATAATTATATGGTTACTTGCTTTTATTATGTTACATTATGGTTCTCATTATTTAATGGTTTTTGACTACTATTATTGTACAATCAATGAGGTATTTTAGTTATTATTTATTGTTTCTTTTAAGTTGTATTTGCTACATTGTTTGAGATGTACAGTTGGTAACCAAATATGTATATAAAGGTAACCAACTATTGTTTTGATAGTAACCACAGAGTTACAAGCTTGTTTGAGGACATATATCAAATGTGAAGTGTACATGTCATAGTATAATTGGGTTGCCTAAACAAATAATATCACCTTCATTACAGGATGCTGGATACACAGGTTGTTTTATAATTTGGTTACCATTAAAACATATTATGGTTACTGTTATGT
This sequence comes from Panax quinquefolius, assembly GCA_020205615.1. Classification (NCBI taxonomy): domain Eukaryota; kingdom Viridiplantae; phylum Streptophyta; class Magnoliopsida; order Apiales; family Araliaceae; genus Panax; species Panax quinquefolius. Next base: position 19,693,430 of record CM035164.1, read on the forward strand.
AACTATTTGGTTACTTATTTATTATATTTGTTTTACTGTTATTTAATTATTTTTGACTGTTATTATTGTACAATCAATGAGGTATTTTAGTTATTATTTATTGTTTCTTTTAAGATGTGTTTGCTACATTGTTTGAGATGTACAATTGGTAACCAAATATGTATGTAAAGGTAACTAACTATTGTTTTGATAAGAACTGTGAGAGTTACAATCTTGTTTCGTGACATATATCAATTGTGAAATGTACATGTCTTAGTATAATTGGATTGCTTAAACAAACAATATCACCTTCATTACAAGATGTTTGGATACATGTGTTGTTTTATGTTTTGTTACCATTAAAACATATTATAGTTATCAAGTATGTAACTATTTGGTTACTTATTTATTATATTTGTTTTATTGTTATTTAATGGTTTTTGACTACTATTATTGTACAATTAATGAGGTATTTTAGTTATTATTTTTAATTCTTTTTAAGTTGTGTTTGCTACATTGTTTGAGATGTACAGTTGGTAACCAAATATGTATATAAAGGTAACCAACTATTATTTTGATAGTAACCAGAGAGTTACAATCTTGTTTCAGGACATATATCAATTGTGAAATGTACATGTCATAGTATAATTAGGTTGCTTAAACAAACAATATCACCTTCATTATGTGATGTCGGATACATTGTGTTGTTTTATGTTTTGGTTACCATTAAAACATATTATGATTATTGTTATGTAACTATTTGGTTACTTATTTATTATATTTGTTTTACTGTTATTTAATGGTGTTTGACTACTATTATTATACAATCAGTGAGGGATTTTAGTTATTATTTTTTAAAATCAGTATATAGCAAATTATTTTGTATAATTAGAAATCAAAATATTAATCAATATCAATTTTGTTTACTGTACACAATAAAAAATGTTACCAACCATATGGATAATGGTTACTCATAGTAAACAATTATATATTCATGTATTTACACTCTTAATGTACAACAATTTATCAGGCCTTTTTTGGTCTTAAAATAGGTGGATTATTGCATGTTTTCCTGTTGTGTCCTTTTTCTTGGCACCTGCTGCATTTGTTTTGAATTTTGATTTCAGACCCATGTTTGTACCTCCCTATTCTTGATCTTCCCGTTGGTCTTCTTGTGTTCGGTGGTTTTACACATATGTTTCTTACTTCCTCCGCATATCCCATTTTTCTTTGTCATCTAACTACATCGATGGAAGTCGAACAAATATAATATTAAACAACAACCAAACCAAAGATTAGTCAAGAACAAATATAATGTTAAACAGTAACCAAACCAACATTAGTCAATAACCAAGTCATCATTTTTCAGTAACCAAGTCAGCATTGTTCAGTAATAATATGCATTAACCATTATAATTTTTCACAGTAACCAACTCAAAGAATATTCAAGAACCATTATAATGTTACACAGTAACCGAATCAGCATTAATCAGTAACCAAGACAACATTAAACAGTGAAAATGTTACACAATAAACAAGACAACTCAGATAGTAACTAGCAGTTTTAGGAAGTTAAACAATGCATTTAATGAGTAATCGAATCAAAGATTAATCAAGAATCAAGACAACATTAGACAAAGACAATGTTACACAAAGAAAAAGACAACATCGACAAGAATTAGCGCTTTAGGAAAGTTAAATAATGTATTTAATGAGTAACCATCAATATAATAAAATCAATAGAAATCATTTAAAAATTATAAAGCAATCAAATAAACATTATTCGTAAACCAAATTTATAATAAACAACAACCAAATTATATATTTAATAACTATAATATAAAACACATTTTCAAATGCATTTTGTAATCAAAACAACAAGATAATTGACTTTGTGGACAAATCAAAGAGCGAAAAACTTAAAAAAGGTAACCAATATACGAGTATATAGTAACTACTTGGGGTAACCAAATAAACATTTAAAGTATACAACAACTAAATAAACATTATACAAGAACCAAATCAATAATAAACCACATTTTTAATCAACATCAATTTTGGTTATCAGACACCATCAAAAATGTTACCAACCATGTGGTTAATGGTTACTAATAGTAAACAATTATATATTCTTGTAAACAATTAAATTTGTTGTATTAGTTATCGTCAGTCTCCATTGTTTGCAAATCGAATAAACATTGTAAAAGTAACCAAATCAATATTAGACAAGAACTAAATTACATAATGTTAGTAACGGAAAATAAACTAATTTTTTACATGCAATTTTGAAGGCCTAAACGATAGAATTTGACCAAAAACTGATAGCGTTCACCAAAGAAAGTCGGTGAGTTTTGATCGTTGAATTCGCTTTTCAATGAAATTAGGCTCTAAAAATGCCAAAATCCAACACTCCAATCTTGACGCTTATTGCCAAATCAAGAATCGGATCAAATATTTTCATAAACCTGATAATACATAACAACATTGTTAATCAAATTTCGATTATAAGCGATATTTCATCGACCAAAGATATCGATGAAAAGCAACCTTTTAGTATGTTTTTGGTTACTATTAGCTTATGGTCCGTAAAGTAACCAACTCAATGTCGACAAGAACTAAACTACATAATGTTAGTAACTTGTAACACGTACTCGGGGTAATATTATGCAAGAACCATCGCAATTTTTTACACAAGAACCAAGTTAGCATTATATACTAACCAAATCCAGATTAGTAGACAAGAACCAACAATCAGAAAGGTAACCAATGTATTTAATAAGTAATCATTATAAAAATCAAGAAAATAAACTTTAAAATTATAAAGCAAGCAAATAAACATTATACAAATAACTAACATATATATTTACTTAGTATCCATAACATAAAACATATTCGATATGCATTTTACAAAAAAAACAAACAATATAAAAATATCAATATAAAAAACATTAATATGTACTTAAAGATCCAACAACAGAGGAAAGTAACCAATGAATTTAATAAGTAACCAAGTCATCATTTTCAATAACCAAGTCAACATTGTTCAAGAATATTATGACTAACCATTATAATTTTACACAAAGAACCATCTCAACAATATTCAAGAATCAGTATAATGTTACACAATGAATCGAATCAAAGATTAATCAAGAATCAATATATTGTTACACAAAGAACCAAGACAAAGATTAGACAAGAACTAAATATTCAAGAATTCATTATAATGTTACACAAGAACTCGAATTAGCATTAATCAAGAATCATTATAATGTTACACAAGAACTCAATCAAAGATTAATCAAGAATTGATATATTATTACACAAGAATCAAAGACAAAGATTAGACAAGAATCAAGATAACATTAGACAAGAACTAAAAATAACATTAGATATTATAATGTTATTCAAGAACCAAGACAACATTAGAGAGTAACCAACAGCTTATGAAGGTAACCAAACTCATTTAAAATTATAAAGCCATCAAATAAACATTATTTAGCAAACAAATGCACAATTATCAAGAACCAATTTATATATATTTAGTAACCATAATAAAAAAACATATCAATGAATCATCCAATCGTTATAGAATTTGTAATAACCATTTTAAGTGTGAAAAACTTAAGAAAGGTAATCAATATAGAATTGTAGCAAAGCGTATGTAACTATATGTATATGAATTTTAATCTCACATACCTCAATATTCGATTTGTATCGGGTTGTCGTGATTTTGTATTCAACAATCACCGCTGCGTTCGATTGTGTTTCACATCGAACTTGAAGTTGCTGCTGATTTTGTATGCTATTTTGCGATCTCAAATCATGCCGTCATGTACGAAAAAAGTTTCGCTTTCTCCGATCTCGGAGGTGTGTCTCGACGGAAGATTTGGATTTCATTATTTGAATCTCAGCTTGCTTGAATTTTGGATCTCGATTGTTTGAATTTAGGAGCGGTTAGTTGTAAATAGGAAAAGTGTGTAATCCATATATATACGTGATTTTAAAGCAACTTTATATCATGTTGTTTTATTTTTGTAATTATGCTTTGTGTGTTTTATTTTTGTAATTACTTTTTAATTATTGTATATTAGTGTTAAGGACCCTTTAATTAATTACTTTTTTGTCTTATTTATTTATTTAATATTAGTTTTAATGTTATTATATTGAATATTTATTGGCTTATCTATTTTTTTCTTAAAAAAAGAGAAACTTGAATTCCCGGTCTTTTTTTGTCGGTTGAGAGGTCGGAGGGTGTCTTTTGTTACGTTGATTAAATATTAGGATGTAATTACGCATGTTTTAAATATTAGGATGTAAATCTCAATTTTGTTATAAAATTGGGGTGCAAAATGTACTTTAATCCAAATTTAAGTGACATTTGGCGAAGATACATTTGAGACAGGGATCTGAGAAAATGAGAGAAAATCTAGTAAGAATGAGAAAGGGGAAAAAAGACTGTACCGAGAGTTAGATCGTTTCAGCTTGAAACTAAGGAAGGTTTATTCTATTCTGCCCACAGTTTTACAAGTATATTCAAAAACCAATATATATATATATATATATATACACACACACATGCTATATACATATAGAATCTAGAGAGAGAAAGGGTTTGGACAGAGAAATGTCTTCATCAGCTCCAAACCCATCATCAGGAACAAGAGAAATGAAGAATCCAAATCCAAAACCCAACTGGGTACTTCCTTACAAGACCCAAATCCTCCAAGAACTCTATATCATCGGCAAGAAGCTAGGCCAAGGCCAATTTGGGACTACCCATCTCTGTACTGAAAAATCCACAGGCACCCTTTATGCCTGCAAATCCATCCCCAAGAAGAAACTCATCTGCAAGGAAGATTATGAAGATGTTTGGAGGGAGATTCAGATAATGCACCATTTGTCCGAACATCCAAACGTGGTCTTAATCAAAGGTACCTATGAAGACCCACTTTATGTTCACATAGTTATGGAACTCTGTGCTGGGGGAGAGCTTTTTGATAGGATTGTGATGAAGGGTCAGTATAGTGAGAGAGAGGCTGCAAAGCTTCTCAAGACTATTGTTGGGGTTGTGGAAGCTTGCCATTCTTTGGGGGTTATGCATAGAGACCTTAAGCCTGAGAATTTCTTGTTCACAAGTACTGATGAGGATGCTGCTCTTAAGGCCACTGATTTTGGCTTGTCTGTGTTCTATAAGCCAGGTTGGTGAATCGTCTACTTTTTATTCCATACCCTGCATTGAATCTTCTGATTACTAGTTTATTGATTGTGATTTTTGGGTATTGACTAGTTTTATATATCGTTTTTGTTCTCAATTTTTGTGCTCTTCTTCCTTGATGAATGCTAATTTTTTACTAGTTTCTTGATTGTGGGTTTGGGTATTTATGATAAGTTTTATATATCGTTTTGGTTCTCAATTTGTTCCCTCTTGTTCCTTGATGAATCCTATTTTTTTTGCTTGTTATGCATTCATCTTATTTATGATTCTGTATGACTTACATTTTCATTGTTTGCGCCGTGATGAATGCAGTCCCTATTTGTGATTTGGGATCCCAATTTTATTTTGCTTCATTTGGGTTACTAAATTTGTGATTTGGTTTTCTGTCTTCTAGAGGGAAGGCTCCATCTTGGCTACTCTTCTTTTCCTTGTGTTGAATTTCTTAATAAATTTAATTGAACTGTGTTGATTGTGTGTGTCATATTTGTGAGACGGGTGTTTCCCGAGTTTCTATTTCAACTAGAATTAAATGTTTGCCTTTATGATTGGCCGACGATTGGAATTTTGGATGTGATTCTAGGAGGCTAGTATGGTATGGATACATACTAGTCCCTCATTGTCTTATGTGGTGTGTATGGCGAGAGAGAATGTGGGTTCTTTGGATATAGGGATACCATGTGTAGATTGAAATATCCTGTTTGCATACTCTTCAGTTTTGCTGCTGTAGGAGTTCTCCGGTGAAGTCCATGGGCGAACTTTTCATATAGTGCCCTATATGCTTTGCCTTACTAGGGTTGTGATGCAATGGAATATGGTTAACATAGTTGTCACGGCGCCATGACGAGACATGGTGGTAGCCGGCCGCTAGGATGCCTAGGCGACCGCCATGGCATCCGTATGACGACAAGTCGTTTACAATGTGCAATTTGTATATTATTTATTTCACTTCACATTTATATTAAACAATCAAATTTCATATACATTAAAATCCAAAACATAACACTATGGAATACCATTAAAAGCAAAATTGTCTAAAACAATATATTTTAGTATTTAAACACTGCCCACTGTCCAAAAAAATACCCACTGTCCAAAACATATTATGTAAAGCTCATATTATATGAAGTTTGCAAATTTATATTATGTAAAGTTTGCAAATTTTAATACGTGGATTTGTCAAATCTTAAAAATTGGGGATTCGGGTGCGGCGGGGATAACTTATTTAATTAATAATTATTTAATATATGTATTACATATAATTTTATACTACTTATCCTACTAGTTGCTGAGAATGCTGCATTATAAGAATATATATAAATGTGTACTTTTTTTAATTGTACAAAACTAAAGTGTAGGGACATATGTGCCAAAATATAAAAATATGGGACTACAATCCGAAATGAATAAAACCTAAAGTACTTGACTGTAATTTTACTAATAAATAAAAGAATCCACAAATATCAAAATACAAATGACTTCCAACTAAGAAAGTGAGTTGCACCCAAAGAAAAAAGAAGCGTGAGAAAAGAGAACGGAGAGAATAAAAGGCAACACAATGAAGAGAGAGAAACAGACCCAACAACGCCATCTCCAATCTTTGCGATTAGTATTTCTTCTTCCATATTTTTCTTTTTCCTCTTCTTTCTTTTCTTCCCCTTTTTTTTAACTGAAACCCTAATCTGCAACCCCACCTAGGCCGCCAGCTATTGGTCGACTCAATTTTCGGGTTCTGATGGGCCGTGATGGTGGTTTAGTTGCGATGGGGCTGCGATGGAGTAGCCGATGCTGCGATGGATCGAAGAAGTTGCGATTGAGTCCAACTAAAGTCGCGATGAAGTCGAGCTGCTATGGGTTGAAGGAGATGCTGCGAAGTCGAAGTCTGCAGATAAGGGTTTTGCCTTTCTCTCTTTCTCCTTTTTTAATCGATGGGTCATGGGTATTATGCCCATGGGTCAATGGGTTAGAAGATGGCCAGATGGGTTAAACATTTAAGTTGGGCCAGAGCTGCTAAGGTGTGCGCCTTAGCAACTCCACCTCAAGTCGACCCTCACCGTGACAGTTTCTCCATCGGTTGGACACTTGGGCGACGTTGTGACAACTATGATTGTTAGATTGTAACGCTCTAACATAAACGTGATTTAAATTTTTAAACGTACCAACCAATGTTCGAAAAAGCTAAAAGCGGTACGCGGCGTTTTTCTCCGGACGAGGCGAGGCGTAAGCTTCGAGGCGGAGCGAGGCGGAAGCCTCGATTTAAAGACGAAAAAATCTCCAAAAAATTATAAGAAAATGCTAATAAAATCATAAAATAATCTATCATTATAATCAAGGTCATAAAAGACATAAATAACCAACGTCACGTTAATGTATCATAACAAAACATCAAAACAACATAATATCAAATCCATCACTATATAAGTAGTGTATCATTTGTATCCAACGGCCTGAAAAATGGATCAAATCCTAATCATCATCTCCATCATCATCCCCATCATCACTAAGAGGATCCTCCATGGAATCATCATTGTATCTAATAGCTCTGTCATCCTCTTCATTGTCAGTGCTAAGATCCTCAAACTTCAGTTCTTCATCTACGAATTGCAATCCCTTCCCTTTATCTATAAATAAATAAGTGAATATATATTTAATCCAAATGAGTATACTTTTTTAAAGAACACTTTAAATATAACTTAAGTAATGACACTAACCTTTTGTTTTAGTTTTTGACTGCAAAGTCTTTCTCTTTCTCTTTTGACTTCCTTGTTTACTAGTTGTTCCTCGAGTCCCTTTCCCTCCAAGTGTAATTTCCCTCACATCAGTCTCTTCTTCTCCAACTGTCTTTTCATTCCTATGAATCCCTTCACCCTCCTCTAGACCTGACAATATAGTTGGTTAATTGCTGGGTCAACCCATATTAACTGGAACCAAATGGGTTAGTTAACTGTTTTTATTTATTTGGGTTGGTTAAAGTTTGGAACCATATTTTTAAAAAGAAATATAGTTCCAACCCGGTTAACCATTTTCCGACCCATATTTTATTCCAAATCCAAATCAAAAGTTTTTTCACCCATATTTACATACTAGCTTAGTCCCGTGTCTCCGGCACTGTATGGACGGTGAGATTTATCTCAAACTTTGAACGGCCCAGATAATTTATTGAATGAGCGGAAAATTCAAAATCATTTGTATTTTATTAGATAGATTCAAGAAGCTCAACCACCCGCCCCAACCCCTACCCCACAAAAAAAAAATATTATGTGATTATGTATACACCCCTTACCCCCCACCCCCCACCCTCCACCCTCACCCTCACCCTCACTACCCCACCCACAAAAAAATATATTATGTGATTATGTATACACCCCCTACCCCACCCCCACCCCAACCCCTACCCCTACCCCAACCCCGACCCCACCCACCCCACCCTCCACCTCCACCTCCATAAAAAAATATATTATGTGATTATGTATACACCCCACCCCACCACCCACCCCCACCCCCCCCCCCCTACCCCACTCACCCAACCCACGACCCCCACCCACAAAAAAATACTACATGTGATTATGATACATCCCCACCCCACCCACCCCCACCCCACCACCCCACCCCTACCCCATACCTCACCCACACCCACCCCCACCCCCACCCCCACCGTCACCTACCCCACCCCCCACGCCCACCTCCATAAAAAATATATTATGTGATTATATATACATCCCTACCCCACCCACCCACTTACCCCACCCACCCCCACCAAAAAAAATATTATGTGATTATGTATACACCCCTTATTCTCACCCCACCCCACCCCACCCCACCCCACCCGCACCTCCACCTCCACCTCCACCTCCACCTCCACCAAAAAATAATATTATGTGATTATGTATACACTCCACCCACCCCACCCCACCCCACCCACCCCTACCCCCTCTACTCCACCCCTACCCCACCCCCTATCCCCCACCCATCCCACCCTACCCCACCCACCCCCCACCCCCACCCCCACCACTCACCAAAAAAATTAATATTAAGCGATTATGTATACACCTCCCACCCTCTACCCCTATCCCTACCCACCCCTTATATCCTTCTCTCTATCTATAGTATATATTAATTTCATTTTTTTAAAATTTTGTTTAAAAGTCAAAACATCTTAAAATGGTTAATATGGTTTTTAACCATAACCATATGATTCCAACCCACATTATCCATATTAAAAATGGTTAATATGGTTTTAGTTCTTAAATGGTTGGTTAACCATATTTTGAAAATCAAAACCAACCCATAACCATATTTTGCCAGGTCTACCCTCCTCCATATCATCATTCCCATAAGTCACTTCCGAGATATTTTCATCATTTCCCCCCGCAACCCACTCATTATCAGATGACACACTATCAACAACCAATGGATCCTCTTCTGCCGTTAGTACCTTTTTTTTGATGTGTCGATCTTTCAATTTTTTATTATACATAATGTAAGACAATGAGTTAAGAGCCTGGATGCGGACAGTCGATTCCTTCTCTTTGTATGTATCTATATTACAAGTAATTGAGCATTAGTGATCTCATAAAATATTAATAAATATATTTGAGAATATAAATGATTTATATCTAATAAATACCTGACTAAAAGTACTCCAATTACGCTCACACACAGAAGATGAACAAGTCAAACTCAAAATCTTCACTGCAAAGTTTCTTAATTCTGGAGCTTCATCTCCAAATGCAATCCACCAATCAGCTGGATCAATATTAAAACATATATCAATCTTACCCGTACAATGATACTTATCAAGAGCACGTTTAATCAAAATGAAAGCATATATATACATTGATCGACTCAGATTTCACCGGAGCACGCTTTCTTACATGTGTTTTTTTGGCATTTGTGTAGCCAACAACCTCTTGTCTCAATCGGAATGCATCCAATTGCAAATCGCCTTTCTCTTTTCCTCGTAGTTCTAATAAGCTTGTCCATACAAGTGTACAATCCAACCTTAACTTCCGTGATCGGGTACGTAAATTGTCATCATATTGAAAATGAGGATTCAAAAATATGTCAGCAGCCGCGTAAATGCCGATGCAACTGATTATCCCACTTAGTATCTATTATGCTTCATATCTCTTTATATGCCCCTTCCTCATTATCTAAATTTTTTGCAATCTCTTCTTTTGCATTGTCCATGGCACCATGTAAAAATCTCATTCCCGGCACCTTTTCTGAATCTGCCATCCTCAATACACTTACTAGAGGTTTTGTGATCTTAATTGCATATCCCACACTACTCCAAAAATTCCAATCACCTTCAGGTTTTTTTGCCCAAGCACAATTCGCCCACTCTCTAGATGTAAACATAGCCTCCAAAGGTCGCCTCAAACTACGATTAAATAAGCAAAGATAAATCTAGTAATAATTTGGTCGAAACAAGGTATTTATTAGTGTCAGCCCTCATCAATGCCAAGACCCATCCATGATTATATATGAAGTTGCTTACCTACAATTACATAAACGACATTTATCAAAAAATAATAATAATTCAAGTATTCATTGAATAAAAAAAATTATAACCAAATAATAATAATAAAAAATTATTATTATTATTTGTTTATAATAATAATAATCTTTGCCTTTGTCAAATCATTTTTAAGTTGAGGCAACTCTCCAAGCTTCTCAAGCATCAAATCGATGCAATGCGCGGCACACGGTGTCCACCACATACGTGGCCTCTTCTCCATTAACATCCTCCCCGCCGCCTTATAATTAGATGCATTGTTAGTGACTACTTGAATGATAAGGTCTTCTCCCACTTCCTCAACAACCTCATCAAGTAGTTTAAACATCAAATTAGCATCTTTAACTGCATCAGATGCATCAACAAATTTCAAAAATACAGTGCCATGGGGGTTGTTTACAAGAAAGTTTATTAGTTGTCTTCCCCTAATATCTTTCCAACCATCCGACAAGATTGACACCCCCGTATGTGTCCAAGTCTTCTTTACCTCCTCAACAAAGGTCTTTGTAGTCTTCTCTTCCTCCTTCAATATCCAAGAGCTAAGCTCGTATGGAGTAGGGGGTTTCAAACCACGACCGTAGTTCCCAATTGACCGACACATTTATAAATGAAGGACTATCTGCAACATTAAAGGGAATCCCGTTTTCAAAGAAGAATCTACCAATATCAAGACAAACTGCATTATTACGAGCCTCCTTTGAAAATACGGTACGATTTGTAGTAGCATCATCATCAACATCATCAACATCTATAACAAATCTGTCCATGGGTCCCTGAACTCCCCTCGCGGAGGCACTACCCACACTTGAACCTCCCAAGGATGGATGACCACCATAATAAGACCCACTTTGTATTTTTTCAGCTTCATTTCTTTGTCTTTCCTCCTTGGAGTCCATATTTTTCTTCATATATGAAGCAAGCTCTTCATTCACTTCACTTGGTACTTTTTTGCAAGCCTCAACGTTACTATGATTACCTACTAGATGATTTTTCAGCCTTGTAATCCCCCCTTTACAAATTTTCTTACAAAAATTGCATTCCACGTATAAATGAGCTTTATTAACTCTCGAAGATGCGGTGCCATATTTCCAAGCTGGATCTTTTCTACCCATAATAATAATTCACTGTAATAATAAAAAAAAATTGTTATTACATTTTGATAACAAAATTATGGACAACACTAGTCATGTACTCATGTTAACATTGAAAGAATTTAATACTGTTCAAAAACTGAATATAAATTTATGTTTGATTGTGATTCAGGGACTAAAAGACAGTGGAATCGGTTCACAGGGCATCACCAACAACATTAACATGATGACCAAGATCAAGACCAATTAAATTTATTTTGGCGACATTAGCAATTCATGTACACAAATAATGAAATTGTTATTGACAGTCTAAAAAACCAAATGGAATTATCATATGCTATCTTTGTTCAAAAAGAAATTAATGAAACACAAACACTCAAGAACCTGCAACAACAAAAATTGTTCGAAAAATAAAAAATTGTCGAGCAAAAATTCTCTCAAGTACACAACAAAAATTGTTTTGTAAAATCAATACAAGCAGTCAAGCACCTGCAACAACGAAAAAAAAACTTAACCAACTGAAAACAGAGGACTACATGATCAATACAAACTTAACCAATCACTTAGCAAACAGAAAAAAACAGAGGACTACACTGTAACAGAAGAAGACTACAGAGAGGAAGAACGACGGAAGAAGAAGTCGGTCGAAGAAGAAGAAGAAGAAGATACCTGGTGAAGGCTGATGCAGTCGCAGAAGAAGTCAAAGAAGTCGACGCTGAAGCAGTCGCAGAGGAAGACTGAAGAAGTTGACGAAACCAATGAAGCCAAAGGTAAGTCAAGTCTGATACTTAGGGTTTTTTAAGTCAAATCGAGGTGCAGGCCTTGCGACGCCTTGAGGCGCACCGCCACGAGACGTAAGCCTCAACCGAAAAAGGCGCAAGTTGCTGGAGTTCCAGAATAGGCGCACGCCTCGCCTCAGCCTTCTTCCGCCTCGCTAAGAGCCTCAAGGCGCACGCCTCGAGCGTTATTTCAAACATTGGTACCAACAAGAATGTAAGATAACCCTTGGATCACAAAGAGAACAAAGACAATAATATTAATTGATAAAGCGTTCCATGTAATAAACCTCAACACATTTATAGTACTAAACTACTTTCCTATGACTAATTGGAAAAGAAAAATGATTAAAACCTAAAACTAAATAAAATTATCAAAATTAAAGCCCAAAAAATAAACGGGCTAAATATAAATTTAGCTACTAAATCTTCCTAAATAATAAATAAAAATATACAAAATATATTAAATCTCCACACGTACTAAAATATATGGAAATTCGAATCTTCATCATTATTTTCCACCGTATCAATTTCCCCTTCTTAGAAAAAATTCGTCCTCAAATTTTAAAGCGAACAAGTATCCAACACGAAGAACGAATATTCAATTTTTGCGGGATCAAAATTTCACGCCTTTTCTTCTCAAGAGATAATCTTAAAAATAAATAAGAGAAGACCAATACCTTCCAATTTACGTGCACGAGAAATAAATTTTCAGGAATAACAAAATCAATAATTTCGATGTCCTGAAACAACTGAATAGGAACATGTTCTAAACCAATGGTGGCAACTGTTGTATCCTCATCCTTCGACGTCATAAAATTTTCCATACTAGTGTCCACCCCAGGTGACTCAACAAGAACGTGTGATTCTTCAAATGTATTAGCTTCAATCTCATATTTTCTTTCCTCCAAAACAATACCTTTGTGAGCTTCCAGACATGACACTTCTTCAATATGTGGTGTACTAGTAGGCTTTTGAAACTCACAACATGTAACCAAGTCTGTTCATGACCATCAATCTCGTACTCATCCAATTCACATCTTAGCTTTGAAGACCCTGTAGTGTTATGCGTATTTGATTGGCAAAGAACAAACAAATTCACTTCTTTCCACAATAAAAGCTATAAACATCTTCAAACTCAAAATATTCTCCATGAAAATCATCTAATCACAACCAACCTAGCAATATATGTGCTACATCCATGGGCAAAACATGACACCACATCAATTGTATACTTTTTAAATTTAATTGGAACTACACACCAATGCAATACTGTGATTAAGGTATTACTGATCCAAAGAATCTCAGAAGAATAAGGAATTTGTTTGGGTTGCAGGCTTAATTCTTTCACAAGCTTGGGTGAAACTATATTAATGTCACTATCTTTATTAAGAACAAGTTTACACACTCGTGACTTGCAATGAACATATGTGTGGAAAGTAGATTTGGGTGGCAATTGAAGCACTTTTAGAATAAAAACTTTCTCCACCAGAATTTTGAATTCACCAAAAAATATTTCCAATGACGAAGCAGTAAAGTTTTTACTTAGGGATGAACTGATTAAATTCAAGCTTATGTAAGGGATTGTAGAATAAATTGGAAATACTCAAAACTCAAGGGGCATAGATAAAGCATGCAATAAACACTTTGGGATCAAATTGATATTTTGCAATTTTTAAATCAAAAGGCCTACTCCAGAATGTTACCTATACTCGCTGCCTGTACCGAATTGGTTCGAGAAGCTTCTTTCATCATGTATAGTAACAAGGCTATAATAAAATCAAAATCAAAGACCCCAATCAAGGTTATGTACCTTCGTTGTTTGGCTTGATTGCAGACCCGAAAAGCACGATGAAGAGGAAGCGTACGGAACCGCGAGAGTTTATAAACCAAACATCGGTGAATCTTTCACGAAGAGCTACGCCTTTTTTCCCTAGTTTATTTGAGGAGAGCTGACCAGCTGTGTTTGATGAGAAAATTGGTGGCGCACCGTGATTTTTGGTTGGAGAATGAGATTTCATGATGAACTTGGGCGAATTTGTGAACGAAAATAATGACTTTTGCTTTGGGACGAAGGTTGATGATGACTGATGGAGAAGCTGAATAGCAGTTTTTTTATAAATAAAAATTACGCACAACCTTTTTACATGAGTTGTGCAATCTTCAGTTATAGTATTCAATTTTCACAAAAAACTAGAAAATTCTCGAGATAACGCGCGAGGTTCAATAAGCGGCTACCTCATTCGGATATAATTATCCAGGCTCTGATGCCAATTGACGCAATGGAATATGGTTAAATTGTAATGCTATAACACAAACGTGATTTGAAGGTTTAAACGTACCAACAAGAACGTAAGATAATCCTTGAATCCACTGGAAGATAATAAATTCACAAAGCGAACAAAGACAATAATATTAATTGTTAAAACGTTCCATGTAAATAAACACATATTTATAGTACTAAACTACTTCCTATGATTAATTGGAAAATGAATATAATTAAACCTAAAACTAAATAAATTTATCAAAACTATAGCCCAAAATATAAACTGGCTAAATATAAATTTAGCTACTAAATCTTCCTAAATAATAAATAAAAATATACAAAATATATTAAATCTCCACACATACTAAAATATATGAAAATTCGAATCGTCATCGTTATTTTCCACCGTAATCAGGTTGGGGCGATGAGCCCCCTTTTCCCGGTGCTTGTGAATGATACTTTTACTTCCAAAACAAAAAGGTTTCTCTTTTTGTACATCTTGTGCACACTTCTAATTTGTATTTCTTTCTATCTAATCGATGAACTCTTTTAAGTTTCTTTTTTAGGATCTCTCCCTAATTTGTTCCTTAGATGTGGGTTTTTTGATTGTTCTCCTCGACTGACATAATTAACTGTGGCGTGTGTTTATATACTTTTTCCTTGTCTTAATTCATAATTGTGTATGTGGCAATCTAATGTTGTTCTGGATTAATATGGTTGCTTCTAGTTGGATATTATTTTTTGTATTTTTGGGCAAATAAATGGTTCGCGTTGTGTCTTCATTAAATGTGGATTCCCCTAGGTAAAACTTCAAAATAAAGGTTCTTTTTAAAACTTCATTACATATGACCTTAAGGTATTGATTCATTATTGTATCTCATTAGTGTTTTCAATTCAATTTTCTGTCAACAAAGATTTTTATTTTTTTTTTCTTCCTGCTAAATATGAGTTCCTTATTATTTTTTTTCTCTCTTTTTTCTTTTTAGTTTTCTGATATGCTTTCTTTTTGCTTATGTGAAGTTACTGTTTTGGGCTTGTGTGAATGATCGTGATATTGTCAACAATGAAAATGCTATCTAATTTAGTGTACATTTCTTTACTAAAGTGTGTAGTTGACTTGCATCATTTGTGGTTCTTAAATTTGTTAAAGGTTTTCTTTGTTTTGATATTTTCTTTATTTGTTTCAAAGGAGATGGAATTTGTTTCAGCTATGTGAATAACTTTAATTAGGCCTTTCCTGATTAATTTGATTTGCGAAATCAGTTGAGAGGGATCCATTTGATATTTAGTTAAATGCATCTGTAAGTTTATTCTGGTACTCCTTTTATTGGGTTGAAAACAACGATTTGTATTGGGAAACATTTTGAATTTAATGCACATTTTATTTCTGGTTTTTTTTTTTTTTTTTTTTTATATTATGAGTTCTTAGATAATATTGTTGTTTCAGGGTTTACCTGCATGGTTTTCATATTTTAAGTTTTGATCTCACTTCAGTATTCATTTCTAATAACTTCCTCCCGTGTGTTTCCTTTTTATTTATTCTCTCTTTGGTGTAATATATGATGCTCATATGCAAACATTAAAAACAGATTTAATATTTTCTTCATGTTTTATTAAAGTATAGTAGGACAGGTATTGCAGTTGCACTTCTTTTGCTTTCTCACTCTTCAAACCTACAGGGCTTAACTTATAGACAGTCAACCAACCTATCGACTTAGAATCGAAGTTATATGGACTTGGATAGTGTCCAGTAGATACGGGTACATTGAAGAGTCCGACACGAGTATTCCTCAATTTTGTCAATTATTTACCCTAAAAAAAAGTGTAGCATCCGTACCCTTTTCCTCGTGTCGCACACGGGTATTTCAGAGCAAAGTTAAAAGTCCATGTAACATAGCTTGGTATACACTATTAAAAGATATGGTTCCCATAATTGTAGTTCTCATAATCAGTGTGTACACATTACTGTAAATTAGGGATTATCATAACTGTAAATTAGGATACTTGTGTATATATAAACCTATGAAATAGAGTGGAAATCAATCAAGGAATTAATTCAAGAGCTCTGTTCCTTCTTTTCTACATGGTATTAAAGCCTCGTTCCTTATACTAACCAACACAGTTCATCATTTCGCTGCTATTGTTATTCTTCTTAGAAAACTAGTTGAACAAATTAATATGAATATATTGAGATCATAATTGGGTTATCCATTGATAGTCGATCATCACAGAGGTGTCTGATTTTTTACTCACCACCGCTCGCGCCTCCACGCGCCACCCCACTCGCAGACTGCCGATGCCACACGCCACCTTTAGCCGGCCCGTGAGACACTTTCCGGCGAACTTCTGCCGACGTGGCTCTCCCAGGGTGTTCGTCTCTCTCGCCTCTTGCCATCTATAGTGGTCTTGTAGTGTTTGATTTAGGTTTATCCAGTTTTTCTTTGTCTGTAGCATTTGTGTCTTGTTTTTCTCTGTTGGTGTACTGCTATTTTAATGTTGCTTCTGCGTCCATTCTGGTTCTAAAAGTGTAGTACAATTAGTTGATATCCTTTAGAAAGTTTATTCTCCTTAGTATATATCGTATCTACCTTGTACTGTTATATGGAGGAACAAAGTAGTGCTAGTAGTGGTGTTCATAACAGTGGCATGCATTGGTTCTCAGCCCCTTCAAACTGGATGACACCAACTATTTGACATGGTCTCAAGCGCGCCGCATGTCAATTGAGGCCAATCGCATGCAACACTTCATTAATGGAACAACTACTATGCCTTAAAAACTGGATATGGCCTAAGAAGAACGGAAATATGATAATTCTATGGTGAAAACATGGATTTTTAATTCAATGGAACCTACTAGTATGCGGAGTAGTTACATGTTCTTAGACACTCTTTGGGAGACTATCTCTCAATCTTTCTCTGTTTCCGGTTATATGTCTAAGGCATATGACATTCGTAAAAAGAATCCAGTGAAGTTAAGTTAAGGGAGAAGACCGTGGCACAATGATTTTTGAGATTAATGCACTTTGGCAGGAGCTTGATCATTATGGGGTTTTTTCAGCCAAATGTACGGAAGATGTAGCAGCTTATCAAAAGTTTGTTAGTGAAGATAGAGTTGTGGATTTCTTAGCTGGTTTGAACATAAAGTATGATCAAGTTCGAGCACAATTGATTGGTCAGATACCTTTTCCATCACTGCGAGAGGCTCATGCTAGAGACCAACAAGAGGAAAGTAGACGTCGGGTGACTGTTCTAAATTTAAATACTGTTGACCGATCAGCCATGGTTGCTTCGTATCCTAATCTGACTTCTCCATTCAGTCTCTGTTGAGGAGTCCCATGAATGTGACTACTGTGGGGGGAAAAATCATACAAAATATCGCTGTTTTAAGCTTCATGGACGTCCTAAAGGGCGTGTATGTCGGTATGATTGTGGATGTGATTCTCAGGCCTATATGTCCACTACAACACCTTCTGTTGATGTTTCCAGTACTTCAGAAGCTACTACTGCACTCACTCATGAGGAAACTTCATTTTTTCGAAAATTCTGTTCCAAATCTGTCTTCTAATTATGCACAATCAGGTATATATTCTTGTGCTTTTAATGTTTCATCATCTTGCCCTAGTTGGATCATATACACATGTACTTCCGAGCATATGACTGGGTCCTTCCATCTCTTTACCTCATACACATCTTGTTCTGGCAAAGACAAGGTTCTAGTAGCTGATGGCTCCCTTTCTTTTATCTCCGGGAGCGGTTCAGTAGTTTGTACTCCTTCATTAACATTATAATTTGTTCTATATATATCTTCATTTACCGCAAATTTATTATCTGTCCAATGTCTTATTGAATCCCTACATTACTCAATCACTTTTGTCTCAACTCATTATCTTTTTCAGGACTTGGTGACGGGGCAGAAGATTGGTAGTGGTAGTGGTAGTGCAGTTGGTGGATTTTATTATTTAGATGTTCCCTCATCTAACATGCTTCTAATTACAGATGATAGTGCTACTCAGGCTCTTCAATCTACTTCCAACTCCAGCCATACTTCTCTTTATCAATGACATCGACGTTTGGGACATCCCTCTTTATCAGTATTAGTCTTTATATCCATCTTTAGTTAAGCAGTGTAATAAAACTCAACTTTTGTGTGAACTGTGTGAATTGGGTAAACACAAACGTTGCAAGGATCGCAAAAGATCAAATATCCTTGTAAATAGGATTTATAAGAAGTTAATTAATAAAATGAGATTTTATTGATAATTTGTGTTTTATGTGACTTATGGTCATTATTTGATGGCGCTACAAATTATGTGCGCGTTTTTTGAGTGTTTAGAGGGTAAATGTGGAAAATAAAATTTTTCCAAAAAAAGATGTAAAAACACTATTCACGCTAAAAATGCAAACTCGTTTTTTTCGAAATTTCGAATTACGGCATAACGTTTATTCGAAAAAGGGGGATTGGTTGCGAAATCAGATTTTCGAAAATCGAAAGTCGGTTTTTCAACTAATCGAGCGAATTACAAAAAGTAACTGAAAAAGTTAGGAAACTTAACTAGATATGAAAATGTCTAACTAGAATTAGTTTGACTAATTAAGCCTAAGAATTTAGAGGCTTAGCTAAGGAATTTGGATTTGGCTAGGTTTGAGCAAAGGAATGAGCCTAAGGTTGAGCCTAGGGTTTTAGAGGCCTGGCTAGGGTTGAGCCAAGGGTTATGGATGGTTTGGCTTAGGGTTGAGCCATGGCTCAAGCCTTCGGTTAAACCCTAAGACTTGGAGCCAAAGCAAGCATAGTTGGGCATTATCCCATGTTGGATAATGTAGCAATGACTCACCTAGCAAGGTGGTACAATGAGGGGCAAAATGGGCCATTATGGCCGGATTTATGACGGCTTGGGGGGACATTTGGTGAGTCATGAGGCATGACTCACCACACCTAAGAGAATAGCCATGAATGCTTTGTTCCCCATTAAGTGGTCATAGCCATCAAGTGGCTATTAAGTGCCTTGAGTTAATTTTAATTGTGGTTTGATTAGGCTAACTCAATGGGGTGATTAGTAAGTTATTAAACATGAGGGGGAAGACCTTGTGTGACTTAAGTTGGGTGACCAACTTGTAAGAAGAGGAAACTATGTTTTATATAAGCAAAACTAAGTATTAAACTTTCATTAGTTGCCATAATATTTCTAAGTGTTAGAAAACCTAGAGAGAAAGCAAGAGAAGAGAGAAAGAGAGGGAGAGGGGCTGGACCATAGAGGAGAAGGAGAAGGAGAAGGCCAAGTTCAAACCTAGCTCAAGCTTGAGAAGAAGGAGAAGCCTTAAGAGGTAAACTTTGAACCTCTATCTCTTCATCTTTTATTTTTATTTTGTTTGAAGTAGTTTTTAGTGGTTGGTTAAGTGAAGATCATCCCCATGATCTTGAAGTTATAAGGTGGTTATGAAGGAGTAAACTTTGTTAAATCACCTTAAATATGTATGTCAAGCAAATCAAAAAATAAAATTTAAGCCCAAGCATGTTGTGATATGATTTCAATAGATGCAATCATGGCCAAGTAAGTTGTGGAAATATTCCAAGTGAAATGGTGGAAAAATACGCTATAACGAAGTTATGACGAAATTTTCCGTAAAAGGGTGTCAAATAAGGAAACCCTAGCTTGATACTATTTTTGGATCAAGTTTTCTGGTTGTTGATTTCTCCGGAAATTATTTTTTTCCGGGAGATATGTGGTTGGGTGAATATGTGAGCCATGAGCTCAAGAATGAGTTCAATCCGACTTCGGATAAAAAAGTTATGACGATTAGAAAATTCGCGTTTAAAACGTCTTTCGGTGAAAAATGGCTCTGGAAGGGTTTTGAGCCTAATTCCCGACAAGTTAGAGACTTGTGAAATTTTTTCTGTCCGGGGGGATTTGAAGAATTTGTTACAAGGAAGAAATGCACGCAAGAACGAGCTCATTCCGATATCGGACGAGTAAGTTATGATGTGTCAAAGTAGGCGCGATCAAACTGTGTGAAATCAAAATTCGCTAAGTTTGAAAAGGGACGAGGCTTCAGAGTCATCGGCTCAACCATAAACTTATTTGAGAGCTGGCAGCTCTGGATCCAGAAATCGAGAGCCGCCGGCTCTCAATATAGGTAAATTGAGAGCCTACCGCTACCGGTTCTGCAGAAGGTTGGAAAGTCTGGACATCCTTTAGTAAAATGGTCATAACTCTTTCGTACGAACTTCGATTGAGGTGATTCAAGATGATCTAGAAAGATAAGGAGTAGACCTACAACTTTCATTCTTTAAGTCTTGAGAGTTGAGGTCGGGATCAAGGTCCAAAATGTGACTTTTTAGGACTGTTGTGTAATAGGAGGCAAACCGTGGTGGTTTCTTTGGACTATTGTGGTGTCGAGCCATGTTTGACTTGTATTTCCGAGTTCTAAACATTTGACATTGAAAATATAGCCTATGGAAAGTGTAAACCAAGGTTTGGTAGAGGTATATGGGATGTGTTAATCATACGCAATGGCGTATCGGTTAAGCATTCAGGATAGAAAAGTCGGGCGTACGACGTATGAACAAACGCCAAGTCGAATGTTAATGAACTTAAATAGTGTTCTAATTCTTATGAAATGGACATTATAAAATATGAAATAGAGTTAAAATAAACCAGGAGTGACGTTTATACGTGGCTAATTGGTACGTTTATGTGCACTGAATGTGTAGGACTTACAAGGGCGATTAACGCTAAAGTATAGAAGACGCTTGAGGCAAGTATTCTAACTTTATTCAACTTTTGGTTTTGAATGTAGTGTTTAAGAATGTAAATGTATATTCTGATGAATAATTCATATGTATGTTATGTTTTGCACAATAATTGGATATTGTGTAAATTCCAGACTTGCACACTTTTTGTTGGTTGTTTAAGTGTTCAGCTATGCTACAATGCATCAAATATAAAAGCTTTGCTATAATGCCTAAATTGCTCAAGTTTTTAAGTTCGGATATGCATGGACTGTTTAAGAAGTATGTCAATGCCATTTGTATCGGTTAGACACATGTTTTAACTTTTCAATGATCGAAATAAGATCTTTTGAATCGTAATTGAGTTTAAGTCTCCAAACCAATTTATACTTGGTACGAATTCAGTCTAAGAATGAACAACCCTAATATTGGGGAAAATATTTTATATTGTCAACATGTAATGTTGAGTGACGTAAGAACGCAAATTAAGTCGTTCTCCATGTAGTGTGCCTGGGAGTCATGACGGTTTACAGCGGAATAGCTGGTCAAACCTTTGTCGAAATGAAAATGAAAGTTCGAGGTCTTATGACCGCTCAACTAAAGTCAGTATGTCGTTTCAAAAATATATTTTGAAAACAAAGGAAGTAATTTCCTATTATTTGAGATTTCTTCATAACTTTTGTTCAGTTGTTGAAGGTTTAGAAGTATGAAAGCATTCTTGATTTTGTTGTTTTATATGCAACTGTTATACTTGTTGGGCATGTAAATGCTCATTCTTGCTTAAAATTAAATGTTTTCAGCGAAAACTGAGCGTATAGAAGATTCTGTAAAGGACAAGGATGAAGCCAAATTGAATGCTTAAGGAGATATGGATCCTATCTGTAATATATATGTTTATTGTAACTAATTACTATGTTAATTATCATGTTTCCAAGATTTAAAGGTCTTAGAACCTGAGTATGTAATAATAGGACTTTAATAGCTAGTAATTACTTTCCTATTAATATGAAAGTATGGGTATGTATGATTATGTTTAGTACCGTAGAGCACCATATCCAGAGTTTAAAGGTACTCGGATTTGGGGGTGTCACAAATGTTCTATTTATTCTGCTATTAATAGTCGACATTCTGAATCCTTTGTTGTTATACATACTGATGTGTGGGGACCCTCTCAGGTTGTTTCCCGTTCTGGTTATAGATGATTTGTTAGTTTTATTGATAGTCATTCTCGTGTAACTTGGATTTATCTTCTTCGTTCCAAAAATGAGGTGTTTGATTGTTTTCAGAAATTTCATAAAATGATTTAAACCCAATTTGAAGCTAAAGTCAAAATTCTCCATAGTGGTAATGGTCGTGAATATAGTAATAATAATACTTTTGTATCCTATCTCTCTCAGCATGACATCATATTTTAAACCTCACGTGTCAAAACCCCAGAACAAAATGGAGTGGCGGAACGAAAAAACCGACACTTAATTGAGGTAGCTGCACTCTTATGATAACTATGAACACACCTAAATTTCTATGGGGAAATGTTGTTTTGACTGCTGCATTTCTTATAAACCGACTTCCTTCTAGAATTCTTGGGAATAGAAGTCCCATCTCTTTCCTTTAACACATGACAAGTCCTCCTTCACCTCGAGTTTTTGACTCTATGCAATGTTTATGATAAATTTCCCACTCGTAGCAAACTTGATTCCAAGACTCTTAGGTGTGTTTTCATTGGGTATTCTCCAACCCAAAAAGGTTACAAATGTTTTCATCCTCCTTCAAATAGAGTATATGTCACTCGTGATGTAACTTTTTGGGAATTGAAACCTTTTTATTCTTCCTCACCTTCTCCTCAGTGGGAGGATGATGGTACTGAGGAGGAGAAGATTCCTCCTGAGGATGGTATTACAAGTAGTACTATACCACCTTATCATATAAATTCTTCTTATGTTGTTATATCTGATAAATCTACACGGGAAGGACCTATGTTCAAAGATGCAAAAATAAAGTCACTATTTCTGCACCACTACACCAACCCTGCCCGAAATCTAGTCATGATAATGCTAATGTGTGAGGATCCCAATTCTACTTGGTTCTTCTGATGACACTGACCTTCCTATTGCTCTTAGGAAAGGGGTTAGATCTTGTACTCAACATTCAACCTCTAATTTCTTAGCCTATAATAAATTATCTGCATCCTACCATTCCTTTGTTTCTTCATTAGTCTTTGATATCTATTCCTCAGGGGTGGAGAGAAGCAATTAGCAATGAGAACTGAAAACAGGCTATGATTGAAGAGATGAATGCCCTGAAAAAGAATGATACTTGGGAATTAGTGACTCTTCCTTATGGGAAAAAAACAGTTGGTTGCAAATGGGTATATACAGTTTAACAGAACAGATGCCAGATGGGACAGTTGAGAGACTCAAAGCCAAACTAGTTGCAAAAGGGTATACTCAAACCATGTGATTGATTACCAAGAGACATTTGCTCCTGTGGCAAAGTTGAACTATGTCCGTACTATAATCTCATGTGCAGTTAATTTTGGCTAGGATCTTTAGCAATTGGATGTTAAAAATGCATTCCTTCATGATGACTTGAAGGAGGAAGTGTACATGGGAATACCCCCTGGTTTTGTTTTATCTGCAACCAAGGGAAAGGTCTGTAAGTTGTGAAAGGCTCTGTATGATCTAAAGCAATCTCCCAGAGTCTGGTTTGGTAGATTTCACAAAGCAATGATAAGATTTGGGTACAAGCAGAGTCAAGCAGATCATACTTTATTTGTCAAACAAATAAAAGGTAAGACTACCATTCTTATTGTTTATGTTGATGACATTGTGGTGACATGGGATGATAAAGAAGAGATAGTTAATCTAAAAGCAAGACTGACCAAAGAGTTTGAGATCAAAGATCTTGGTCTTTTCAAATATTTCCTTAGTATAGAAGTTGCGAGATTTTCCAGTGAGATTTTTCTATCTCAAAGGAAATACGTACTTGATCTTCTAACAAAAACTGATATGATATGTTGGGATATAAGCATGCTGATTCTCCTATCGAAGTTAATCATCATCAGTAGGTGACACATGACTTACGAATGATAAAGAAAGATATCAACATTTGGTGGGACGATTGATATATCTTTCTCATCTCATACTAGACCTTATCTTATGCTATGGGAGTAGTGAGTTAGTATATGCATGATCCTCGACATTGTCACATGGATGTTGTTTATAGAATTTTGAGGTATCTCAAGTCTGCTCTCGGGAAAGGTTTATCGTTCTCACCATATGGTCATATGAGAGTTAAAGCATTCTCTGACTCAGATTGGGCTGGCTCTATAGAGGATCGTCGTTCTACATCTGGGTACTGTTCATTTTTTGGAGGTAATCTTATTATTTAGCACAGTAAGAAACAATCCGTGGTAGCAAGATCCAATGCTAAGGTTGAATATCAAGTTATCGCCTTGGGTGTACGTGAACTAATGTGGTTTTGAACTTTGCTAGAAGATTTGGGTGTTACAACCAAAAGACTTGTGCAGTTATTTTGTGATAATATGACAACCATTAGTATTGCAAACGACCTGGTACAACACGATAGAACAAAGCATATTGAGATTGATAGGCACTTCATTAAAAAAAAGTTAACTAGTGGTCTTATTTGCTTACCTTTCGTCGAAACAGAACATCAGCTTGCTGATATTTTGACTAAGGGTCTTAGTACTAAGATGTTTCATCTATTACGTTTCAAGTTGGGTATGCAAGACATCTATACACCAACTTGAGGGGGAGTGTTAAAAGATATGGTTTCCATAATTGTAGTTCCTATAATCAGTGTGTACACATTACTTCAAATTAGGGATTACCATAATTGTAAATTAGGATACTTGTGTATATATAAACCTATGTAATAGAGAGGAAATCAATCAAGGAATTAGTTCAAAAACTGTTACTTTTTTTCTACATACACAAAAATCTAAAGTACTTCATCTTTTTCAAAATCATAGTGTGCTGCTCTGGTATTCATTATCATCTGGCTAGATATTAGGCTGTAAACTTCTAATCTTATTTCTTTAGAAAATGCACTGGAATTCACGGTCTAATTTGAATTTTTCAAAACTTTGTTTGTATTGATGATTGGATACTTGATGAGTATTTATTACTTCAAATTAAGCAACTTGGGTTGTCTCTGCATGTCTTTTGCTGTGGAACGTCTTCTTCTGCTGTTGCCTGTTAGATTATAATGAAGCCTAGTTATTGTACTTTACTCTCTCCGTCTCCCTCTTTGGGTTCACATCTGGTAATGTTCTAGAATTAAAATTTTCTTAGTGCAATTTTAATCCTTGATTTTTTTTTTACTTAGTAAAATATTAGTCACATCGGCCCTATAAGGGGTGACAATCCCAGTAGGCACGGAGTATACACAAAGTGGATCCAAAAAAATAAAAGAAACATAGAAAATGATCTGTTGGTTTCTAATCTGTCCTAAACATAAAGCTCCTATTCACAATAAATCTTTGCCTAAACTTAATCCTGAATCAATATTTTCTCAATCATTCTTAACATGTATTTTGGCTTAATTATATCAACTTGTTGGCTATCAGTGACTCAGTTCTTTATGATAAGTTTTCTCATCCCCTTTTACCTAGGTGAACCGTTTTGCGATGTGGTTGGGAGTCCGTACTATGTTGCCCCAGAGGTTTTACAAAAGCATTATGGACCAGAATCAGATGTATGGAGTGCAGGAGTTATTTTGTACATCTTATTAAGTGGCGTTCCACCTTTTTGGGCAGGTAACTCTCGTATTTAGTTCTTTTATCTATCTGTCAGAGATGGAGGACAAAATATCTGTTCTTAATTTTACTTGTTAGTGCACAATCATTCTTAAGTTTATTGTACCCTTGGTTACTTCAGAAACTGAGATGGGAATCTTCAAACAAATATTACAAGCGAAATTAGATTTTGAATCTGAACCGTGGCCTGGCATTTCTGATAGTGCCAAGGATATGATACGTAAAATGCTCGACAGAAATCCGAAGAAGAGGCTAAGTGCACATGAAGTATTATGTAAGTTTCTCTTTCATGCCTAGAGCAGGCTAACATGTTTTTGGTTCACCTAAAATGAAATAGCCAAATGGCAAATACTAGCATGTTTGGAATTTTAAATCTCTATGAACTGATGGAGTTGATTTTTCCTTCTATCAGGCCACCCTTGGATTGTTGATGACAGAATTGCCCCCGATAAACCTCTTGATTCTGCAGTGCTCTCACGCTTAAAGCAGTTCTCTGCGATGAACAAGCTTAAGAAGATGGCTTTGCGTGTAAGGTTTCACCATTATATTTTCAGTTTGTTGTCCGTTCTAGATTTTGTCTTTTGAATCTCTCAGAAATACAGTGCTAAAACTTTGACCTTGCGATTTGGTAGGAAGATGTAGTGGTGGGTTTGAAGGGGTAGAAGTAAAATAATAGTTTCCATTGTTTGGCTGAGAGGGAAAGGGAAGCAGAAATAAATCGAGAGTTGGTTCCCTCTCCCCCGTCTCCCCCCACACGAACAAGATTCTACTTCCAAATATTAGAGTTGAATGTTTAATTGATAACTTTTGCGATTTCATGTCATGGACACATTTTCTTGTTCTTTGCTCCATACTTATAATTTAACAGGGAGAAAGTCTACGAGTATAATAGCAGTAATATAAATTAATGGGTACGTCCAGTTTCTCTCCATACACAGCCAAACAGTCTAAGCTAACTTTTTCCCTTCCCTTTCCTTGTCCTCCCAATTGTTCTCATATGTAGAAAACAGAACTTTTCAATTATGTGCCAAAAGGAGCATATGTATTTGTAAACACAAGGAAGCTATGACTTAGGTTTTATACTCCAAAAATATATGAGAACTTGTAATTTTGTAAATATATAGCTATGTTTATTAGGTTGAATTTCAGGCTAAGCACTTCATCTCCAGACAATTATGTAATCATAATACTTTCAGTAGCAACACTAGATTTTCAGTGTACCAGAGTTCTGACAATTTGGTGCCTGATCTTTTTGCTCCCCTACCCCCCAAAAAATAAATAAATAAAAAAGCTGGTGCATGATTTTTATATTTATATAACATTAATCTTGTAATGTGACCCTTATTACATGGATTCGGTAACCACTAGAAGGATCCTTAAAAGGAAATGACATGGATTTACCTATTTTTTAAATATTTTGGTTCATTTTCCACCAAATTGTTTGTCCGACACCGATACCAATGTCGATATGGTACTTCTGGATTCTAGAAGTTTCCATGTAACATAGAATGGGAGGGCCATTGGCCATTATACTGACAACAACTTGGGCTGGCAACTGCGAGGTTATGGGTTTGTATCTGAGGGCAACATAGTTTCATGTATCGTATCATGAATCGTATTGTACAATACATAATCGAAATGAAAAATGTGGTAACAAATATTTAAACATATAAAATATATTCCGTTCCAAAATGTAAGATCATTATTGACTTTTTTAAGTCAACTTAATATATTTTTAAACTCAAAATTGACATAGATTCCATTAATTTTGGTAAATACAATGATGACTATTGTAAACTATCTATAAAGTATTACTCATTGTTAGATTGTTCCATAATTTTCAATGAATCATCTTAATTTTGAGTATGAAAATATCTCACATTTACTTTCAAAAGTCAATAATGATCTTATAATTTGAAATGGAGGAAGTACAATCTATTGGACAATCAAGCGTATTAATTATTAGCTTGACTATATCTAAAAGTAGTCAAGTAAGTTTATTATAACCTAAAATAAATTTTAAAGTTAAATAGTAGCCGAAGATACTTCATTTTTACTGTTACTGTAAATAATTAGAACAAGTAGTTATTTAAGTATAAACTACATGACAGGATCTTCGTTTCATTCACCATTATCAGTTAAAAAAATATGCTTTCTATACCTGGCTAGTCTGGTGATAACTTTGCAACCTCAAGCGCCCCCTAAACCCCCATTTCATTTTAGATTTGTTTTCCCTTAAACAAGATTAAGGTCATTCAGTGATGGGTTAAAATTGACTAATTTTGACAACCTTATTTTACTAATTTTGATCAAATTACAATTGTAACAAAAGTTGTGAAGTTAGAAGCACGCTTGAACTTATATTTCCAAACAGAAAGAAATGAGTAAATGCAAACCATTTCTAGATTACAGAGTTTTTCTTTCGTGAAAATATAGACAGCTTTTTCTAATGAGATGGTACTACAGTCTTATATAAGTTCTTTCTTGTGTACACCGAGTTCCCTCTTTTGGTGGTAAGTATCATGCATTACTAAATCTAATATAATAATTCTTTAAGCGTATAGTTGTGATTTTGGTCATTGATTATATTAAAGTCAAACCTTTCCTAACAATCATGACTTTTTTAGGTGTTCTTTCAATTTGGACAAGGGAGTATACTAAATTTTGAAGTCAATAGTGTTCATACTTGCGTGAAATTATTTTTTATACATGTTTATTTTGCCACTCTTATCTGAAAATTCCTAATGCCATCCCTGCCTTCACTGCCAAACTAACCTCAAGCATCATTATAGTATTCTGCATTTTCATTTCTCCTGCTTTGTTGAACACAATTGTACAACTTCTTGATTTCAACACCTTTCGACTTCATCTAATTCCTCCTATTCATTGTGGCTTGCATAATAAAGTATGAAAAGGTTACTTTTTGGGTCCTTAAGTGAGCATTTGATATCTTGAGGGGGAGAAAGGATCTTGTTAAATAGAGGACTGGCCCCAACGGAACAAAGCCCTGATTCAGAGAGCTATTGAGATGGAGAGACTGAAGTTTGTAGGAAAAATCGCAAGAGAGTTGATTTCAGAGTGGGAATAACCCAAGTACTGAGAGAGAGAGAAAGAGAGAGGAGAGGTGAAAATTTGAGCTTCTGATTTATAAGTCATGTAATTTTTGGTTTCTTTACTAAAGCCTCTCACTCCTAGAGCAACTTCTGACACCCTCCTTGCCAAAAACTTCCACTCTCTATTAGGCCCCTATAATGCATCTCGCATATCCTACCATCCTGTATCTAACCATAAATGTTTCTGTGTCTAGGTTGATCCTTCTCGGATACGTGTTTGTCAGATACCCTCCCTGTCCCTTTTGAGTATGGATTGCTATCATAATATTTATGCTTCTGATTCAAATTATTGTCTAGTTGTAAATTTCCTTTTTAACTACTTTGAATCACATAAAGTGGATATAAAGTCTCATGGCACTGTTTCTGATGACTGTCAAATCAGCGACGCAAATCTTCTGCAACATCTTTCTCACTCTAGTCTTTCACTTGTATCTAATTTTTTTCCCTTTATTTTTGTTTTGTCATATTCATGTTTGTTGTAGATCAGGAAATCTGACTTAAAGTGGAAACTTCTCATTCTTCGCAATAATACTGTAATGGTTTATAAAAGACTAGTTATTTTTGGTCTTTTAAGGGTTAAATCTCTCCTAAGCTGCATGGTTATGGTTGTTAATTTGAATTTAGTTTATTTTAATTTGTAAAAATGTTCTTTCAGATTAGGTTTTACATTGGTCTGCTCTAGATAGTGGGCTTTGTAGTTGAAGTAAGAAGAATGGTCGATAATAATAGGTTGTTATGGATCAGTCATCTGTCAAAGGTAACTACTTTAATTTAGAGCACAGTTTTGTCGAATAAGGACGTAATGGAGAGAGGAGTAGTTCTGGTTGTGCAAGGTTGATTCTTGATGCCATGGATCTTTTGTGAATTCTTTAGTAAATTTTTTGTGGAATCTGAACCGTCTCACTTCCGTGTTATTTTATGTTATTGAATATCTCATATGTTGCTTGGGTTGACTCTGGCTTTGTGGTACGCATCTCACTGCATAGTCCTTTAGTCTACTGTCCATGGCATCTCACAAAGGTAGTCCTTGGGCAACCTTGAGCCTGTTGTGTCTTACATATTAGACAATGATGCAAATAGAAAATCTGATCTATGTAAATTCATGGTTGAATAGCTACGTTACACTGACTATAGGATTTGTAAAAGTTTGAATGGATGTGCTTCAGTGCTTTAACAGGTCTTGCCATTTGGTATTACTATTGATGTTTCCAAACTCGTACAAGAGGATGTACATCAACTCGTACAAGCTAAATGCTTGATTCAAGGGGAACAAATTAAGTTGGGTTGTCTGGGAGTGATTCAAGGGGAACAAATTAAGTTGGTTGTCTGGGATAGCTTAATACACCAACTTAAAGTTTCAAATAAAATTGAGAAGCTGAATAAGGCCACCAGCCTTTAGTTTTTGCTATATAATTATCGAGTCTAGTTCTTATTTATATTTGAGTTGCCAAGCAATTTTTACAAGAAGTTTCAGCTATCCTAAACAGGCTTTAAAGCCAATGACTTGCTCTCAAGGATAACTTAAAATATTAATCCCTGAACTATTCTAAAATTCTAATTTCCTAAATAAAAGCAATAACTTGTAATTACTAAAAGTAAACACTCACAATTAAATAGAAAGTGTAATCCAACCTTCTAGGTTGCATTGAAAAGTAGGGATTCTGTACATCCATTAACATATGCATGTCTTATTTGAATTTCCTGTCTCAAACTTGGGGATGAATGGCAGGTCACATGCCATTTGTTTTACTGTTGAGACATGCATGCGTTCAGCTGTTTAGCATATTTGCATCTTCAGTACCCATATAGGCCGTGTGAGACAATAGTCTTGATTTGTTCAACCTCAGATGTATATATCCATTTCTAAGCACAAAGTTGTATTTTGTGGTCCCCTGTTACGAGAAAGTTCTATTGATAACTTCTAATCATTTGTAGGTCATTGCCGAGAAGCTTTCAGAAGAAGAAATTGGTGGTTTGAAGGAATTGTTTAAAATGATAGATACTGATAACAGTGGAACAATAACTTTTGATGAATTGAAAGAGGGGTTAAGACGTGTTGGTTCTGAACTCATGGAGTCTGAGATCAAGGATCTCATGGATGCCGTAAGAGAATCATCTATAAAACTGATTTGCTGTTATCTATGATCAAATGTTCTTACACAAACTCGATAATCATTTTGCAAATGTTTGAATTGGCTTTTTTTCCTTCTTTTTTTTTGCAGGCAGATATTGACAACAGTGGAACAATAGATTATGGTGAATTCCTTGCTGCTACTGTGCACTTGAGCAAGTTGGAGAGAGAGGAAAATTTAGTGTCAGCGTTCTCATTCTTTGACAAGGATGGTAGTGGTTACATAACCATTGATGAGCTTCAACAAGCCTGCAAAGACTTTGGTTTAGGTGAAGTTCACCTTGATGAGATGATTAAAGAAATTGACCAAGATAATGTAAGTTTACCTAGGATAAATTGATATATATATATATATATATATATATATATATAATAGGGAGCTGATCTACGGTTACCACTTGATGGTGACACTATTCCATCTAATGCATCTCCCACTGTCGAAGACTAAATCTGAAGGTCCATGATTTTTTAAAAAAAATTACCTTTCGCTCCTCTTGGAAGGCAAAAAAATAAAGGCCCTTTCACTCCTTACTTAGTGGAGTGGAAGGGCCTATTATTTTTTCACTTTAAGGAGCGGAAGGTATGTTTCCCAGCCTTTGGATATTCTTTTGGACGTATCTAACACTAGCCATGGATCAGCCCCATATATATGTATGTGTGTGTATATATATATATGTTGCTTTGCTTATGTTCTGTTAATTCGAGGTTATTTTGGTGTTATGGCGGTTAAAGTTTGATATTACTGCGCAAAGAATTTTAGAGAATGATTCAATGGACGCATTTGTAGATACAACTTAGGGAAAGTATAAATCCTAGGCTACGTTTGTTTGCAAATATGATAGATGGGATATGACTTTGTACTACTTTAACAATACTTTGGACTATTTTATCCTATGAATAATCCGGAATCTCATGAATTATTCGTTATTATTTCTAATGTTATTTTATACCTTAAAATAGGATTATGTAATACTACTTTTTTCACTTGAGACTATAATTCATCATCATATGGTCTTAGATGACAAAACATAGTCCATAGAATAAAATAACTGACTACTCAAGTTATAAAATAGTCGCTATGATAATAAATTAGTACAAATACTCCTATCTCACATATTATTTTTGCAAATAAATGTAGTCCTATTGTGTAGTCCCCCAACCATTTTTATTGAAGCTGCCTTCCCAGTTTGAAACTTGGTTGGTCTAGCCTATCAATCTATTTCAAATTAATGAATTACATAAAAGCAGGTCTAAACTTCAGATCCTTCCCAAGCATATCTATAAGCTTTCCATAAACCAAATGGCCTTGTTAGACACAAGGCCATGCATATATGTAATATCTTTCCACTTAGGATTATCAAATGGCCTTAGAAATGACAAAACATGGTCCACGGGCTAATCATTAGATAAAATAGTCCGCAGTAGTATCAAATTAGTGCAAATAGTCTTATTCCATCTATCATTTTTACAAACTTAAGGGCTGTTTGATTAGCACTGAATGACTGAATGGCTGACCGATTCAGACATTCAGTGCGTTTGTTTCGGAAAAAAATCGTCTGAATGGCTGGGCTGAATAGCTAAGTTCCATTTTTTTGGCTGAATGACGGCCGAATGAATTTTTTATAATATTAACTATTATATTATTAAGTAATATTAAATAAATTTATAACAATTTTGAATTTTTCTAGAGGGTAAAATAATAAAATTCAGTTATTTAGATGTTTCAGACAAATTCAGATTCATTCAGTTTTTATCAAACATTTCTTTAGCCTTATATGTGTATGCATATACAAGTAGATATACTGCAAACTTTGCAGTGCTGCACGTTGAGAGATAACCCTATTTACTGATGAATATTTTTTTTGTAGGATGGGCAGATAGATTATGGTGAATTTGCTGCAATGATGAGGAAGGGCAATGGCGGGGTTGGTCGGAGAACTATGAGGGGCAATTTCAGCTTGGGCGAAGCTTTAGGCGTAATGCAGAACGATAAGCTCATCTGACTACCTTATTACCATCATCTCGGTCAATTCTCTAAATTTTTCTAAATTCTTTAGAAACTGTTTTTAGGACCGCATCTCCTTTTGATACTAAGGTTAGAGTGATAGTACTAACAAGAAGTGGTCTTATATATACCTTGTATGGGTGGAATGTAAGATTATATACTGCATAGAACTACACTATGTACTTATATTTCTTGTTTCTCCCCTTTATGTATTGTCAATATTAAGATTAATATTGATTTTATGGAGTAGTCCATCTTATCAATGTAAGATTACTTTTTAAAGTCAATTTAAGATATTTTTAAATTCCAAAAGTTGATGTGATATACTCCTCCATTCCTTTTTTATCTGTCTTTTTGTTCATTTTTATCTCTGTTTGTAGATTTTAAGAAAGACTTGTTTTTTTTTGTATTATCTCTAACAATAAATGTTATTTTGTTTGTTGATCATCTTTCTAATAAAATTTATGAGGGTAATATTGAGATTTTATATCTAGGTTATTCACTTAGAATTTCATAATGAATTCATATCAATTTTGAATGTGAAAATATTATTTTAGGCAAAACTAATGAAATATCTACTGTAGTTGGCAGGTTTTACTGATTACACAGTTAAACTTAATTTTTTAAATTACCCACTAAATTAATTATTATTTTAAAATTGGGTCATTCCGTTAAAAAAAAATAAACGGAGGATAATTTTTTATCGATAAAACTAATGAATTACTCACTGTAGTTGGTACGTTTTATTGATTATACCATTGAACTTTTAATTTTTTAAATTACCTTATTAAACTAATTAATATTTTGAAATTGAGTCACTCTGTTAAAAAAATTAAGCAGACATTAATTTTTTATCTCTGTGGCTTTGGAAAAGAAATTCAAAAATAAAAAATATTACTTATGTGGCAAAAAATAATTAAAAACTTGTAAGTTAAAGCCAAAAAATCAAAATATTTTGGATATTCTAATCTCACATGTTTATAAATAGAAAAAATTTCCTCGTCAATGAAAAACAATGCATCAACAGTAGAAATGAAAACGTGGTAATTGACAACAACATTTTGCATTTGCCTTTGAATGATCTTCACATCCATATGTAAAAACTCAGTCTCCTATCAAATCATAAATGCAATCCCAACAAAATTAATTTAACCAAATATTACTACCACATGTATATATATATATATATATATATATATATATATATATATACACACACACACACACACACACACACACACAGATTGGGGAAGGAGTGAACCTTGTGGAGGGCATCGAGAGTGAATGAAAGGAGTTTTGGAGACATAAGATTGTTGATAGTCGGAGATAAGAGGGATGAAATGTGACAACCCCAAAATAGGTCCATTCTATCCAACCCATTCTGAGTCGCCAAATACATGGTACAGAAAACAACTACAACTTTATTATAACAATTGTCGTACAAAATACAACAACATAAATGATGTGAGTTTTGATACAAATATATACCAACTGTGACTCGTGTCCCAACCGTAATGTGACAAATGTCCCATCAGTGGACAACACCTCACAGTGATACCTACATAAAGGTATAGTCAAAAATTGTTTTAGAAATTAGAATCTTTGGGAAGTGCTCAAGGAAACCTTCGTACATGGGAGCCCATGCGTCTAAGTTATGATAGATATCATATGTCCACAGAATTATCCTTGGTTGACCCAATAGACCCCAAAGAAAAACGAGAAGATTACTATCATCTTTTTTCTAATGGTGAGTATTCTCTTGACTTATAACTATCTCCACTGTCTCTAATTGAGAGTTATACTTCAACCAAATACCAAGATTATATAGGTAGTGCTCGTAGATATACTCAACAAGTGGATGAACACAACCCTGTCTTATGATGACACGAGGTTGTATGTCATTAGACATCTTATATGATAGTGGCAAAACACCCTTCCAACGTTGGGATCGCCTCATCTTAGTTGATTCACCAAATATAACTACTAAATGATGACCACCGTTCTATTCTCCTCATGTATACCCCTTTCAACCCAAATACACTCTTATTACGAAAAAGGAATTGTGAAGCAAAAGGGTGAGCACAACTAGCTCAGTAAAGAAGATCATGACTAAAGATAATCAAATTATCAATAGCCTCTATCAATAATAAATCAGAGATTTAGAACATATGGTAGATGATAAAACTTTTCAACCATAGTTGCAGCGAACGAAGCAATCCATTAGAAGAGTCAAATAGACCATAAAATCTATTATCTTCTCCATGTTAAAAGTCCACCAACAATATTTTATCCCTGTAACATCAATCAACAATTCCTGTCCACAATCACATGAATAACTCATAATCATAATTGTAATTCTAAATTCTTCTTCGTACCCAAGACGAAGATAATTTTCATCACATGTCTTTACCTGAAACATCAAAGATCATGGTTAAACCAAATCACAGTTCCTGTTTATAATCATACTAACAATTTCATCTTTGCACTATGGGCCAAAGATATTCATCAACAATTCATCTTTGCACTTCAACAACAAGTCATCTTTGCATTACGGGCCAAAGATATTCAACAACAAGACATCTTTGCACTACGGCCAAAGATATTCATCAACAATTCATCTTTGCACTACAGGCCAAAGATATTCAACAACAGATCATCTTTGCACTACGGGCCAAAGATATTCAACAACAGATCATCTTTGCACTACAGGCCAAAGATATTCATCAACAGTTCATATTTGCAATACATGCCAAAGATATTCATCAATAGTTCATATTTGCGCTACAGGCCAAATATATTAATATATATATAATCATTTCAAAATCTATTTAAACCATAATTATAACCATGTTGATCAATTCACCTTTGCACTTAAGCTAAAAATATTCAATTGTAAATTCAATGGTCATGATCATACCAGTCAACAATTCAACTTTGTACTACTGGCCAAAGAGAACCCATAGTCATGATCATACCAATAATCTATCCATCTTTACACTCAAGTCAAAGAGAAATTTCATCACCATGATTATAAAAATGTTATATATGATAATAAAAATAATATGATCAAAACACGGATTTAATTTCAAGAGTAAGATTCATAAATCAACGATAATTTGGTCAGAAAAATAAATCAATTTTATCGTGAATAGTAACTCGTGAATAGTAACTCAGGAATAGTAACTCGTGAATAGTAACCCATGAATAGTAACTTCGTGAATAGTAACTCATGAATAGTAACTCGTGAATAGTAAACCCGAAACAAAAAGGTAGAAATTCTAGAATAAAATCCATACCAATATTTCGGTATAATGATATTGAAATAACCTTTCTTAAACTTATAAACAATTTATTTTAATTGTTTACACTTTACTAAATAATGCATTTAATCATCCTAAAATGCCAAACTCATAAAATTTTATCACCAATAACCAAAACCCTCATCAAAAATCTGCATATACCTCATATAGGATTCTTAAGCCATAAAATCCTATTTTCAAATTTTCTTACTTCACATAACATATTTAATTCATTTACTCATAACTAGTCTATTTTCATAAAAAATACCAAATCAGTCCCAAAAATATTTCTTTTCTGGGATTTAGCAGAATATAGTCCCATATTGAACATATATTTTTTTCAGAATTTTTAAAATTCAATTACTATTTTTCATATGGCCAAAACAGCCGAATATTTAGACATTTATCATAAATTGTACTTTTATCCAAAAATTTCGAAATTCACAGAGTACACTGATATTATATAGATTTACTCCGAATAAAAATTTCATCAATTTTGGAGTTAACTAACCACAAGGAGTTATAAGCAGTTACTTTTAAAAATAGTTTTTTTCCCGTAAAATTCATAACTCTTAATCTATACATCCAAAAATCACCATTTTTGGACACAATCAATAAAACTCATCAAAATATCATTTCAAGTTTTTCCAGAATTTTCTGAAGGTCGGAAGAAGTACGAACTGAAAAACATAATAACCCTTAAAATCCCCTACCTCAAAAGAGCAGCACTTCTGTCTGGATATCGGATATGACGCTGAAGGAAACTTGCACTGATGAAAAGCAACTCACCAAGTATCTAAATACTCACAAAATACACTCGATAATCTAGAAAGAAAAAAAGAGAAAGCTTATGTTTCTGGTGTGATTTTCAATTCTAACTTAGCCCTCTATTTATAGGAAAATGTTAGCATGCCGAAGCAGACTTAACCTGCAACCTGATGGCTTACCTGCTACTATTCCACCCACCAAAAATCAGCTACCATCCCCAACAACCAAAAGTGGGGCCCACCCATTTCTAGAATTTTCCACCAAAATCATTTATAAACCTAATTTACGAATCAATCACCTCTTAAAATTCATAACAAATCATTCGTTCATTTTTAACGGTTCAAAATTTGTGAACATATACTTAACTTATTTATGTATAACATATCCAAAAATCCTAACGATCCAACTGGTTGATTAAAAATTATAACTCACACAATAAAAGTCAGTAAGAACAACGATTTGATCTTTTAATACCTCCAATCCGACAAAATACTGATAAAATACCTCAACATTAATTCATTCATTTATAACCACATAAATAAATCCATCATTTATATCCACATCAAATAAATATTTCATTATCATATAAATCAATAATTAATTATTCACAAATAATATTACAGAATCATAATAATGACAACCAGGTAGTTCCCAGGAAAGAGGGGGCTTTCCGATAAGGATTCCTCCTTACTGGCGCGCAATTAGGTGACCAAACCTCTCCTTGACAGAAATTTCTAGACATTGCCAATAATGCTATCTAATAATATTATTCTAAATAATATGAATTATTGATCTAATAATGGAAAATACTGCGCAGTGACAATTATTGAAACAACAATAATATAAAATATCAACGCAGTAATTATTGAATCAATAAAATAAAATATTGAACAGTAATTACTGTAACAATTATTGAGTAGTGCCTTCTTACGTAAGGATCAATAATTCAACAATCATCGCATCTAATACCGTGTGTATCTTTGTAACCACGCCAGCGTATTCTTGTATTTTAACCAATTTGATATTCCAACGGTGTTAATTCTTGTAACAACTACGCCGTTATTTATAAAAACTCAAATTTGTCGTTTTTCTTCATCCGAGCGCTTATTACATTATGGGGCCCACAAATGGCTTCGCCGTCGTACGAATATTCCCCGACAGAAAGAATATTCCACGACTAAACGAATATTCCCCGACAACAATAAGTATTTTATAGCCACTTGCTTATTTTGAAAAAAAAATTCATATAACACCCTTAACTTTGCTTTTTATCAATTTAACCGTTTACTGAATAGTAATTATAAAAAAAATTGAATACTTTTATTTCATAAAATTCGGGGTCTTACAATCTCCTCTCCTTATGAAATTTCGTCCCCGAAATTTACGTACCTGGTATTTCAAAGAGTTGAGAATACCTTGCTTTCATTTCAGATTCCATCTTCCCTGTCATCATGATTTCTCCATTGCTCATCTCCTGTATTTCAGATATCATTATAGAATACAGCTTCAAAAGAAGGGTTAATTGAACAAATTAACATATCACAAAATATCCCGATATTATGACTGACCAACAAATAAGCTTAGGTAGGACACACTAGCGAAGGATTTACTCATCTCTCCCCTCCTAGTTCTATTCCCCGATCTTCGCCAGAGATTATATCCCTAAGCTCTGATACCAAATGTGACAACCCCAAAATAGGTCCATTCTATCCAACCCATTTTGAGTCGCCAAATACATGGTACAGAAAACAACTACAACTTTATTACAACAATTGTCGTGCAAAATACAACAACATAAATGCTGTGAGTTTTGATACAAATATATACCAACTGTGACTCGTGTCCCAACTGTAATGTGACAAATGTCCCATCAGTGGACAACACCTCACAATGATACCTACATAAAGGTATAGTCAAAAACTATTTTAGAAATTAGAATATTTGGGAAGTGCTCAAGGAAACCTTCGTACATGGGAGGCCATGCGTCTAAGTTATGATAGATATCATATGTCCACAGAATTATCCTTGGTTGACCCAATAGACCCCAAAGAAAAACGAGAAGATTACTATCATCTTTTTTCTAATGGTGAGTATTCTCTTGACTTATAACTATCTCCACTGTCTCTAATTGAGAGTTATACTTCAACCAAATACCAAGATTATATAGGTAGTGCTCGTAGATATACTCAACAAGTGGATGAACACAACCCTGTCTTATGATGACACGAGGTTGTATGTCATTAGACATCTTATATGATAGTGGCAAAACACCCTTCCAACGTTGGGATCGCCTCATCTTAGTTGATTCACCAAATATAACTACTAAATGATGACCACCGTTCTATTCTCCTGTTACCCCCGCTCAACCCAGCTACACTCTTATTACCTGAAAAGGAATTGTGAAGCAAAAGGGTGAGCACAACTAGCTCAGTAAAGAAGATCATGACTAAAGATAATCAAATTATCAATAGCCTCTATCAATAATAAATCAGAGATTTAGAACATATGGTAGATGATAAAACTTTTCAACCATAGTTGCAGCGGAACGAGCAATCCATTAGAAGAGTCAAATAGACCATAAAATCTATTATCTTCTCCATGTTAAAAGTCCACCAACAATGTTTTATCTCTGTAACATCAATCAACAATTCCTGTCCACAATCACATGAATAACTCATAATCATAAATGTAATTCTAAATTCCTCTTCACACCCAGGACGAAGATAATTTTCATCACATGTCTTTACCTGAAACATCAAATATCATGGTTATACCAAATCACAGTTCCTGTTTATAATCATACTAACAATTTCATCTTTGCACTACGGGCCAAAGATATTCATCAACATACCATCTTTTCACTACAGGTCAAAGATATTCAACAACAAGTCATCTTTGCACTACGGGCCAAAGATATTCATCAACAATTCATCTTTGCACTACAAGCCAAAGATATTCAACAACAGATCATCTTTGCA
This sequence comes from Panax quinquefolius, assembly GCA_020205615.1. Taxonomy (NCBI): domain Eukaryota; kingdom Viridiplantae; phylum Streptophyta; class Magnoliopsida; order Apiales; family Araliaceae; genus Panax; species Panax quinquefolius. Next base: position 19,734,073 of record CM035164.1, read on the forward strand.
CTACGGGCCAAAGATATTCAACAACAAGTCATCTTTGCACTACGGGCCAAAGATATTCATCAACAATTCATTTTTGCACTACGGGCCAAAGATATTCAACAACAGATCATCTTTGCACTACAGGCCAAAGATATTCATCAACAGTTCATCTTTGCAATACATGCCAAAGATATTCATCAACAGTTCATATTTGCGCTACAGGCCAAATATATTAATATATATATATAATCATTTCAAAATCTATATAAACCATAATTATAACCATGTTGATCAATTCACCTTTGCACTTAAGCTAAAAATATTCAATTGTAAATTCAATGGTCATGATCATACCAGTCAACAATTCAACTTTGTACTACTGGCCAAAGAGAACCCATAGTCATGATCATACCAATAATCTATCCATCTTTACACTCAAGTCAAAGAGAAATTTCATCACCATGATTATAAAAATGTTATATATGATAATAAAAATAATATGATCAAAACACGAAATTAATTTCAAGAGTAAGATTCATAAATCAACGATAATTTGGTTAGAAAAATAAACCAATTTTGTCGTAAATAGTAACTCGTAAATAGTAACTCATGAATAGTAACTCGTGAATAGTAACCCATGAATAGTAACTTCGTGAATAGTAACTCATGAATAGTAACTCGTGAATAGTAACTCATGAATAGTAAACCCGACACAAAAAGGTAGAAATTCTACAATAAAATCCATACCAATATTTCGGTATAATGATATTGAAATAACATTTCTTAAACTTATAAACAATTTATTTTAATTATTTACACTTTACTAAATAATGCATTTAATCATCCTAAAATGCCAAACTCATAAAATTTCATCACCAATAACCAAAACCCTCATCAAAAATCTGCATATACCTCATATAGGATTCTCAAGCCATAAAATCCTATTTTCCAATTTTCTTACTTCACATAACATATTTAATTCATTTACTCATAACTAGTCCATTTTCATGAAAAATACCAAATCAGTCCCAAAAATATTTCTTTTACGGGATTTAGCGAATATAGTCCCATATTGAACATATATTTTTCCTGAATTTTAAAATTTATTTACTATTTTTCATATGGCCAAAACAAATTAAATATTTAGACATTTATCATAAATTTTAATTTTATCCAAAAATTTCGAAATTCACAGAGTACACTGATATTATATAGATGTACTCCCAATAAAAATTTCATCAATTTTGGAGTTAACCACAAGGAGTTATAAGCGGTTACTTTTAAAAATAGTTTTTTTCCCGTAAAATTCATAACTCTTAATCTATACATCCAAAAATCACCATTTTTGAACACAATCAATAAAACTCATCAAAATATCATTTCAAGTTTTTCCAGAATTTTTTGAAGGTCGGAATAAGTACGAACTGAAAAACATAATAACCCTTAAAATCCCCTACCTCAAAAGAGCAGCACTTTTGACTGGATATCGGATATGACGCTGAAGGAAACTTGCACTGATGAAAAGCAACTCACCAAGTATCTAAATACTCACAAAATACACTCGATAATCTAGAGAGAGAAAGAGAGAAAGCTTATGTTTCTGGTGTGATTTTCAATTCTAATTTAGCCCTCTATTTATAGGAAAATGTTAGCATGCCGAAGCACACTTAACCTGCAACCTGATGGCTTTACCTGCTACTATTTCACCCACCAAAAATCAGCCACCATCCCCAACAACCAAAAGTGGGGCCCACCCATTTCTAAAATTTTCCACCAAAATCATTTATAAACCTAATTTCCGAATTAATCACCTCTTAAAATTCATAACAAATCATTCGTTCATTTTTAACGGTTCAAAATTTGTGAACATATACTTAACTTATTTATGTATAACATATCCAAAAATCCTAACGATCCAACGGTCAGATTAAAAATTATAACTCACACAATAAAGCTGTAAGAACACTAATTTGATCTTTTAATACCTCCAATCCGACAAAATACTGATAAAATACCTCAACATTAATTCCTTCATTTATAACCACATAAATAAATCCATCATTTATATCCACATCAAATAAATATTTTATTATCATATAAATCAATAATTAATTATTCACAAATAATATTACAGAATCATAATAATGACAACCAGGTAGTTCCCAGGAAAGAGGGGGCTTTCCGATAAGGATTCCTCCTTCTTCTGGCGCAATTAGGTGACCAAACCTCTCCTCGATGTAAATTTCTAGACATTGCTAATAATGCTATCTAATAATATTATTCCAATAATATGAATTATTGATCTAATAATGAAAAATATCATTGCAAAGAACAATTATTGAAACAACAATAATATAAAATATCAACGCAGCAATTATTGAATCAATAAAATAAAATATTGAACAGTAATTACTGTAACAATTATTGAGTAGTGCCTTCTTATGTAAGGATCAATAATTCAACAATATTTGTCTTGATCACCGTGTCTTACTATGCAACCACACGTATTCATCGTATTTTAACCACCGGGTATTCCAACGTTGTTAATTGTGTAATAACTATCTTTATTATTTATAAAAACTCAAATTTGTCGCTTTTCATCCGAAGCGCTTATTCTACATTATGGGGCCCACAAATGGTTTAACGGCAGTCGCATTTAATATTCCCTACGTAAAGAATATTCCACGACTAAACGAATATTCCCCGACAACAATAAGTATTTTATAGTCACTTGCTTATTTTGAAAAAAAAATTCATATATCACCCTTAAATTTGCTTTTTATGAATTTAACCGTTTACTGAATAGTAATTATAAGAAAAATTGAATACTTTTATTTCATAAAATTCGGGGTCTTACATGAAACCTACTGCAACACCATTTACTTCATCTGTTGTTGTTGTTGGGGATTCAAACTCCATTGTTATATCTAATACTAAACTTTGAAGTTCAACTCAATGTTTTGGGAATTCAGATATACGAGTTTTCATAGATTTTAGAGAGAGAAAATACATAGATCTATTTGATTTTGGAGAAGAGGGAGAAGATAGATGAAAGGAAGGAAGAGAGAGAATAAATCAAATTTATTTATTTTCTTTTTTATTTTTCACGTCCACGTAAGATAAAAACTAAAACGATTTAACACTCGTGAAATCGGTAACAGAATGACCCAATTTTAAAATATTAATTAGTTTAATGGGATAATTTGAAAAAGTAAAAGTTCAATGATGTAATGTGCAAACTACAATGGGTAATTCATTAGTTTTGTCGATAAAAAATTAACGTCTGCTTATTTTTTTTTATAACGGAATGACCCAATTTCAAAATAATAATTAGTTTAGTGGGATAATTTGAAAATTTAAAAGTTTAACGGTGTAATCAGTAAAACGTGCCAACTACAATGAGTATTTCATTAGTTTTGCCCTTTACTTTAAAATGTTCAATTTGTCATATACTTTGGAACAAAAGAATTGTTTATTTTCATGTTACGTGAAACCATTACATAACAAAATAATTCATCCATTCTTAGTTTTCCCTAGTTCTTATACTTGTGGGAAACCAACTATACATAAACTGCCAAAAAAATATTACTAATTGTAAGATTTATTATTTTCAAAACTTAAATGAATTATATCAATTTTGAGTTTGAAAATATTTCAAGTTGACTTTAAAAAAAGTCAATATTAGTTGTATAATTTGGAACTTATAGAGTATTAACCAAGGGGGAGATAAAGCCTAACCCCTAAAAAGATCCAAGTGGAAACAAATACAGAAACAAGGTAGCACAGACTCTTAAAAAATAAAACTATACACAGAAAAAAATAGACATCTAGGAAATAAAGAAATATAAGATCCTCTTGCAAATAAACTTTTGTCGGTTAAATACTTTCTAGGTACTGTACTATAGGTCGACTTACAAATGGGCCATTGAACTTTTTTTTTCTTACAGTCAACTCACTAAACTTTAGTTTACTAACAAAAAGTTTACTATTTCGTTAAGTATGTTGACTTTGGACGGAATTTTGCCACGTAAGCTGCAGATATGTAAAAATTTTCTGATGTGGCACATATCAGTCCCATATGGCTTTCATTATGTGAAAATGGAGAAAAATTTACAAATATAATAATATAAATTAAAAAAGTTAGTAAAAAAATAAGAAAATAAATAAAAAATATATTCAATTATTTTGTAATTAATATCAAATGAATTTTTATTCAATTCTTTATAAATATAATAATATAAATTAGAAAAATTTGCCAAAAATAAGAAAATAAATGAAATATATATTCAATTATTTTGTAATTAATATCAAATGAATTTTTATTTAATTTTTTACAAATATAATAATATAAATTAGAAAAGTTTGACAAAAATAAGAAAATAAATGAAATATATATTTAATTATTTTTGTAATTAATATCAATTGATTTTTTTAATTATTTACATTTAGGGAAAATGAAAGAAAATTATAATAAAATCAAAAAATTACCAAAAATACATGGTAGAAATTAAAAAATAAAAAGAGTTATTTAGTTATTTTGTAATTAATAGAAAATGTTTTTTTATATAATTAATAACAAATATAATTGAGAAAATTATAAAATTAAAAGTATTTTAAAATTAAAAATATTTTCAAAATAAAATTTTATTTACATAATATTAATGTTATATCATCACTATAATGTTAATACTCTTGAGTGGAAATGAAAGATTTTTTTTTTTAAAATACAATAAAGGGTTAAGTTCAGATGACCACCTGGGGTTTGGACGGTTTCCCACTTAACCACCTGTAGTCAGTAAAGCTACATTTAGACTCTCCACTTTTTGAGTTGAAGTGAAAAAGTGCTTTCCGTCTTAACTCCGTTACTTTATTTGACTAAAGACTTAATTACCCTCACTTTAAAACACCCAGCTGCAAAATCATTTAAACAAAAATGTTGTTCTTGAGTATCTCTCTCTCTGTTAAGTTCATCTCTCTCTCTGTTTTTCTAACAAACAAAAAACAAGAGCTCATCCGTAGCAGAGTAAACACCTTAATCTGACAATTCTTCTTGGACAATCAAAAATTACATAGAAGTGGTACCATGAACAAGAAATTCAGAATCTTGAATCCCCTATTATCAACTAGAACATAGCGTAATTAATAACCTAAATGCAGATCATTACCTAAATACCCAGATCCAACCAAATAGCAATTGTTGACCTTCAATTCCCCAATCCTCTTCTTCCCATGTCTTTTTATTTCCATACCAATTGCAAACACATGCTGCATATCATATTCAATAAATCTTCCCAGTCATATGTCAAGTCCTGCAGCCACACATCCTGTTCAAGGCCACACAATCCTGTAAGGTTTATAGAATTACTTCAAACGCATCAAGAAAAAGTCCAAGGTACCCAGGAGAGAGAATATGACCAAACAAAGGGTTGTTCAGCCAAAAAACAAGTAGAAAGATGCAGAACAGATGCTTTATTGCTCATCGTCACTTACACCTCTACTCATAACTATCCAAGTCCCAAAGAGCCAAAACAAGAACCACCCAACATCCAAATCACCGAGGAAGACAACATTCTGATAACCACAAAAGAAAAAAAATGAAAAAGATCAACAATCCCTCAATGGTCATGAAGAGGATGGAGCTATTAAAAATATTACTGATTTTCACTCACCGCCATCTCTCCGCTCAATAGCTCGATCATCGAGGACATCGTCATTAACATCGATACGTGAAGAAAAACACTTTCATAGAAAATTTACAAACCGTCTGTTTGATGAAAAAGAAAACCCTTTGTTATCCTCATCTCAACACCTTCTCAACCCCCAAATCACTTTAATCCGAATTTATATCATGAATATAACCAAACAGAGCATGAATATGACCAAGAACAAAGAAAACCAGGATGAGAATCCAGACCCAAAAGGCAGATTAATCAACCCATTTTGAGCCTCATCAATAATTGGGTTCTAATTGGGTCAAAGAATAAAAGAAAAAAACAGGAGAGCGAAGAGAGATTTTCTGGGTGAATTGAAAATTGTGCAATTGATAAATCGGAAACGGACAGCGGTAGCGGCGAGTGTAAGTCATCTTTGGGAGGTAGGCGAGTGTAAGTGGTGGCCTCGCCGCTGGATACGGAGGAGAGCGGCAGCGGCAAAAAGCTTCAAGATTTGTGCCTAGGATTAGGGTTTGGAGGAAGCCATTTTTTCTTTATGGCCGAAGCTGAGCTCTAGTGATTTAAGAAGGAGAAGGAGAAGAGGAAAAATCAGATGCAAATGATTGAAACCCACTCTCAGATTAAAAGCTAAAGCTACACTCTCCCCTGAGTTCAGTCACAAATCTTTAAGCAAAACACTAAAACTAAAGCTGGTTCAGATCGACATGTTTGGGTCTTCTTAGATCTGCACCACGATCGCTCGCCACTCTTTAGCCCTAGATCTGCACCAGACGCAAATGATTGAAAGGAATGTTTTTAAAAGTCATGAGGGAGAAGAAAGGTATTTTAGATATTTTCTAGTTTTTTTTACTGTTACACCCTCTCTCCACGCGTTTTTCGCGTCTGACATGCACACACAGTTAATTTGGATGGAAAAGGTAACGTTTTCACTTTAACTCAAAAAGTGGAGAGTCTAAATTTAGCTTTACTGACTACATGTGGTTAAGTGAAAAACCGCCCAAACCCCAGGTGGTCATCTGAACTTAACCCTACAATAAAATCAAAAAAGTTAGTAAAAAAATAGAAAAAATAAAAATAAAAATTTACTTATTTTTGTGATTATTAAAAAAATAAGTTTTTAGATAATTAGTAACAAGTAATTATTTAAAAATCCATAAAAATAAAATATATTGAAATTAAAAATCAGTTTTTATTTATATACATACATATTTTTAAATCCGTTTTACAATTCTTATTGAATTTACATACATACATATTTATAAATTTATTTTGACATTATATACATGTATTCTTACTTGGCAAATTAATAAATTATGTGTAATAAAAATAATTTTTAATTAAATTTTAACATTTAAATTAGCAAAATATTTTTATTGTTCTTCTTCTTCATCTACCCCAACAACAGCAACACCACCACCATAATTCATAACCATCGCTATTATCCATAAGCATGGCGAACAAGAGGGAAAGAAGACCCAATTCATGAGCGTAGCTGATGAATACCTCATCATGAATTTTGATGATTCTATTTTCTGCAGCTCGAAAGCTTCATCGCGGTTAGCTAATACAATTGATGATGAATCCGCTGTTTTTCCGACCGCCGCACTATTGATGTCGGAAAACGAGTTGGGTTGTCAGTAAAGACTACGACTCGGCTGTGGAGGAGCGGAGAACATCGTTGCAACATGTCTGAGACTACCGTCGAACTGACTCGTGAACATCTCTTTCTGAAACCCTAAAAGTGAACCAAAAAATATAAGATGGAGTAATTCAAAAATCAAATGGTTAGTTCTCAAAACACAGATTTAAATGGTAAGATGGAGGTATTTTAAATCTGTGTTTTATTTTCCCCTAATTTTGGCCTACAAATCGATGAACATAGATAGTATGGAAAGAGATTGTTGGAAGGACAATCGAACACCATAATTTGTTGGATCTAGGTTTTGGTTGAAGGATCTGTTAGATCTAGTTTGATGAGGTGGCTGGAATTGAGGGCTAAGAGAGAGAGAGAGATAGAGGAGGAAGGGAATAGAAATTAAAATTTAGATCTAAATTTTGGTTGTAAGAAATAATTTTATTGAGTTAATTTTAATGTTAGATAAATATGGTTTGATATATTTACCCTCAAATAATTAATAATTGTAAAAAAATACTTGAAATTATTTTTTAAATTACACATAAGCATGTTTATGCCTAGTCATTTATTTATATTGTAGAATTAAGCCACGTAAGTGCGCAACGTCAAAGTTCTGTTACAAATTTAACGATCAAGACATAATTTAAAAATTTTGTTAGTAAAGTGAAGTATAGTGAGTTGAATGTAAGAAAAAATGATTGAGTGACTCACTTGTAAGTTGACATATAGTACAGTGATCAAAAAAGTATTTATCCCAAACTTTTGCTTCTAAAGGCATAGAAAATAAGAGAGTAGAAGGTCTCATTTTGGCAAAATGATAGGCATTAGGCAGCCAATGTAAACATTCTGACTTTTCCACTATATTTCTTAGTTTTTAACAAAAAAAAAAACAATTGAAAAATGAAAAACCAATTTTTTTTATAAAAGAATAAATAACTTATAAGTTTTTTTATGCTGGTACTAAGTTTTTAAAAGGAAATTAAAAAAAAATAAGTTTTAAATTCAGATTACTATTTTATTCGTAAATTAATTTTTTAGTATTTGTAATGTAAAGTGAAAATAGGAATTATAAAATTTGTTTATGTTAGTTAATTTTCTTTCCAAATTTGTCCATTTTTTGACAGAAAACTTTGGGAATAGTTGGCCAATTTTTCATCTATTTCTTTTTTTCCTTTTTATATTCATTAAAAAACACAATAACAAGATGATTAGATAAAGAAAACAGACTTCCCAAAGGACTTTTGCAATGTCTAATTATATGAATCAGTTTCCATAAAATCCAAAAGCATTTTTTGAGTCTGATTCAACCAAATCTTAGTTGTGTAGAAGAAAAAAATTGATATTCTGATATATCACAAAGATACAACATAGGAGGGCTATATATAGCCTGTTCTTGAAGCTAATTTAAAAGAAACTAATCACACTATACAGTTTTGGATGATTTACAATCAAATAAAACTAAATTGGTAATTAGAATAATATTGTATTCTTATAATTGCTCCTTCAACAACTCACATCAATACTCCCCCTCAAGTTGGGCATGCATAGATATTATCAATGCCCAACTTGTCAAGTGAGTTATGAAATATTTTGCTAGAGACAACCTTTGTAAGAATATCTGCTAGCTGATCTTTTGACTTCACAAAAGGAAACTGAATGACCTTATCTTCGAGCTTCTGCTTGATGAAATGCCGATCCACTTCAACATGTTTGGTGCGGCCATGTTGAACTAGGTTGTGTGTGATTGCTATGGCTGCCTTATTATCACAAAACAAGTTCATTGTATCCTGGGATGAACACCCAATTTCTTCCAATAATCTTTTTAACCAAATTAGCTAGCCCTGTTCAAATATTTCAGTCTTTTTGGTTTTTCGGACCGAACCGGCCGGTTCTGTAACAACCCGATATTTTCTATCTAAATAAATAAGAAATTTTGCGTATAATTGTTTTTTTATTTTAAGGATGAGGATTTGTACAAGATAATATGTATATGTATTTATGTGGTAAATAAAAATATATTTATTACATGATTATTTACAAGTAAATTTATTTTAGAATAATTGATTATTAAAAAGTATATTTTTATAAAAAAATTAATTTTATAGTGGAAATGTTTTTATTAATTATTTTCAATGAAAATATAATCATATATTATTTAAATAATATATGAAGTGATTTTTAGAATAATTATAATAATTATTTTATTATATGAATTTTAGTACAGATTATTAAGTTAATTATTTTACCTTAATTATTAAGGTTAAATATGAAGAATGAATCAGATATGAAATCCAAACCTTAATTTTGGATTATTGTCAAGGTATGAGAATAATAATATAATATTAATTATATTTTAATTTTTCAGTGCTATGAATATGTACTGTATGTCCGTATTGATAATGGTTGGTCAATTACGGTGTATTATAACCAAACCCTAGTAATAATGTTAAACCCTAATTTGAGATCCAAATTAGAGTACAAGTGTAAGACCCCAGCTTTTATAAATAAAGATGAATTTTCTATAAATATTATTTTTGAATATTATGGAATAAATTTGATATAATGTTATAGTTGTGGGTAATATTTATAAATTTGGCAAACTAAGCAAGTTGTTATAAAATATTCCTTTGGTCGGGGAATATTCTTTTTGTTTGGGAATATTAAATGCGACTACTCAATCATTAATGGACCCCATGGCGGAAGTATTGTCGTAGTTAGAAAAGCGACAAAATTATTTTCTATAAAAAATAACGGCAGAGGTGTTACCGCCAAAACTGTTGAACTACCCGGTGGTAAAAGTAATGCGATGTCTGGCGTAGTTGTATAGTAGCACACGATATTGATTAATGATGCTTACGTGAGAAGTCACTCAAATATGCTCAATTATTGCTACAATAATTGCTGCATCACATCTCTTATATTATTGATTCAATTATTGTCACAGTATCATCTGTATAATATGTTATAGTATTAAATTATTAATTGAGACGACAAGTTATAAATGATTAATAATTGTTGAAAGATTAAATATGTGTTGATTAAAATAAAATGATTTGTGGTAATATTTATTCAATCCTTGATGTATATAAAGAGTCTCATTATGAGGCGTTTGTGGTAAGTTTGATTATTTTATGGGGGGCCCATATGTCATCATCTAAGAGTCCCTTCAATCGATAGTAATTACCTTTGTGAATAGTAATTACCTTTGTGAATAAATAATTACCTTCGTCGATAGTATTTACCTTCGTCGATAGTAATTACCTTTGTGAATAGTAATTACCTTTGTGAATAGTAATTACCTTTGTGAATAGTATTTACCTTCGTCGATAGTATTTACCTTCATCAATTGTATTTACCTTAAATCGATAGTAATTACCTTTGTGAATAGTAATTATCTTTGTGAATAGTAATTACCTTCGTCGATAGTAATTACCTTTGTCAATAGTAATTACCCTTTGCAAATAGTAGTTGTCCCTTTAAATATTACCAAGAGTTAAGCGCCTCTTCTTGTTGTTCGGGTTAATTACCCCTTCATGAAATAGTAGTTGTCTCTTGATATTACCAAGAGTCATTTTGACCCTTCGTTAAGACCAAGAGCCACCCTCGGTTTTTTATAAATAGAAAGCTCATTCCTTCATTATTTCTTACGAATTCATTGAAACTCTGTAGAGAGAAAACTATAGAGAGAAAGAAGAAAAAAGTATTCTGCTACTTCACTTTTCCAATATTCGGTTCTTCTAAGGTAGGGAATATTATTTGTTGTACCGTAAGGGTGTTATTCTTTTGTATTCATGAAGAGAACTTACATCATTCCATCCTTTATTATTCTGTTGGAATAACCTGTAAAAGTGGCATACCCTATACATAACTTGTATATGCGGTATACCCTATACTTAGTGAAATCCTTATGTTATTCCATTCTTATTTATTACATTGGAATAACTTTTGTATCGTGGTTTACCCTATACTTGGTGACATTCTTCTATTATTATCATCTTTATTATTCTGTTGGAACATCCTCATGCATGTGTTTTACACCTTTGGGACACGGTTCCGTCTTTATCGATCATTCTGGAATATCCTATCTGTGTTTTTTACAGGATCCGGTTTCCATCTTTATTATTACATTGGAACATCCTGCAGCCGATTGTGAATTTCACCCGACTGGTTCCGTTATTATTATTACATTGGAATAACTTTTGCCTATGTCTGCAATCTACCGCATGCATGGTGATTTCTTTTGTTATTCCATTCTTTATTATACCCAATTGGTTAAAACTTTGACTTCTATACTCCATGAATTTAGTGGAATATCCTTGATATTTGTGCTTCATCCAGTATTTTTAATGAAAATATTTTTCTGAGCATTCTTGAATTTTACTCTACAAAGCGAAAGATCATGTTGACAATTTGGACATTATTAGTTCCTGAATAAATTAATTCTTGAACTTGTTTTATTGAATTATTATGTCATTGTCATCATCCTCATGTTATATTATGTTATCTTTGGCTTACGTGCATAGATGAACTTAGTATGATTATGACCAAGGATCATTCGGTATAATCACGGCTTGATATAAATGATGTGACAAAAGTCCTCGGTGGCTTGTAATGCGATGATGGATAGTTTTGGTATGATTATGACCGGGGTGATTCGGTATAGTCATGACCATTGATAATTTGATGAAAATCCTTGGCCGTGGTACGGGGATGATTAGATATTGTGGTTTATTCATTAAACCGAGTCTTAGTGATAAAAATTGATGAAAACCTTTTAAAACCCAAAAGATAGTAGACTTTATTTTCTACTTGACTCTTTTAATGGATCGCATATTCCGCTACAGTTAAACTGGTTGTCTATTATATTTTATCAGTTTAACATTGTTGAAGACTATTGATAATTTATTCTGCATTATCTTAGTTATAATATTTCTTACTGGGCTAGTTGAGCTCACCCTTTCTTTCACTTTGTTCTCTTGAGAAATGAGAATATAGGTTTGGAGACGAGTCGGGGAAAAGAGTGATGGTCCCAAAGATAGCATTAGTTGTCCTCACTATTACATTAAATAGTGTGACAATAAATGTAATGAGGACTCCTTGAGTATGGATATTGTCTAAATGATAATATTCCTATTAGAACTCTCGGTTTATGTATTGTCGTATGTTACACCTACGGATGTATAATTAAGTTTGTATTTGAATTTATGTACTATGTAAGTGACGACCCAAGATGGGTGACGTATACCTAATTTTAGGGGCGTCACAGTTGGTATCAGAGCTTAGGGATATGATCCCTAGCTGAGATTTGAGATAAGAACTAGGAGGGAGAGCAGAATTCCTTCGCTAGTATGACCTACCTAAATTTATTTGGTATTTAATTGGTCTCGGAGTATATAGGGATAATATGTGATATGTTAATTAACCCTTGTTTTGTGACGGTGTTTGAGAATGACATCCGAAAATCTTTGAGATAAGCAATGAAGCACATGAGAGTGTTGATTCAAATTTCAAACAAAAGGTAACGACCAACAATACGATAATAATCATCTTTGGTGGCAACATGCCATCGAACAATGATAACCATCGTGGGGAAATTATCATGCTAAGAATGGTAACCACTTGATGGTAATCATGGCAAAGATAATAGAAGTGGAAATTGCAAGAAGAGAAGGTCATTTAGCTCAATTTTGTTGTGCACCAAAGTCAAGTCTAGGCTTGGGACGGTGGCACCAAAGGTGGATATGGACAAAACAAAGTCGTTGGTTTTAGGAAGTGCATTTTCATGACTTCTCAAAAAGCGAGTAAACCGAACGAAGTTAGCACGGTTAGTTAATTATAAATTGCAAAGTCTATACCTTATAAGATACCGGGTTCTAACCATTATTTTATCTCTCTTGCTTGCGTTCAACGTTTAAATTTGACTCAGGAGAAGTTAGACTTTGACTTATTGGTTGAAACTTCGTTAGTAGGAGCCTTCGTTCTCGCTTACTATTTTTAAATCTTGTTTGATTCAAATAAACACTTTCACGTTACTGTCGATCTTATCTTTTTGAAAATACTTGCCTTTGATGTGATTTTAGGAATCAATTGGTTAACTACTCATCATGCTTTTAAAGTAGGTTGTTAGCTTTTATATTCACAACCAACTTTGTTATGCGAATTCAAGTAACCAAACTACTAAAGTCAATTATTGTCATATCAAGCCATAAGTAAAGAGCCCGAACCTTTCGTTGTTGACTTCCTTGTGTGGAATGCAAAAGCCGGACTTTTCAGTAGGACATCGTGAATGAAGATGGCAAGTTTATAGGTATCATTGTGAGGTGCTATCTAGGTTAAGGGATAGAAGTCACAGTTGGTATCAATGTGACGTACTATCCAAGTCTTGGATGAGAGTCACATTTTTGAATGATATTTCTATTATTAATAAATTTCTGGCGTATTCTTGAAGACTTCTTAGCCTACATAGAAGCGTGAAATCGAATTTAGATTGACCCCAAAGACAAAACCCATTTCTTAAACCCTCAAATATTTCTTCATCTAAAATGAATAGGTTCGTGGTTTTATGATGAAAGTCATAATAAAAGCATTGGACTAATGAAAATCATGGGTATACGTGGAATTAGTAAGTGTTATGATGAGTTATGTTGTTTAGTTAGTATGTGAAAACATGAAAGTTTCTTAAAAATCACAAGGAGTTAAAAACCGATTTTTGGTGAAAAAACGTAACATGAAATTCAATTGACCAAATCTCCTATTATATTTTGAATTTTTGAGTGTGGTCAAGTCCTAGAGTTAGATCTATGAGTTACCTAACTAATCCAAGTGGAATCACTGAAAAAAGGTGTTGTAGATTTTCGTGGTGGACCGATTTTAGCAAAGGAGTCAAAACTTGAAAATGTCCAAAAGTCTGCTGCCATGTTTTTGTAAGGGCTGTTTTGGCCATTTAATTAGTGAGAAAAATTCAGGCCTTTTGGGACATAAAAGTATATGGTATAAAGAACATCGTGTCCAAAAATGAGCTCATTACGACTTAAAATGAGCAAGTTATGACCATTTCAATATTTAGGATTTTCTCGATTTAAAATGCTATAACCGTGGAGTTCTACAACTCCAATGACCATGAAATTTAAACTGAAGGCTCACATTAACATGTGTAAGGTCCTGCCAAGATTTGGGAATTTCTGGAGTTAAACTTGAGGTAGCAAATTTCTTAAGGAATTAATTAGAAATTGATTTTTGAAAAATAGTAAATAAATTTTAAAAATTTCGAGAAAAATATATAGATTGAGAGAGAAAAGTTTGCTTTTGTTAGCCATTTTTGTACCAAATACCCAAACCTTTTCTCTCCACCCAAACCCACGAAATTATAAGACAAACCAGTCCCAAGATCAGCCCCACGAACAACCACATCAAACTCAGAATCAATGAATCAAAAATTTTCTTAGCAAGGTATAAAACTTACTCAAAAATCTGTCCATAAATTATGTGTTAGATGTTATGTTTGAGTGTTAGAATATGTTTATTATAGTGTCTAATGATGATCTGGGTTGCTAGATGTTAGATCCATAACATATAGAGGCTCGGATTTGAAGATTTGAAAAATTTGGAAAAATTTTGTTTGATGTCTAACAACCGAATGTCAGGCCTCTTTAATCGTTACCTGTTATGTGTTTTAGTAGTTTAAAGCCTTGTACTTGTAGTCTGGTATGTGGTCTTTGATATGCAAAAAGAATTAGGACCAAATAATGTATGGATTGAAAGTTATACTTGGTCAAAGTCGGTTGACCGACCATGACCAAGTGATTTCTGGGTAACCCAGAAATCCTTTAACCGTGTCTGACAAGATTTTTCTGAGGCTAGATCTTGCGTTTGTATGATGTTTTGATGTTGTTAGTGTATAAGGATTATGTTCGGTTATGTGTATATAAACAAGATAATGAAGGAAATCGACAGTCAAAGTAGGCTGTATGAGCATGAAATGCATTTTCTGGAATTTTCAGAAAGTTCAAGAACGCTATTTCTGACATGGTTTGACCAGTTGGTATCTGCTAGATTTTTTGTTGTTTTAGTAATATTTTGTGATAGATCTATTTAGTTACATGTTGGGTATAACCTGGAATCGTTAGATCCTTAAAACACTGCACAATTAGCATGTAGTGGAGGCTCAAAGTATCACTCATGATCTGTTCTTCATTTCTGGGTAACCCAGAAAATGAAGAACAGTTCTGACAATCCCTTTGAAGGCTTAGATCTCGTTGCTTATGTAATTAATGCTCATGTTTGTTGTTGGATCTTGTAGTCTTGCATCAACACTACACGATCTGGTCAACCACATGTCCAGAAACATTTTGTGTTAAGAATTATTAGTGGTCAAACATGGTCACTCGGTCACTGGCTATGAAGATCTGGGTTTCATGAAGAAAGCGAAGAACACCTATAGCGACGGTTCTTTCGCTATAGGCAGTCTTTAGCGACACTTTTAATAAAATTAATTATTTAAAATTCTGAAAATTATTTAAAAATAGTAATTAATTTCTGAAAATTACAAAAATTATTTTAAAAATTATTTTTAAATTATAAAAATTAAATATTAATAATTTGAAATATTTTTCATAAATATTAGTATTTATTTAAATATTATTGATAATTAATTTATTTATTAAATGCATTAAATAAATTAATTAAAAATGATTTTATTATATTAAAAATCATTTTAAATGATAATAAGTTATTTAAAAACATTTTAAGTTATAAAATATAACTTTTAATATTTTAAAGCAAATTTCATTAATTATTTAATATTAATGAATATTAAGTTATTTACTAAATGAATTAAATAAATTAATTAAAAATACTTTTATTATATTAAAATCATTTTAAATAATAATAAGGTATTTAAAAATATTTTAAGTTATAAAATATAACTTTTAATATTTAAAGGTAAATTTCATTAATTAATTATTATTAATGATATAAAGTTATTTAATAATTAAGTTTAAAATGATTTTAATATTATAATAATTATTTTAAATAAAAATAAAGTGTTTAAAGATATTTTAAGTTATAAAATATAACTTTTAATATTTAAAGGATAATTTCATTAGTAATTAAATATTAATGATAATTATTTAAAATAGTTTTAAATGTTTTAAAAATCATTTAAGGGTAATATTAATACTTTAAAAGTATTTCAAGTTATTATAAATAACTTTAACATTTTGAGAATGATTTCATTAATAGTTTAATATTTAAATTATTTAATAATGATTCCGATGTTTGAAAATTCATGATAAATTATAATAAATATTTTAAAATTATATTAAGTCATTTAAAAATAGTATGACTGATATTAAGTTATAGAATAAAGTCTTAGACTCGATAATTACTCGATAAAGCTGTCGGTACACTGACATGTTTCAGAAATTGATCTGGACTTAGATAAATTGATTAGATATAAGTGATTATTTGTGATTCAATGGTTATTAAACATATGTGCCAATGTGATTAGGGTATGTGCTGACTGCAATAAGCAGTGTTATGTGTTATAATATGATATTCTAATCAGTAAAATGATCTTATTACTGATAGGTGGTTATATAAAAGATAAAACTAAGTTGCAAATTATAAGCGGTATGCAAGTAGCGTCGAGTATATCTTACCTTTGCATTTTCTTTATCTGATGGACATGAGTAAGAATATTTATGAATTATATTATTATCGTGTGCATTATTAACCTTATATTATATAAGCTCATTAATTATCAACATGTTAGTATATGATAATTCAGATATATATCCTGTTCGTTAATTTCTATAAATGGTTATACAAGTGTCCCCACTTGGATAATCATTGTATTTAATCACATGTTGATATACCTTTGTCAATTACCCGTATATATATATGTTGAATTATAGATTATTGTTGAACAAGATAAAATCTTTGATTTGGAACCCAGACAAGTATGAACATCCCTACACGGGAAAATTTTTTATGCACCTTGTATGACCCCGAATTTTATTAAATAAAAGTATTCAATTTTCTTATAATTACTATTCAGTAAATGGTTTAATTGATAAAAGTTTAAAGTTATGGGTGAAATTATTTTTTTTTCAAAATAAGCAAGTGGTTATTCATTGTTATCGGGGTATTCGTTTGGTCGTGGAATATTCTTTCTGTCGGGGAATATTCGTACGACGTCGCAGCTATTTGTGGGCCCCATAACAAAATAACTGTCGGATGAAGAAAATGACAAATTTGAGTTTTTATAAATAACGGCGTAATCGTTACCGTTAACACTGTTGGAATACCCGGTGGGTAAAGTAAAGTAATTCACGTTGTTGCACAGTAGCACACGGTTTTGCACAGTATTTTTGAATTATTGATTCTTACGTAAGAAGGCACTACTCAATAATTGTTACAGTAATTACTGTTCAATATTTTATTTTATTGGTTCAATAATTGATACGTTGATATTTTATATTATTGTTGTTTCAATAATTGTCACTGCACAGTATTTTTCATTATCAGATTAATAATTCATATTATTTGAATAATATTATTAGATATCATTATTGGCAATGTCTAAAAAGTTCTGTCAAAGATAGGTTTGGTCACCTAATTGCGCGCCAGTAAGGAGAAATCCTTATCGGAAAGCCCTCTCTTTCTCGAACCGCTGGTTGTCATTATTACAATTACATAATATTATTTGTGAATAATTAATTATTGATTTATATGATAATGAAAATTTATTTGATGTGGATATAAATGATGGATTTATTTATGTGGTTATAAATAAAGGAATTAATGTTGAGGTATTTTATCGATATTTTATCGGATTGGAGGTATTAAAAGATCAAATCGGTGTTCTTCTGATTTATTATGTGAGTTATAATTTTAATCGTAGTTGGATCGTTGAGATTTTTGGATATGTTATAAATATATAAGTTGAGTATATGTCCACAAATTTTGAACCGTTAAAATGAGCGAATGATTTGTTATGAATTTTAAGAGGTGGTGATTCAAAATTAGGTTTATAAATGATTTTGGTGGAAAATTCTAGAAATGGGTGGGCCCCACTTTTGGTTGTTGGGGAAGATGGCTGATTTTTGGTGGGTGGAATAGTAGCGAGTAAAGCCATCGGTGTAGCGAGTCAAGTCGCCTTGATGTGCTAACATTTTTCTATAAATAGAGGGCTAAGTTAGAATTGAAAATCACACCAGAATTCATAAGTTTTCTCTCTTTTTCTCTCTAGATTATCGAGTGTATTTTGTGAGTATTTAGATACTTGGTGAGTTGCTATTCATCAGTGCAAGTTTCCTTCAGCTTCATATCCGATATCCGGTCGAGTCTTTGCTCTTTTTGAGGTAAGGGATAATAAGGGATAGTAAGGGATGTTATATTCTTCATAATGATGTTATTCTTTCAATATCATTATACTGACATATTGGTATGGATCTTATTGTGGAATTTCTACCTTTTTGAGTCAGGGTTACTATTCACGTATACGGCACTATTCATGTATATGGCACTATTTATGTATATGACATTATTTACGTATACGGTACTATGTACGAATACGGGGTACTATTCATGAATTACTATTCATGAGTTACTATTCACGAGTTACTATTCACGGGAACTATTCACAACAAAATTGGTTTTTTTTCTGACTAAATTATCGTTGATTTATGAATCTTACTCTTGAAATTAAATCCATGTTTTGATGATATTGTTTTTATTATCATATATAACATTTTTATAATCTTAGTGATGAAATTTCTCTTTGACTTGAGTGTAAAGATGGGTAGATTATTGGTACGATCGTGACTATGGGTTCTCTTTGGCCAGTAGTGAAAAGATGAATTGTGACTAGTATGATCATGACCATTGAATTTACAATTGAATATTTTTAAATTTGAAGTCAAAGGTGAATTGATCAACATGGTTATAATTATGGTTTATATAGATTTTGAAATGATTATATATTTCTTTGAGATATGAATATCTTTGGCCCGTAGTGCAAAGATGAATTATTGTTGAATATCTTTGGCCCGTAGTGCAAAGATGACCTGTTGAATATCTTTGGCCCGTAGTGCAAAGATGACCTGTTGTTGAATATCTATGGCCAGTAGTGCAAAGATGAACTATTGATGAATATCTTTGGCCCGTAGTGCAAAGATGAATTTATTAGTATGATTATGAACAGGAACTATGATTTGGTATAACCATGATCTTTGATGTTTCAGGTAAAGACAGGTGATGAAAATTATCTTCGACCTGGGTGCGATGAGGAATTTAGAATCACAATTATGATTATGAGTTACTCATATAATTGTGGAAAGGAACTGTTGATTGATGTTACAGGGATAAAACAGTGTTGGTGGATTTTTAACTTGGAGAAAATAATAGACTTTATGGTCTATTTGACTCTTCTAATGGATTGCTCGTTCCGCTGCAACTATGGTTGAAAAGTTTTATCATCTACCATATGTTCTAAATCACTGATTTATAACTGATGAAGGCTATTGATAATTTAATTATCTTTAGTCATGATATTCTTTACTGAGCTAGTTGTGCTCACCCTTTTGCTTCATAATTCCTTTCAGGTAATAAAAGTGTAGCTGGGTCGAGCGGGGTAAAAAGGGAATTGAACGGTGGTCTCTAGCTGTGGAGTTCTCCCTAAACAGTATAGACAATTGTGTTGTATACATCTTTTAGTAGTTATATTTGGTGAATCATATAGGGTGAGGCGAACCCAACGTTGGAAGGGTGTTTTGTCACTATCATACAAGATGTCTAATGACATACAACCTCGTATCATCATAAGACAGGGATGTGCTCATCCACTTGCTGAGTATATCTACGAGCACTACCTATATAATCTTGGTGTTTGTTTGAAGTATAATTCTCAATTAGAGACAGTGGAGATAATGATATGTCAAGAGAAGACTTACCATTGGGAAGAATATGATTGTAATCTTCTTATTTTTCTTTGGGGTCTATTAGGTCAACCAAGGATAATTACGTGGCCATATGATATCTATCATAACCTGACGCACGGCCTCCCATATACTGAAAGGTTTCTTTGAGCACTTTCCAAAGATTTTAATTTCTAAAATAGTTTTTGACTATACCTTTATGTAAGGTGTCATTTGTGAGGTCTTTCCACGGTTGGGACATGTGTCACATTTGGTATATATTTGTATCCAAACTCACAAAGATATGTGTTGTTGTTGTATTTTGTCGACAATTGTTGTAATAAAGTTGTAGTTATTTTCTGTACCATGTATTTGGCGACTCAGAATGGGTTGGATGGAATGGACCTATTTTGGGGTTGTCACACACCCAAGGTGGACAGAGTGAACGATACCCTCATTCTTGCATGTAGTATTGATCAATGCAGGGCATAACGGGCTGATCACCCCCCGTGCTCGTAAGTTATGACGGTTTGCAGATGAATTTCTGTTTAACCTATTTGAAAATTGAAAACAATGTTCATAACATGTCAACTAAACCCTATTTATAGTCCGTACGTAGTTTCAAAGATTTGGTATAGAATTGATATATTATTATCATTGGTACAGATTACTTCACAGCTGTTGAATCGTTGTAGAAGGGTAGTATAAAGAAAACATTTAAGTTCTTTCAGCTTATATATATAATTGCAATTACTTGCTGGGCACTCAAATGCTCATCCTTGCTTAATTTAAATGTTTTCAGGTAAGTGTGAACGACCAGAGAGCTCTGCTAAGAACAAGGGAAAGGGAAAGGTTGCTGAATGAAAGAAATGATATGTTATGTAATAGTTAACTTTATTAAGATAAGTATGATATATATTATCTATCATGGGTTGTAATGAATGTTTAAAGGTTACGTACTTGGGAGCTAGACTCTGATAATTATGTAAATTAAGTTTGAATTTTATATTATTGTTATTATTATTAGTATTATTCCTCTCATAGAAATGGTATCGTAAAGCACCGAGTTCGGGTTTCAAGTACCCGGATTTGGGGGCTCTACAGGTTGGTATCAGAGCTTAGGGTTAAAAACCTTAGGTGGGTTAGACCTTAGGCTATAACCTTAGAACAGAGGGAAACATTGAAAATACAAATAACTCATATAGAGTTTAAAAAGAGATGAATTGACTAAATTCATCGTCAAATAAAAGATAACTTATATAAAACTCTTAATTGCTGTATGTATATACTATATGCTAATCAGAATAATTTATATGTGTAGATGTCTGGTGGAAAAGGCGTGTTGTATGCATATAGCATGAAGAAGGGTCAAACCCATACACCCGAGCTGATATCGAAGCCAATAGCTGAAATAGAGGCTCACGATGCAAACAACTCAGACGAGGTGGTTATTGTAGAAAACATAATACCAGATCCGGAGATGGTGGAGCTGACAGATAATGATTCAGACACTAAAGTTGAAGCTGATCAAGCATCAACGAAGGTGCAGGATCTGAGGAACAAGGTTTCTTCTCTAGAAAGGCCGTGGGAGATAGAAAAGTTGTTGAATAGTCAGTTGCATCAAGCGTTAATAGAAACAATGGAAGAACAAGATAAGCTTAAAATCCAAATTAATCAGATGGGAGCCACAAGCAACACATCGTGTGCAGCTCTAAGCAAGAAGGGAAAAAGAAAGATAGAAGACCATGATTTAGGAAAATCCGATAAGAAGAAAGGGAAAAGAATATGTTATCTGTGCGGTTATGAAGGACATACTACTCTGTATTTTCCTGACTACAAACCAGGAGCATGTTTTATCTGTGGGATAGAGGGCCATCAGGCGAAAAGTTATCCAAGGAAGAGGTGTAATAAATAAGTAGTATAGGTTCTGTTGTGTAGGTGTGTTTAATGTAATATATAGGATAGTATGTCTGTGTAATGTAATATTCTAAAACTTTTGTAATGATCAAGTTTGTAAATCCCGAATTTTGTAGTCACCAAGGGATAACTGATGTTTAAAGCATTATGTGCTATGTTATGTAAAATATTCGTTAAATGAATATGAATCTATGTTTGAGTAATGAAACAAGTTTAATATATTAAACTTATATGATAAGGTTTAGAATGTAAGTTAAATTTATGATTTCATTTAATCAGATAATGCCGCCAAGACGTCGAAATCGCAATCAAAGGGCAGAAGAATCTGTCAACAACGTTGAAGGACAACAACAAGCCGACCCAATGCAACACTTTGCCAACATGGTAGCACAAGCTATGCAGCAAGGAATACCAGTCGCTGGAAATCAGCCAGATAATCGCTTGGCAAACTTCAAAGATTTTAAGGCTGTAGGACCGCTGGAATTCAAAGGTACGACTGACCCTGTTGAAGCCCAAACTTGGGTCAAGGAGATTGAGAAGGCATTCATAATAGCTAGGGTAGCTGAGGGGTAAAAGACCGCTTTTGCCACCTACATGATGAAGGGTGAGGCAAATTTTTGGTGGGAAGCGAATCAGGCAAGGGCAGGAGAAGGTGTAATCACATGGGATAGATTTAAAACTTTGTTTTTCGAAAATTATTTTTCACCTAGTATGCAGGCTAGGATGGAGGCTAAATTTTTAGAATTGAAGCAGGAGAATATGACGGTGTCAGAATACGCCGCGAAATTTAATGAGTTAGCTAGGTTTGCCCCGCATCAAGTTGATACGGAGGCTAGGAAGCAAGAAGGTTTGAGCTGATTAAAACACGGCTCTCTGACAAGGTGGCGGTGTTGCAGATTCCTACATTTGCAGCACTCATAGAGAAGGCGATTATTGCAGAGGAGGGGAGTGAGGCCATGAGCCTCTACAACAAGGAGAGGAAGAATAAGGGTAAGACCGAAGGAGCTGGGAAGGTAGGAATTAATAGTGGGAGTAGGAGTGGAGATAGCAAGAGGAAGGGGAGCAGTTTTGGAAGTGTACAAGTGAAGCAAGAAGGTGTAAAGAAACAGATTGTGCAATGCAAGACATGTGGAAAGAACCACTCTGGGGAGTGTTTGAAAGGAAAATTCGTTTGCTACAAATGCGGGCAGGAGGGCCATATCTCTCCCAACTGCCCCAATCCTAGGATGAATAATGGATGTTTTATATGCGGATCGACTGAGCACAGGGTGAAGGATTGTCCAAAAAGGAGGGTAGAGGCAGGTAGTGTGAATACTGGCGCTAGAAGCGAAACTTTGGCAATCACTGGACCGACTTCATCGAACAAGCCAACGAAATCTACTGCAAGGGTCTACAACATGACAGATCCGTGGATACTAAGCAGTAATTTGCACTTTGGAACTCCAGGTATTATTCGTATAACTTTTATTTTCTTATATATATAATTTTCATATATATAGTAAATTATTTCTAAAGAAATTTTGAGGGAGAAATTTGAGTTCTTTTAGAAATCAAATTTTCGTTTAATCAGAAAGACAAGCTTTATGTAAATAGTTAAAGATCAGTTCGATCAAATTATGATCGAGATCTACTGGCAAAGATTGTGTATGCTATGTACCCGTGTATGTATAGGTTTTAAAACGGTGATTACGGGGACAGAATCTTTATAAGGGAGGGTGAATGTAACAACCCGATATTTTCTATCTAAATAAATAAGAAATTTTGCGTATAATTTTTTTTTTATTTTAAGGATGAGGATTTGTACAAGATAATGTGTATATGTATTTATGTGGTAAATAAAAATATATTTATTACATGATTATTTACAAGTAAATTTATTTTAGAATAATTGATTATTAAAAAGTATATTTTTATAAAAAAATTAATTTTATAGTGGAAATGTTTTTATTAATTATTTTCAATGAAGATATAATCATATATTATTTAAATAATATATGAAGTGATTTTTAGAATAATTAGAATAATTATTTTATTATATGAATTTTAGTACATATTATTAAGTTAATTATTTTACCTTAATTATTAAGGTTAAATACGAAGAATGAGTCGATATGGAATCCAAACCTTAATTTTGGATTATTGTCAAGGTATGAGAATAATAATATAATATTAATTATATTTTGATTTTTCGATTACTATGAATATGTCTTCAGTATGTCCGTATTGATAATGGTTGGTCAATTACGGTGTATTATAACTAAACCTTAGTAATAATGTTAAACCCTAATTTGAGATCCAAATTAGAGTACAAGATTGTTTTATAAGTGTGTTATATAATTTATGTAGTGTATTAAATGTATTAATTAGGTTAACCTTAATTAAAATTCGAGAAACCCTAAATAATTTTTAGAAAACCCTAAAATATTAAAAACCCTAATTTTAAATGGGAAACCCTAATTTGAAACTCAATTATGAGTGCGGGGTTATTATATAACTGTGTTATATGATGTTGTGATTAATTAGGTAAACCCTAATTGACAATTAGAAATATAAATTTCTAGAAACCCTATTTTTTAAGTTATAAACCCTAAATTGTAAATCTTAAATCTTAATTGCTATAATTAGCAAGGTTAATTATGATTAGTGGTACTAAACCCTAATGTTCAAGTATAATATAATTACTAACTTAACCTAATTAACAATTTTAATTTTTTTCAAAATTTTAGAAACTAAAATAATTGTATTTTTCTTTACAAACCCTAGTTGCTAAATCCTATTTACATTATATGCTAAACCTTAGGGTTGAACCCTAAAGGCCAAATCCTAAGGGTTTGATAAGTTACAAGTAAGCCATTTAATTGATTTATCAAAAGACCATTGTGCCCCTAATTGAATTATTTTGGCTAGAATAGGTTTTGACTTAATAGGGAGAGTTGGTGACCAAACTCTAACCACTACCTTGACTTAAAATGGACAGCATTCAGCTCTTGTACCAGCCATTCATGTATCTAGCAAGCTCTATATATAGATTGAGAGAGAAAAGTTTACTTTTGTTAGCCATTTTTGTACCAAACACCCAAACCTTTTCTCTCCACCCAAACCCATGAAATTATAAGAAAAACCAGTCCCAAGATCAGCCCCACAAACAACCACATCAAACTCAGAATCAATGAATCAAAAATTTTCTTAGCAAGGTATAAAACTTACTCAAAAATCTGTCCATAAATTATGTGTTAGATGTTATGTTTGAGTGTTAGAATATGTTTATTATAGTGTCTAATGATGATCTGGGTTGCTAGATGTTAGATCCATAACATATAGAGGCTCGGATTTGAAGATTTGAAAAATCTGGAAAAAATTATTTTGATGTCTGACAACCGAATGTCAGGCCTCTTTAATCGTTACCTGTTATGTGTTTTAGTAGTTTAAAGCCTTGTACTTGTATTCTGGTATGTGGTCTTTGATATGCAAAAAGAATCAGGACCAAATAATGTATGGATTGAAATTTATACTTGGTCAAAGTCGGTTGACCGACCATGACCAAGTGATTTCTGGGTAACCCAGAAATCCTTTAACCGTGTCTGACAAGATTTTTCTGAGGCTAGATCTTGCGTTTGTATGATGTTTTGATGTTGTCAGTGCATAAGGATTATGTTAGGTTATGTGTACTATATATGTATGCTCCTAGATTGCTTATATAAACAAGATAATGAAGGAAATCGACAGTCAAAGTAGGCTGTATGAGCATGAAATGCATTTTCTGGAATTTCCAGAAAGTTCAAGAACGCTATTTCTGACATGGTTTGACCAGTTGGTATCTACTAGATTTGTTGTTGTTTTAGTAATATGTTATGATAGATCTATTTAGTTACATGTTGGGTATAACCTGGAATCGTTAGATCCTTAAAACATTGCACGATTAGCATGTAGTGGAGGCTCAAAGTATCACTCATGATCTATTCTTCATTTCTGGGTAACCCAGAAAATGAAGAACAGTTCTGACAGTCCCTTTGAAGGCTTAGATCTCGTTGCTTATGTAATTAATGCTCATGTTTGTTGTTGGATCTTGTAGTTTTGTATCAATACTACACGATCTGGTCAACCACATGTCCAGAAATATTTTGTGTTAAGAATTATTAGTGGTCAAACATGGTCACTCGGTCACTGGCTATGAAGATCTGGGTTTCATGAAGAACGCGAAGAACACCTATAGCGACGGTTACTGTCATTATAAATGATCTTTAATGACACTTTTAATAAAATTAATTATTTAAAATTCTGAAAATTATTTAAAAATAGTAATTAATTTAGAAAATTACAAAAATTATTTTTAAATTATAAAAATAAAATATTAATAATTTGAAATATTTTTCATAAATATTAGTATTTATTTAAATATTATTGATAATTAATTTATTTATTAAATGCATTAAATAAATTAATTAAAAATGATTTTATTATATTAAAAATCATTTTAAATGATAATATGTTATTTAAAAATATTTGAAGTTATAAAATATAACTTTTAATATTTTAAAGCAAATTTCATTAATTATTTAATATTAATGAATATTAAGTTATTTACTAAATGAATTAAATAAATTAATTAAAAATGATTTTATCATATTAAAAATCATTTTAAATAATAATAAGGTATTTAAAAATATTTTAAGTTATAAAATATAACTTTTAATATTTAAAGGTAAATTTCATTAATTAATTATTATTAATGATATAAAGTTATTTAATAATTATATTAAATAATTAAGTTTAAAAATGATTTTAATATTATAATAATCATTTTAAATGAAAATAAAGTGTTTAAAGATATTTTAAGTTATAAAATATAACTTTTAATATTTAAAGGATAATTTTATTAATAATTAAATATTAATGATAATTATTTAAAAATGGTTTTAAATGTTTGAAAAATCATTTAAGGGTAATATTAATACTTTAAAAGTATTTCAAGTTATTATAAATAACTTTAACATTTTGAGAATGATTTCATTAATAGTTTAATATTAATGATAATAGGATTGATTAATATTTAAATCATTTAATAATGATTAGATGTTTGAAAATTCATGATAAATTATAATAAATGTTTTAAAATTATATTAAGTCATTTAAAGATAGTATGGTGATATTAAGTTACTGAGAATAGAGTCTTAGACTCGATAATTACTTGCGATAAAACCGCTTGATTTTCGACATGTTTCGTAAATTGATCTGGACTTAGATAAATTGATTAGCTATAAGTGATTATTTGTGATTGATGGTTATTAAACATATGTGCTTGATGTGATTAGGGTATGTCTTTGATGCAATAAGCAGTGTTATGTGTTATAATATGATATTCTAATCAGTAAAATGATCTTATTACTGATAGGTGGTTATATAAAAGATAAAACTAAGTTGCAAACTGTAAGCAGTGCGTCAGGCAAGTATTTTACCTTTGCATTTTCTTTATGCAATGGACACGAGTAAGAATATTTACGAATTATATTATTACTGTACAGATTATTAACCTTATATTATATAAGCTCATTAATTATCAACATGTTATTATATGATAATTCAGATATATATTCTGTTCGTTAATTTCTATAAATGGTTATACAAGTGTCCCCACTTAGATAATCATTGTATTTAATCACATGTTGATATACCTTTGTCAATTACCCGTGTATATATATGTTGAATTATAGATTATTGTTGAACAAGATGAAACCTTTGATTTGGAACCCAGACAAGTATGAACATCCCTACATGGAAAAACTTTTTATGCACCCAAGATGGACAGAGTGAACGATACCCTCGTTCTTGCATGTAGTATTGATCAATGCATGGCATAACGGGCTGATCACCCCCCGTGCCCGTAAGTTATGATGGTTTGCAGATGAATTTCTGTTTAACTTACTTGAAAATTGAAAACAATGTTCATAACATGTCAACTAAACCCTATTTATAGTCCGTACGTAGTTTCAAAGATTTGGTATAGAATTGATATATTATTATCATTGGTACAGATTACTTCACAATTTGTTGAATCGTTGTAGAAGGGTAGTATAAAGAAAACATTTAAATTCTTTTCAAATATATATATAATTGCTATTACTTATCTTTGGGCACTCAAGTGCTCATCCTTGCTTAATTTAAATGTTTTCAAAGAAAGTGTGAACATTTAGAGAGCTCTGCTAAGAAACAAGGGAAAGGGGAAAGGTTCTTGAATGAAAGAAATGATATGTTATGTAATAGTTAACTTTATTAAGACAAGTATGATATATATTATCTATCATGGGTTGTAATGAATGTTTAAAGGTTACGTACTTGGGAGCTAGACTCTGATAATTATGTAAATTAAGTATGAATTTTATATTATTGTTATTATTATTAGTATTATTCCGCTCGTAGAAATGGTATCGTAAAAGCAGGAGTTCGGGTTTCAAGTACCCGGATTTGGGGGCTCTCTGAGTTCAAGATACAAAAAAACTTGGGTTGATACAAAAAAATTGGTATATACCAATTTTTTAATTCTGACGTTTTAATGGTTCGGTTTTTATCAACCTAGAGATAAATATATCTTAGGTTTTCTAATTTGTTATTATTAATAATAAATAATTAATAATAATAATAAAATAATAATAATAATAATAATAATAAAATAATGATTATAATAATAATAATAAAATAATAATAATAATAAAAATAATAATTATATTAATTTTCGGTAAAAATCGGTACCGAATCGATATACCGGTCCAACCGGTACCGATATCGATATCAAAATTTGGTCGATTTCGGTACCAGTTCGGTTCGAACCAATTTTTACCGGTTAAACATTCCTAAAATTAGCTCACATAATCCTTTAGCCATGCCTCTAAATTCGGCCTTTGCACTAGATAAAGCAACTACCTTCTGCACGATGTAGATTTTTTGTTAGTAATGTTCCCTGCCCAGTCTGCATCTGTATAGCCGTTAATGTGCAGATGTTGTTTTTTCGTGAACATCAACCCTCTTCCCAGAGAAGACTTCTGTAGACACTTGAAATTTTCCATTCCTGGTACTAACCTTGCAGGAGGGCAAAATTGTCTTTCGGAGATAACCCTGGAAGTCAAACCAGCTCAATCCCGAAGACAACTCCGGGATACTCAATTTTCAATCTCGGAGACAACCTTGAGATACTACATTCACGCCATCTCAACAATATTTTAACCCACATTTCATACAAAAGTGTCCCACAAGAACCATAACTCAAAATCCCGAGTGAATACTACACAAGACAGTACACCAGATAGAATTTGAAGACTTGAAGATCTGGTCATGAACCCATCTTTCCGTCTTCGTATAACCTCTTATCCCATGTCATTATGTAGCTCTCGATAATAGCATTCCAGAAAGGTATTGCACGCCTCAATCGGATGCCCGGATTGAAAGTTATGAAGGTTCAAGCGGACAACGCGTTGGATGAGTGCACGTGCCGAGGCAATGAACTGCGGGCAGGGGCACCCCGAAACAATCTAAGCAGTGGACCCATGACTCTGCATGATTAGACCCGCGGCTCCCCCCTCTATAAATAAAGAGCTTGGGGTGACCATTTTAAAAAGAAAAAAGACGAGGAAGCCCTGTCCATTTTACTCTGTACACACTTTAAACTTAGTGCTTTCTTTTTCCAAACACTTGTGAGCTCGTGTTTTGCTACATATTGAAATTTAACTGCTGAAAACCGAGTATTCATTCATCAAAAGCTATCTGAAGTCTTCTTGGCAGCCCAATGTAAGACATCTTAGATTTTTAAGCTTTTTCCCACTTCCATCCACACATATATATTCACGTTGAGAGTCGTGTTGTGTGTGTATGCCCGGATCATCGATCCGTGGCTTTTATTGCTTATATATATATATATATATTATCGAACTATGCTTCGATTGAGCTCAAATATAATATTCGGAGCCTTTACTACTTTTATATATATAAATACTTATATATATATATATATATCTTTCTTCATCAAACTTTGTTTAATTGAGCCTGGATTTACATTCGGTGCGTTTACTGCTTATATATATATATATATATACACACACACACACACACAGTCCAGTCAGGCCTGGAGATCACTTCGTGGCCTTTTACAACTTATATATATATATATATAATAAGGATCTTAGGCTCACCCCCAAAAGGCTTACCCAAGCTCACCTATAAAAGGCACAATTTTTTTTCCTCTCTCTCCTCACACCCTTCAGACGCGAATAACAACTTCGGCTCTCCTCTCTCGCTCTCCTTTGTCGCTCTCCTCTCAAGCTCTCCATGACTCCATGTCTCTCCTTCCATCACTTCTCACGATCTGCGAACTGGAGAGATTCTCTCGCTTCTCAACCCAAGCTCGCGTGGTGACCCCAAATCCCAAAATGAGGGTTAGCCCTAATTTTTGCCCCAAATCCCAAAACGAAGGTTCTCCCTAATTTTGTTGAGAGATTCACTCTTTGATCGACACAGAATCTGCTCGCAACGGCTTGCCCTGATTTTCTTTTTATCCTGGAAGTTTAATTTGGCATATATGCAGTATTGAACTTGGATGTTTATGTTAAAATGGATTAGAAATTGAAGATAATGCTGGATATATATACTTGCTCATCCCTTAAACATTACATAATATTTATTCTTTTGAAATTCCCATTATTTTACTGTGATTGTTCATAGTCTACTCTGTCATAATAAATTTAAATTTATTTAAGATTTTTAGTCAGGTACAAATATTAAACTTTTACCTATAAATTCTATGTATTTTCTTTTATCTTTCAATCTTTGAACAACATTGCTACTATAATCATTCTTCCTTGAATTTTAATATCAATTTTAATATCAATTTTAGAGGATCTCTTAATACTAAACTATTTAGAGTCTTCTGATGATGCTACTCAGGATCCAAGTGTAGATAATGATGATAGTGATTCAAACCCAGGTGCAATACTCATTTGTGAGCACATTTATTTATCTTCTTTAAGTTTCTGAGAGTGGCATAGTTTGTGTTCAAACAATTAAGTCAGTTTTCTCTCTTTCTTTACTTCCCTCTGTGATGTATAGACATAATAGAACCTGATTTTTAAGCTAAACTTGTATAAATTAGTAAAAACTTATCTTCTTTAATTGTACTCTATTTTATTGCACTTAGCTATTGCCCTTAGCAAACTGCATTGTTATTTTTTACTGTACTCTATTTTTGACACTCTACTAGAACAAATTTCTTATGTAAAAAAATTACAATATCTTTGTTTTATCTATTTTTGACATACTCTATTTTATCTTTATTTGCATTGCAGCTGTACATGTAGCTTAAAAGATTACAGAGAGATGGAGTATGAAAGAAAGTGGAACATTTGCTGCCTCAAGCTCGTTATTTGACTTGCACTATATTTGCACTTGTGGAGCACTTGTGGATGTATTTGATTTTAGTTAGGCTAAAGGAATTCTGTAGCACATGATTTTGGAGCACTTGTTATTTGACTCGCACTATAATTTTGAATTGAAACTGTGTAGCACTTGTGGATGTATATCAAGCTCGTTATTTATATAGTTTCAGTCTTTTGTTGATGGTCAAAAAGCAGATTTAAGGAGCATCATGTAGAATTTTTCTGTCGCTTATGAGACTTCTCATTAAGATTCTGTCAAAAAGCAGATTTAAGGAGCATCATGTAGAATTTTTCTGTCATGTCATCATATATATCTTTATTGTCACTTAGCAGACACGTACTCTTTTTTATTGCATACAATTTGACTCGAGCTAAGCTATAGATGTAAAGTAGTATAAAAAGCTAAATCTGTAAAGCAGATTTACATAAGCTCCATAACATCACGAGACACTACACAAGCTAAATCTGTAAAGCATTCTAAAAAGTCATTTTTCTTCAACAAGATCATCTAAAATAATAACAATCCTCACATGAATTTTACATGAGCCAGGACATACATATCCTTAATGCAAGTAAAATAGCAAATTATTGAATCTGAAATAACAAATTCTTGGATAAGGTTACAACAAATTCTTGGATATTTACTCGATCTACAATAACATGAAT
The DNA here is from genome assembly GCA_020205615.1 of Panax quinquefolius. Classification (NCBI taxonomy): domain Eukaryota; kingdom Viridiplantae; phylum Streptophyta; class Magnoliopsida; order Apiales; family Araliaceae; genus Panax; species Panax quinquefolius. Next base: position 19,766,279 of record CM035164.1, read on the forward strand.
AAAATCAATAACCAAGAACAAACAAGTGCAATAATAAATTTTTTCCTTCGGTTGTTGCCTGTTGCACGCACGTTCTCCATCTCTTGCTCTATTCCGTTAATCTTTCGAAGTAATCCGGGGATTAGTTGAGCTGGCCTTTCATAATCACATACTGCTTTCATGGCTGCAAATACAAAATAGAAAAACACAATAAGAATGAGACATATTAACAGAAACTCTTATGGAAGGAATGCTACTTCCTCTTTTGCAAGAGACTAACATGTTAATACTTGGCGCATAAAAATGAGACAAAAGTGTCACCAAAATATGACACTTCAATTACTGACCCACTAAATGTTAAAAAAATGCTTCAAACCTACGATTTATGAGTTAAACACCTATAAAAAACATACCAAAGATGATCATCTAAAACACACCCAAAACAGGTTCTTAACCCAATTTCGTTTAACACAAACAACTTAATTACTTCACATAACATGTGTAAAGGCATATGAGAGAGAAAGAGGTACTTTTAGCAGCTATGCACTAGTCACTTCATTTTGAGTACGGTATTGGTAGCGGTAGACCAATAGGGTTGTCTCACTCTGTTTGTCAGCATAGATTATGGAATACTCCTGTACTTGTTAATGTAGTCTTTGATTGGACTGCTTCAGGATTCCAAGATTGCCTTGAGCACCGATGAATTGTAAGAAATGTGAGAAGTAAATAACTGCAGCATAGTTAAATCGACAATTAAATAAAATAGCCATTTCCTCTTGCTAACACCCTTACCTTTATCATGAGTACACACACTCACGAAAGGAAACCCACTCAGCGTAAGCCATAAATTTTGTAAGGTGTTTTATTAATTGACACTTAGAGGTGTTTACGTTCCTATTTAATCAAATTCAGGTATTTACGTTCTCTGTTGCTCACAAACTAAACCTCAGGTACATTAATCAATTTCACCTATTTATGCTTGACAACCTCTAAATGTCAATTTATCAAACACCTTATATGCAACAGTTGAGAAAAAGGGTTCATACATGTTTTATGGCCATATAACATGCACAAATACAACTTCTGATTTGAATCACAAAGTCACCTTATCTTTGATGCCTATAATCAAATCAATATTTAAAATATGCTTAAATAGCAATACACAAAATTTTTGTCGATAATTTAAAGAGAGATCATAGAAGACGTACTTGTGTATGATGTTTTTGGAGGCAAAAATCAGGGCAAGTCGTTGCGAGCAGATTCTGTGTCAATCAAAGAGTGAATCTCCCAACAAAATTAGGGCGAACTTTCGTTTTGGGATTTGGGGCAAAAATTAGGGCTAACCCTCGTTTTGGGATTTTGGGATTTAGGGTGGCGAGCTTAGGTTGAGAAACGAGAGAATTTCTCCAGTTCGCAGATCGTGAGAAGTGATGGAAGGAGAGAATGGGAGAGCTTGAGAGAGGAGAGCGAGAGAGGCGCGTCTGAAGGGTGAGGAGAGAGGAAAAAAATTTGATCCTTTTGTAGGTGAGCTTGGCTGAGCCTTTTGGGGATGAGTCTAAGATCCTTATTGTATATATATATATATATATATTATTTACATTTCAAGTCCTGCATGTAGTTCACTTCGTGGCAGTTGATTGTTCATATATATATATATATATATATATATATAACTGTTTATCCGCCTATGGGTTAGATTGGCCTAAATCTGGTATTTTTTTTCAGCTTAACTGGTTTATGGTGACTAAACTGGAACCGTTGAGGCTAAAATGCTTAGATTTACTCAAATCTAATTCGTTTTCTAGCTTTTGCTAAAGGCTAGATTTGTCTCAATCTAGCTATTTATCACTTTAATTAGTTCATAGTGACTAAACTGGAATTGATGAAGCTGAAATGGTTTAGATTTATTCAAAATCTAGTTCTTGCTTTGGCTTTTGTATATATTGCTTTATCATGTGAGCCTAAGAATCATGTGATCACAAATTCAGTTCCTAAATCTAGATTCGGTTCCTATGATGGATATTTTCAGCTGCAGCCAGCTTGTAAATTATTAACGGTGTCTGAATTTCCTTAGATGGCTCTCATGCCCACAAAGAGTTCGGCATTGCTATGTACCTTATTTTCTCGAAGATGCCTCGCATCTCGAAAATAATAAAAGCAATCAATCTGAATACATAATAAAATGGAAGTATCAAATGCTTTAATTACTATTGAGCACAAGGGTTTGAAAAACCTGTTTTACAAAACATCACTGCCATATCTCGTTAAAATTGAACTTTTATACAAAATTCAAACCCTTTGTATATAGGTGCAAACGAGGCATAACACTACTTCCAGACAACTGCACATTGACCTACACACACACACACAAATTCAGATAAAAGTTTAAATTGAAAAGTGGCGGTAACCGTGTCACCACGGAAGTCGGGGGGTGCCTAACACCTTCCCTCCATTTAATCAAGCCCCCGGACCCAAACGAATTTTTGTTTTGCAGACCAGTTAAACAGTGTCACATCACTAGGTCTTTGTGCAAACCTTTTCTCGGTTGAGTTTGTGCAACCATTTAAAAATACCAACTGGCGACTCTTACAATCAAATCGTCGACATATACATGGCGAACCTTTTCAAACTTGTTTTCTCAAACAAATCTCACCTAACATGAGAACACCAAAAGACAAGAATAGAAAGGGACAAATAAAAATCCCGAGGTCGACAGGTGGTGACTCTGCCGGGGACATCCAGTAAGAGGGCTTAAGCCACTATTTAAAAACTTTTCAAAACTTTTATCTGCTTGTGTGTGGATGTTACATTTACATTTGAATGAATGTGTACTAATTTATTTACTTACTGCACTTAGTCTTCGCACCATATCTGCCTGTGATATTAGTGCTTCACATATGTCATCATTTTCATACGGTGAGACGCGATGTATGTGAATGTATGTTGTGTGGTCCCTCCACCAGGAGGCTATCTTGTCGGTGTTTGATTACTGGACTCGTAGAGAGACTAATTCTAATGAGGCTCAAGAAAGGCACCACCTAGGTTCGCTCCAGTTGAAAGATCAGATTAACTTCCCATCAAGTAAGTTGCGATAATCTGGGAACCTTTATGCCAAAAAGCTGCGAGGGTAGCCTAAGATAAGTCAGCCTCTGATAAACCAAACGCGGAGGGAAGTCTCTTCATACCTTCCCATTTCAATTACTTGTAGTTTCATTTCCATGTCAATCTCAATGTAATGGAAAATATAAAGGAATATGTGTACACGCATTCCCTTTTCATATCAAAATCTGTCATGTTATCCTGTCATTCAAAATAACTGACATTCATTTTGCAGGATAATGCTCCTAAAAATAGACACATTACATAGCATGTAACATTTCCACATTTCTCTAAGACTAAACTACATAATTCTTTTTGTAGGGAAGCAATTGGTCCTGTTACCCATTCAAAGTCCAAAAAGGCAGTAAGCCTACAACCAAGCATGGCTACATCTGGTCAGTCTAATCCTACTCATGTCTCTCGCGAGGAGTTCGAAGGATTAAGCAATCAAATCTGGAAGTTATGGGAACAACCCCCGAAGGGTCTATAAGAAGAAAGAGGAGGATGTTTCCTTGATACTACAAGGATAAAAAGGCAATCAAAACTTGCCTATTCAGAGGAGAAACTACTCCCTTTTTCAAGCCCAGTCTTCAAATCCTCCCTTGCCAAAGAGTGGAGAAGTCAGACGTACTAAAGTGTTCACACCCTTAGGGGACTCACTCGAAAATATTTTCAAACTTTTGACAACTCAGAAGAAAATTACTCATCTCCTTCCACCAGCCAACTCGAGTGGAAAGGGTTTCAATGCAAGCAGAAAGTGTGCTTACCATGCTGGAGCTCCATGCCAAGACACTCAGGATTGTTGGGCCCTTAAGCATAAGATACAAGATTTAATTAACAATGGTGAGATCGTGGTGACCAAGCCCGACCAACCATAGGTTCAAGACAACCCTCTCCCTCAACACAAGGAAGATGAGGTTAACATGATCAAGTGGGGCAGTGGAGAGACCTCCAAGTACCTTAAGTATGTGGGGGGTTCATCCCAAATCAGCAAGGATAATTCTGACAAATGGGATTATTCACAATTCCAGTTCATGATGGAACAGAAATTAAAGGCTCTTGGCGAACAAGTTAATTAATTGGTAGAACATGTGATACATCAGCACCAAGTCACACGTCAATTATTCAGTCAGGAGCATGCTAGCCTCCTTCCTCTTATGACAAGTACTCCACCGCTTACTCCAGAAAGTGAAACATTGGAGGAAAAGATTGGAAAAAGAGAAAAAGCTAAAGCCCGTCGGGACTTTGCCAATAATAAGGAATTCACCTATTTAGGTTAACCGATGGAGGAGATATTGTAGATGTTGATTAATGAGGGAAAAATCACAGCACTGCTACCTCCAGTCAACCCACGCTCAAAACGGTTTGATGCTAATGGATTATGTCAATACCATTCCCACTCTCGCGGTCACAGCACAGAGGAATGCTGGGCACTCCGCCATCTTATTCAAAACATGATTGACAGCGGTGAACTGTAAATGGCAGATAATGACGCTATTGTTAGGTTTGTAATATTCAAGAACGCAATCAAATTGCATAAAAGTGCGGAAACGTGTAAAAAATCAGAGTTTAAAAATTTTACAAACCATATACTCGGATCACCCTTTATGCATAATTATTAATTAAACGAAAAGATAAAGAATAAAATCATACCCTTGAAGATCGAGCTTCCTCAGGTACAAGTTCACCTCCAATCCTTTTCGCGTTCAACTTGAATCCACCGAGTTTGGTTCCTTCCTTTGATCAACGTTAGCCACCCATATGTTTGGCCTCTAGAGGTGATCCACCAAGGAATAATAAGAATTCAAGAAGATGGGGTGTTTGGCTAAACCCTAGTTTTTCTATCTCTATAGAAAAGGCGTACTCTCCCAACTATTGGAATTACGTATGTTGTTAAAGTCAACAACCCCCACACCCATAATAAGACTCCTCTTATTAATAGATGTGGGCAACCCACCTTAACAATTAAGGAATTGGGTTTTATTTATTTAATTAAATTCTTTTAATTAATTAAGCTCCCTAATCTTATTAGGGATAATTAATTAAAACTCCTTTAACTAATTTTCCTTCCTAATCCAATTAGGAATAAATGAGAGTACTTATATTAAATTAATTCCTAAACTCTTTTAGAAATTAAAATAATAATAATAATTGTAATAATATTAATAAGACTCCTCTTATTAATTTATATTTAATATTTCTAAAATATTAAATAATAAATATTAAGCTATTTAATTTATTCTATCACCATAGATTAAATTAAATATACATAACATATTATTACGATTATGCCATTAACTTCTTAAATAATTATTCTTCCTTTTATGGTGTGACCCTTTAGGTTCTCCATATTAAACCCATTGTGAATAAATCAATTAGAACAATTCTAATCTTATTTAAATAAATAAATTAAATAATTAATTTATTTAAATAAATAATATTTATTCTACAATAGGGATAAGCCTCCCTAGCGATCAACGACTTTCCGGATAATATAGATTTCAACATTAATCATAAAAGAACCTTTGAGTAAATAGTTCTCGCATACAATTCAATCCTTCCACCATACAATGTCCCCCAATTAAATATAAGACATGGAATTCTTTGTCGAAGTCTTATTTTATTTAATTATATGTATTTCGACTCTTAAATGCACAACTCTCAAATAATGCAAATTAGAAACTCCTTTCTAATTTCATTACATTAACCAAGGACTCTTTGGGTTGTCATTTATCGAATCACATAGACACATTTCTCTTCTTTTATTAGAAGTGGTAGATTCTTTATTGATCATACATTATCTCCATGTACAACTTATTATACCCAAGCATACCCTTTGATATACCCTAAGGGTCTTAAGGAATAAGTCAAAGTATAACTCATCATACACAAGATACTATGATGATCTCAAGTCCAAGGATTACTTGTACTACTATCACTACAAGAATTCCTATTGACAGGCAAATAAAACTCCATTAGGTATTCCTTAGCGAGCCAATGTTCGGTGAACTTATTCTCTAATAAGCACCTACATACTTGCTTTAGTGCCTCCACACAAATGATCATGAGATCAATCATCCTCATCCAATGAGCAAGCAACGTATGTACCAATCTATCCGGATTTACTAATCCCCAATTTAGTAATCCAACGATTTGGAACTATTTTAGTTTTAAGCTTTCTAAGAATTTAGATCTCATTAGAATGATCATCATCATTATTCTAAAAGCATTGCTTAAAACTATGGGTTTATCACATATTATAAAATAACATCATGTAGATAATTAAAAGCCTTTAATAAATTAATACTTTTTATTAATAAATGAATAAGATTGTTACAAAGTATATGCTTTATCATCAAACATGATTGGCTTGTGTGCATACTACTTTCAATCTCCCACTTGCACTAAAGCCAATCGCCATTGTATCTTATATACTCTTCTTCTCTAAGTGACGATTATCCTGCTGTTGGATAAGCTTTAGTTAATGGATATGTAATGTTGTTCTTGAGAGTCCACTATCTCTATAGTGATTTCCCATCTTTCAATGATTCTAATAATCAAATGAAAGTGCCACAACACATTTTAGATCCAAGATGAGACTTAGGAACTATTCCTAGTTACGTAATGAACTTTTAATCCAAACAATCAACTTGCGGCTTCATTTATAGCTATATACTTTGTCTTTATCACTAAACCAAAGAACTATTTCTTTGTTTGGAACCTTTCCAATTCAACGCACCTTTGTTCAAGATAACGCTTTACCTTAAAGAGGATTTTCGGTAGTCTTGGTCTGTCTGAAAAACTTGAGTCTGTAAAGCCCTCTAGTTTTAATTCAGACCCACCATGTATGCTCACATCCTTAGTGCCGCTTAAGAACTTTAAGATATTTTTCAACTCCTTACGATGATCTTCTCGAAATATGACCGATCAACATTAGATCTTGTATATTTCATTGCATACATGATAGTCACTCATGCGATCTCTCTTTTCAGGAGTCTGTGGGGACTATAAAGAGAGATACACTCCATAGCTCATCAACATGAGACATCTCTTGGAGTTTGCCATGCTAAACGACTTTAACATCAAATGAATATACGTTCCTTAGGTTAAGTTGAGCATCCTTTTAAATCTATCTATATAGATTTGCATCCCCAATAATGATACTCTTCCCAAATCATTCATGGAGGAATGTTTAGACAACTTTATCTTTACTGATTGCAGCATTGGTATGTCATTTCTTATCCGTAGTATATCAACATATAGTACTAGGAATGTCACGATGCTCCCATCGACCCTTTTGTACACACTAGGTTCATTCTTATTTTGATAAAATCAAACTCTTTTGATTGCCTCATTAAAACGAATGTTCCATATTTGAGAAACTTGCTTCAATCCATTTCTCACGAGTGTCTACAACACTTACCTCATCGTATGTAATCGGATCATCATCTTCTATGATGTGTACCTCATCATCATCATCTATGATGAATCCATACCTCCTGTATCTTTGGTACTATTCGATTTACTGATTCATTTGTGGTATAATAGGTTACATCTACGAGTTCCTCTTATTTGACTTATATTATTTTGTGGTTCTTGAACTCTTCAAGATCTATTATTCTCTCACTAGCCCTTTCAATGATAAACACCTTTATCTTAGAAGGAAGCGTGTTTCGCAACAAACACCTTTTGCTAAGTAGGATTATAGAACATATGCCCTAAACTTACTTTAAGATGTCCCATAAATCTGTATTTATCAAATTTTGTCCCAAGCTTATCCTTCGAAACCTTTTCACATAAGTTGGACAACCCCTTATCTTAACATACTTAAGATTAGGAATCCTCCACATCCATAACTTTTATGGAGTCTTGGGGCGAGGATTTTGAGGTTACCTTTTAAATGATATGTCTGACCATTTCTAGGACATGATCCTGAAGGATCTTTGGAATGTTGGTAAAATCATTATGGACCGTACCATGTCCAACAAGGTATGATTTTTCCTTTCAGATACATCAATCAATTATTGCGTATCTGGAGGCGTCCATTGTGAGAAAACCATTTGAGATGATCAAAAAACTTATTGCACAAATATTTATTCCTTGATCTAATCAATGAATCTTAATACTTTGCCAATTTGTTTCACTTACGAATTCTTTGAACCTTTCAAATAATTCACACTTGTATTCAACAAATACACACATTCAACTCTTTGAATGATCATTTCCTTTTCTTGTACTAGTTTGTTCAATTTGCAAAATTATTTTTCACGTAAGTCAGTATACAAAATTTATTAAGTAATATTCGATTCTATACAAAACATTATTATTATAAATAGAACAACAATTGTTCTTAATTATAATACCAAAGATTTCATTGTCCAACAATAAAATGGAAATAATATTTTAACAAGAACTGGAATACAATAACAACTTATTGACTTAATAGATTTGCGGTAGGCATTGCTAAACTATAAGTTTCTATGGCTAATATCGTGACCTTTGTTACATTTCCCCATATAGGATTACTTATACTTGTTTAGCTTTCTACTTCTGTTTGGTCCCTTCATAAATCTATATTTATGATAACCAAAGTCGGTATCCAATACCCAAGTAGAACCTTGACTTAAAGAAAAAAAATTTATTTCAATCATGAACAAAAACTGTATTATAACCGAAACTTCACTAAGCTTCTTTGGTTAGCCTCTGCAAGATACTTCTCAGATTTCTTTCCGATGTCGGGCTTATTGTAGTGGAAGCAAACTCCTTTGCTATCCGTATCAGTTTTGTTCTTATTATCCTTTGTTTATGCCTTTCTATTTACCTTCTTTGAATCATTCTTCTTTTCAGAAGATCCTTTGGCCATTACCAGTAAGACTTGGTCTTTCTTGGTTGGAAAGTGACTCTCAACATTTTTCAACATGTTAAGCAAATCAGCAAAGCTAATATCTAGCTTGTTTATATAAAAAATTCACAACAATTGTGAAAGGAGTCCGGGAGTGAGTGCAAGATCAAATCTTGGCTCAACTCTCCATCCATGACTAAACCAGTTGTCCTAATTGATCAATCAAATTGATTATGTTAAGAACTTTTTGTTTGTACTATAGTGCCATTGGCCATTCTAGATCGGAAGAGCTCCTTAGATATCTGATATCTATCAGTCCTACTTTCCTCACCATCAACTACTTGATGTGCGGGAATATAAGAGGAGCATCCATAGTTTCATCTTGTGGCTTTGAAGCTCGTTACTTTCGTGGATGCGAGCATGATGCGTTGAGCCAATCGTGCATCATCATCTTGCCACTTTCTAAAAGTAGCAATCTCTTCCTCGGAGGCATTATGCGCAACCATTGCGGGATAGGCATATTAAGGACATAAGATAGCTTTTTCAAACTATGAGAACTATTCTCAAATTCCTTAACCAATCCGCTTTAATTGATTACGGTTAATTTAGCATCTAATATGCTTCAGCAGTGATTGTAATTTTAGACATTGTAAAATTACGTAAATGAATTTGTAATTAACAACATTTTAATATACATTCTTTTATTAATTACCAAAATAAATTAGGTCTTGTTTTTAAATTGGTATCTCCCACTATTTTCTTCAAACTATATTACCCTCACTTATATAGTTCGGCAAAATCTAATTAAAGATTTGCTAGTGAGAATAAGGATCCCATTTCAAATGTATATAGCCTTGTGGTGACACAACAAACTATATATAAATAAATAGGTAGACAACTTTTTGTCAATTACATCAACTATGCAACTCCTTTTCTTTTGCCTCTTAGATTATTTTGATCAAGTGGTGGCACATTCAATCAAAATTATCCAAGTTAAGTCCGACCTAGCACTCCATATATTCAAAAAAAAAAATATCATCCTTGTGGTGACACAACAAAACAATATTGTTCAATTTTCTTTATAAGCATCAAATGTGATAAATTAACATCTTAAATACTTAATACTTGCCTTGTGGTGACACAACAAACTCATATTAAATATTTAATACTCTATTAATTTTATCATGCTAGAAAGCTGACGCTTCGATATTCCAAATATCTTTGAGCGCTTAGGACTTAATATAAAAATTTTTGAGGGTTTGTTATTAATTTGTCTCATCTTGTTTAGCGGCATTATATATATATATATATAAATATACGTCGTATTAATGAACACGAAAGCATGTTTGCATAATATATAATATATATAGTATAAGCATGCACATATAGAATACTATATTCTACCCTAGGATTGATTATGAACTTTTATTCTAGTTTGGTTCACTAGAGCCACCAAGTGAACCAAAAGGTCAAACCTAGGGGGTGCAAGAAATAATATTTAAATATAACTATTACATTTAAACCTGGGCTCCATTACTGAACGGGTCTTCAAGCGCTCCTTGCTCCTTGATCTCTAATTTTTCAAAATTAATTCTAACTATTCCTATTACAAAACTATTTAAAATAAATAGAAACCTTGATCGTGATCGAGGGAAGTACATAGGAGGAGATAGAATTTACATTAAGAAAAATTAGAGAAGGCAAGGTCTGTGAGACCCCATTTAATAAAACCCATACATTCATGCATCCAACTAAAATAAAATCCAATCACATCGTCAATAGTCCATAATCAATCCCATTTATTATCATACACATCATCATATGCATCAATAAATAACATTCATCTTATGAATTATAAACATTTAATATATATATTGATATCATTTAATGGGCAAATTTAGTTAGTATAAAATCTATTTTTGAATCAAAATAAACTCCTTTATTTTAATCCAAATTTAAATCAAAATAAAACTATTTTATTTTAATTTATCCTATTTTGAATAAAATAAACTATTTTATTTTAATCAAAATCTTTAATCAAAATAAACTCCTTTATTTTAATTAATTATGGAATCCAATTCCATATATAAAAAAAAAATTAATTAAAGGAAACACGGATTTTCTTTCCTATTTACAAATAAACTCCTTTATTTTGAATAATATGAAATCTTATTTAAGATATCTAAATAAACTCCTTTATTTAAGAAAATTAGGATTCTCTTTCCTATTCACAAATAAACTCTTTTATTTTGAATAATATGAAATCTTATTTCATATCTAAATAAACTCCTTTATTTAAGGAAACATAAAATCCAATTTCAACTCCAATTAGTTATCATGGAATCCAATTTCAACTCTAATTAGTTAGCATGAAATTTAATTTTAAAATTAAAATAAACTTTATATTTTAATATTAAAATAAACCTTTTATTTTAAGATTAAAATAAGCTTTTATTTTAATTATAAAATAATTGAGAATAATATATATATATATGTATATATATTAGCCGTATATATATTTATATCATATATATCCTGTTCCCATTTCAAATTTCCGTACATATTAGCATATATCACTTGGTGATACACGTGGTGATACCGTAGCCTTTTAAAAAAAAAAATTCCTGCAGCATGGGTCACATGCTTGGTTGCTTCATGTTTAATTTAGTATATATATATATATTAAAATAAACAATCCAACACATAATCCTTATTATGTAATCCCTTTTAAAATTAACATGAATCTTAAACGCATTTGATCCTGCAGGTAACCTTTTTTTTTTTTTTTTTTTTACTTGGCCGCGCAATCACAAAAATTTTTTTTTTTTGCGTTTTTTTTTTATAAATTTTATACAACAAATTATGCCCAATTAAATTGTTCTAAACACATATCAATATACATATCAAATTAAAACAATTAATAATTCGCATAAAGGTTTGGCTCTGATGCCACTGTTAGGTTTGTAATATTCAAGAACGCAATCAAATTGCATAAAAGTGCGGAAACGTGTAAAAATCAGAGTTTAAAAATTTTACAAACCATATACCCGGATCACCCTTTATGCATAATTATTAATTAAACGAAAAGATAAAGAATAAAATCATACCCTTGAAGATCGAGCTTCCTCAGGTACAAGTTCACCTCCAATCCTTTTCGCGTTCAACTTGAATCCACCGGGTTTGGTTCCTTCCTTTGATCAACGTTAGCCACCCATATGTTTGGCCTCTAGAGGTGATCCACCAAGGAATAATAAGAATTCAAGAAGATGGGGTGTTTGGCTAAACCCTAGTTTTTCTATCTCTATAGAAAAGGCGTACTCTCCCAACTATTGGAATTACGTATGTTGTTAAAGTCAACAACCCCACACCCATAATAAGACTCCTCTTATTAATAGATGTGGGCAACCCACCTTAACAATTAAGGAATTGGGTTTTATTTAATTAATTAAATTCTTTTAATTAATTAAGCTCCTTAATCTTATTAGGGATAATTAATTAAAACTCCTTTAACTAATTTTCCTTCCTAATCCAATTAGGAATAAATGAGAGTACTTATATTAAATTAATTCCTAAACTCTTTTAGAAATTAAAATAATAATAATAATTGTAATAATATTAATAAGACTCCTCTTATTAATTTATATTTAATATTTCTAAAATATTAAATAATAAATATTAAGCTATTTAATTTATTCTATCACCATAGATTAAATTAAATATACATAACATATTATTACGATTATGCCATTAACTTCTTAAATAATTATTCTTCCTTTTATGGTGTGACCCTTTAGGTTCTCCATATTAAACCTGGTTGTGAATAAATCAATTAGAACAATTCTAATCTTATTTAAATAAATAAATTAAACAATAATAAATAATATTTATTCTACAATAGGGATAAGCCTCCCTAGCGATCAACGACTTTCTAGATAATATAGATTTCAACATTAATCATAAAAGAACCTTTGAGTAAATAGTTACCGTACAATTCAATCCTTCCACCATCTGATGTCCCAATTAAATATAAGACATGGAATTACATGTCAAGTCTTATTTTATTTAATTATATGTATTTCGACTCTTAAATGCACAACTCCAAAATAATGCAAATTAGAAACTCCTTTCTAATTTCATTCTGCTTTAACCAAGGACTACTTGGGTTGTCATTTATCGAATCACATAGGACATTTCTCTTCTTTTATTAGAAGTGGTAGATTCTTTATTGATCATACATTATCTCCATGTACAACTTATTATACCCAAGCATACCCTTTGATATACCCTAAGGGTCTTAAGGAATAAGTCAAAGTATAACTCATCATACACAAGATACTATGATGATCTCAAGTCCAAGGATTACTTGTCTTACTATCACTACTGAGAATTCCTATTGACAGCAAATAAAACTCCATTAGGTATTCCTTAGCGAGCCACGTTCAAAGAACTTATTCTCTAATAAGCACCTACATACTTGCTTTAGTGCCTCCACACAAATGATCATGAGATCAATCATCCTCATCCAATGAGCAAGCAACGTATGTACCAATCTATCCTCCGGTTACTAATCCCCAATTTAGTAATCCAACAATTGGGAACTATTTTAGTTTTAAGCTTTCTAAGAATTTAGATCTCATTAGAATGATCATCATCATTATTCTAAAAGCATTGCTTAAAACTATGGGTTTATCACATATTATAAAACAGCATCATGTAGATAATTAAAAGCCTTTAATAAATTAATACTTTTTATTAATAAATGAATAAGATTGTTACAAAATATATGCTTTATCATCAAACATGATTGGCTTGTGTGCATACTACTTTCAGCTATATCATCTGAGAGTGGGGACACATTTCCTCCAAGATGGAAGGAAGTTGTAGCAGTTATATCCTCGGGAGGAGATTTGGCTGCCACACCACTAATAATTCAACCAATTTTGCTCAAAGGCGTTGAAAACCCTTTGAAAGTGGCTGCACTAAAGCCAATCATACTGCCATTCAGACCACAATATCATGTTGTCAGCCTCCAGAAAGTGCCATGGAACTATAGAGAGGCTGGAGGATCCACATCAAATACAACTGATGCAGTGTCAAAAGAAAATCCACTATACCTTCCTCAACGAGTGATGCCGCCTATCATCAGATCTAAGGGGAAAGTGCCCATGGAGAAGATTAAAGAATTCCTCCGTACTATGGGACACAATAAAGCCAATGTGGTTCTAAGCTTGAAAGAAGCTCCACAACATATTTCTATTATGGACTTGGCTTTCTCTTTAGAAGATCACCGGAAGGTCTTACTGAAAGTATTAGAAGAAGCCCACTTACCAAAGACAGTGGATGTTGAAAAATTCCATCATCTAGCTGGTCACATCTTCAATAGCAATGTGATATCCTTAACCGATGATGACATACCTTCCCAAGGGATGGGTCATTGCAAACCGTTGCACATAGCGGTTATGTCGTCCGGATATGTGGTTGGAGGAGTTCTAATAGATGGAGGATCATCCTTAAATATATGCCCCTATGCCACATTGGAGAAAATAAACATCAATCTCAACAGGATTCGAAGCAGCCATACAATCATCAAAGCCTTTGATGGATCTTGACGAAATGATGTCAGAGAGATTGAATTGCCCGTGGAAATCGGTCCACATACATTCTATATATCCTTCTAGGTGCTTAAGATCACTACATGATACAACTTGCTGGTAGAAAGACCTTGGATTCATATGACTGGAGCCGTCCCATCCACTCTTCATCAACAACTAAAGTATATCATTAACGATAGCTTTGGTCAGTCGCTTATCGATTATTGCTGTAATGTCTGTTTAAAGTGATATACCCCTTATCAGTTTCAATACAGAATTTGAGCCTGTTAGCTTCTAGGCCCTTGAGGTGAGCAACACTCACTATCAACCCATTGGGGCGCCACCTCTGAAACCCAGAGTTTCAGTCGAGGTAATGTCGACAAGTCAAGAGATGATATCCTTGGGTTTTCAACCTGGACAAGGGTTAGGAAAGGATCACCAGGGAATCAAATGCCCAATTCAATTTCCCAACCAGACAGGGACTGCGATGCCCCCAAAATAGGTATACATCACCCATCTTAAGTCGCCAAATACATGGTACAAAATTTAAATACAAACTTCTTTTATACAGTACGACAAAACGTAGCTAAAAGTTTCAACACGAAAAATGTCTCGTAGAGAGTATACAAACTCCAATAATTCTCTCTATAATAAGAATAAGTCTACTATCACATATACGTACATATTTTGATGGTCCACATGACTTGTTCTGTACGCGGGCCATCAAAATATGTGATCGGTTTTATGTGATAGTAGACTTATTTGCTATAATAAAGCACAAATTTATAGTTTGCTTCGTTGCATCAACATCGTTCTGTAGATACGTACACGTTTGATTCCCAGGAATAAATTTTTGAAGTAAAAATATACAAGTGGTGAGTGCCTCATTATCATAACATATCTCCTTCATCCTAAAATTCTATGATAACTAGAACTACTTTTTAGTTGTTTATAATAGTTATAGTTATTTGTACTAAATTAAATAAATTCGTGTCAATATTCCTGCAAATTGGCTTCAAAAACTCAAAATAGGTCTATAATTTTGGAACGAACAGGGTGCATTTTTAGTAAGTCGCTGTAATATTTTGGAACAGAGGGGGTATTATTAAAAAGCCTAAAAAGGTATAAAATAAAAACGTGACAATGTGAATGTTTTTTGGGCCAGTTGATCCGGGATTCCTTGACCCTTAATGGACTTTTAAGTCACATATACGATGTCAAATTGTTGTAGGATCAACTGCCATCTGGACAGCCGTCAATTTAACATGGGTTTGTTGAACATGTACCTGAGAGGATCCACTTGGGATATGAGATGGGTTGTGTGACCATGGAGATAATGTTATAACCTCATGGAAGCCCATGCTAAAGCACAACACGTCTTTTCGATCAGAGTGTACTTATGTTCAGTACTGCTGAATCTTTTGCTGAGGTAATAGATAGCTCGTTCTTGGCCTCTATCATCTTTCTGTCCCAGCATGCAACCCATGGCATTGTCACTTATGGACATGTACATGAACAGGGGAACATCATCCCTGGGTGGTACCAACACAAGAGCTTTGACTAGCTGTTCTTTAATTGTAAGGAAGACATTTTGACACTCATCATTCCATTTCATTGATGAGTTCTTCCTTAATAGCTTGAAGATTGGCTCATAGGTTGCTGTGAGTTGAGAGATAAACCTGCTAATGAAGTTGATTCTTCCCAAAATCCCGTGATTTCCTTTTACATAGGAATGGGCATTTCCGTGATGGCTTGGATTTTGGCAGGATCCAGCTCAATCCCTTTGTGGCTGACTAGAAATCTTAGCAACTTTCCTGATTTAACGCCAAAGGCGCATTTAGCTGGATTCAACTTCAAGTTGTACTTACGCAACCTGTTGAACAACTTTCTGAGATGGTCTATATGGTCATCCTCCTTCCGGGACTTGACAATGATGTCATCCACGTAGATCTCAATCTCTTTGTGCATTAAGTCGTGGAAACGAGCCATCATAGCTCATTGATAGGTAGCTCCAGCATTGATGAGGACGAATGACAACCGTCTATAGGAAAAGGTTCCCCAAGGCGTGATGAAATCAGTTTTCTCATGATCTTCCTCAGTAACCATGATCTGATGATACCCCACAAAACAATTAACAAAGGAGTACATGTCGTATTGCGCAGTATTGTCAATGAGAATGTGGATAAATGGCACGGGAAAGCTATCTTTTAAGCAAGCTTTGTTCAAGTCCCGGTAATCCACGCAAACTCGCACCTTCCCTCCGAGTTTAGGCACGGGCACAATGTTGGATATCCACTCAGGATATGTAGAGACCATGATGATGCTAGCTTGAAATTGTTTCATAATTTCTTCTTTCACCTTTAAACTCCACTCAGGTTTCAATCGCCTGAGCTTTTGCTTGACTGGCTTAAATCCCTCTTTAATGGGAAGGCGATGAAGGACAATGTCAGTGGACAAACCCACCATGTCTTCATGAGACCACACAAACACATCCTGGAATTGGGTTAATAGCGTAACCATGTCATTCCGTTGGTTTGGGGTAAGGTCTGAACCAATCTGGATTAACTTAGGGTTTTCTAAGGTTCCAAGATTGAAAGAAGTGGTTTGATCAAGGTTGGGTTTAGGTTTGTCTTTGACCCATTCTTGAATTTCTGGAGGCACCTCAATGTCATCCTGTATTTCCATCAAGGCTGAATTCATCTCTACATCAAAGGTACAATCCTTGTGGAGAAGAGGCATCGTGTCAACAAATGCGAGCACATCTAAATTGAGTCTGAAACAAAATATGCTTTCACTTAGTATATATGAAATGTGTTGATCATACACAGTGTTAGCATATACTGGCAAAATAAACTGCTAATAATGTACAGAAAAGTAAGCATATATTATATCTACAGGCGAAAAGAGTTTACCGCTTTATATAATGACCATAGAAGGAGTGATGTTCCAATTGGCAAGGGCAAAGTCCGGGTGGACTGCAGTGATGGAGGGATTGTCATCATCCTCCCTGTCCCGAATGATGGCCATTATGTCCGGGCAATCATCGTCTAGGGTGTATCTGTTGGTATGTTCATCATGAACGATGATGCGTATGCCTGACATCATTCGGATGACGTCTTGTTTAGTTCTTCGTTCCTCTTCTTCCACTGCGGGATTTGGAACAAAGACTTCTTTCTCCTTCACCGGTACCGGCTTGGGGAATAACATAGCCATGACACTGGCTGGCACCTTTACAGGAGGTTGTGCGGACTCAGAGCTTGAAGGCGAAGATAAACGCCACATGGTTGAAGCTGAAGGAACCTACTGATGCTTATAAGGATTCCTGTTACTAGAACTGGCAGAGTAGCCTAGTCCAGCTTTTTCAGATTGCTTGATTAATCAAATTGGGCATTTGATACCCTGGCAATCTTTACCCAACCCTTGTCCCAGTTTATGACCCAATGACATCATTTCTTGAGTAACCGACATTACCTCGGCAGAAATTTTGGGTTCTGGCAATGGCATTCCAATAGCATGGTATTGGGTATTACTTACTTCCAAAGCATAAAAGCTGACTGGTTCAACGTCTGCATTGGCATTGATGAATGGCATGTCTCCATAATGAGGAATCTCTACTTCAGCATTGACCGTGACCAGGCTATTGTTGATAATGTATTTCAACTATTGATGAAGAGTGGAGGGGACTGCCCCTGCCATATGAATCCATCTTGAGTACATGGAAAGACACGCAGAATGTATGAGGACCGATTTCGATTGGCAGTTCAATTACTCCGACCGAATTCCGACGGGCTCCATCAAAAGCTTTGATGATAGTATGGCTACTCCAAATTCGGTTGAGATTGATATTCATCTTCACCAAGGTAGCGTATGGACAGATATTTAGAGATGAACCTCCATCTATCAAGACTCCAGCTAGCATGTATCTAGAGGACAAGACCGCAATGTGAAACGATTTGTAATGACCGGTCCCCTCGGGCGGTATGTAATCATCAGTGAAGGATATCACATTGTTGTTGAAAATGTGATCAACCAGATGTTGAAATTTTTCCGTGTCAACTGATGTTGGTAGATAGGCTTCTTCTAAAACCTTCAGCAAGACCTTCCGGTGATTCTCGGATGTTAGGACCAAATCCAAAATTGATATTTGTTGTGGACCTTCTTTTAAGCTTAAAACCATCGTGGCTTCGTTATGGCCCATAGTGCGGAGGAATTTTTCAATCTTCTCCATGGGTATTTTCCCATTTGATTTGGTGGTAGACTTCATCACCCGTTGGGGAAGATACAGTGGATTTTCCTTCGACACTGTAGCAGTGGTATGTGAGGTGGATCCTTCACCTTCTCCATAATTCCACAGAACTTTGCTCAAGCTAACAATAGAGGATATTGTGCTCTGCACGACAAGTTGATTTGCTCGGGGGCGGCCACTTTCAAAGGATTGTTGCTTCCCTTGAGTCTAATTGTTGGCATTGTGAGTGATTTGTTAACCCCATCAGTTTTAGTGGATATGACTGCTACTAAACTCTTCCACTTAATAGGACCTGAATTCTCACTTGCACGTAACCAATGATCGTCAATCCACCACTAGGCGCGCAGGACACCACTGTCAATTAGATTTTGGATAAGGTGGCGGAGTGCCCAACATTCTTCTGTACTGTGACCGTGAGACTGGGAGTGATATTGACATACTCCATCAGAGTTGTACCGCCCTGAACGGGGGTTGATTGGAGGTAAAAGGGAACTTATCCTTCCTTCATTGATTAACATATGAAGGATTTCCTCCATAGGTTGGCCCAGATAGGTGAATTCTCTTTTGTTGGTAAAATCCCGACGGGCTTTGGCATTTGTTCTCTTTGTCACTTTGTCTTCCAGTATTTCATTTTTTGAAAGCGACAAGTTAATATTCCTGACAAGAGGTAGGAGACTAGCATGCTCCTGGCTGATTAATTGACGAGTCACTTAATGCTGATAAGTCACCAATTCTGCCAATTGTTCAATTTGTTTACCTAAAGCTTTTATCTTTCATTCCATTATGAATTGGAACTTGGCATAATCCCATTTGTCATCACCGTCTTTGAGGGTCTGGGAGGATTCACAGTTGAAATTGGAATTCTGTCCATTACTCCAATTTATCATGTTAACCTCTTCTTCTTTGTGTTGAGGAAGAGGGTTGTCTTGAACGTGAGGCTGATCTGGTTTGGTGACCACGATTTCCCCATTGTTTATCAGATCCTAGATCTTGTGTTTCAATGCCCAACAATCCTGAGTATCATGTCCAGGTGCCCCGGCATGATAAACACATTTCCGAGCAGCATTGAAATCCCATCCATTAGGGCTGGCTGGTGGAAGAAGATGTGTAATTCTCTTCTGTGTTGTCAGAAGATTGAGAATGTTCTCGAGGGTATCCCCCAAGGGTGTAAACACTCGAGGGCGTTTAACTTCTCCACCTTTTGGTATTGGAGGGTTCACAGACTGTGCTTGAAAGGGAGTGTCATTTCTCCTTTGAATAGGCATGTTCTGATTACCTTTTTGACCCTGTAATATCAGGAAAACATCTTCCTCTATCTTTTTATGCACCCTACGGGGGTTGTTTTCATAATTTCCGGACTGGATGTGATCAGCAACAGCTTTAAGGGCAGCTAGGTCTTGAATTTTTCCAGACTTCAATCCCATCTCAACCATCTCCCCATGTTTAACCATTTCAGAAAATGGTTTGCCGATGCCGGCTAAAACTCTTTCATAGAAAGGTGCTTCTTGTATGTCTATGAAAGTCATGACCATCTCTGATTCTGTCATGGAAGGACTAACTTGGGCAGCCAGGCATCTCCACCTTTGAGCATACTCTCTGAAAGACTCGTTAGATCGCTTTCTTGATCTTGGTAATTTGATCTGATCGGGAACCATCCGAGATTGAAAGTCAGATTGAGTGAGGAAAGCATGTGCTAGCTCTTCCCAGCTATGGATCTTAGAGTTGTCTAATCTTGTGTACCATAAACGGGCTTCTCCAGTTAGACTCTTTTGGAACAATTGCATTCTGAGCTTTTCGTCCTCTGCATAAGATCCAAGTTCTCCAATAAACACTTTTAAATGTGTGTAAGGATCTCCTAACCCGTCATATTTTTCAAAGTCAGGAGTTTTAAACTTTTCTGGATAATGAACACCAGGGAAAATGCAAAGATCAGCATATGAAACACTCCCGTGTGTTCCAATTCCTTTGATAACAGGAAGGGTCTCTTCCATTTGAAGGACTTTCTTTTTGATGTCATCAGTGTCTGGGTCTCCAATGGGATGGGCAGCATCATGAGTTTTGTTGGTCGTATCCAACTGCAGTTCAGGTATTGTAATGACATGGGTTCCTCCTTGTGTGGAGGATTCAGCATGTACGGGTATTTTTGGACCCTGATTAGATTGGTGTAATTCTTTGAGCAGAACAGCCAAATCTGTAATTTGCTTGCTTAATCCGTCGAATTCTTTGCGAGAAACTGGATTAAGTTTAGTCTAGTCGGATGACGACATGATTATTTGTGAGGCTGTGGCCTTTTGTACTTTAATGGGTAGTAGGGTCCAATTGGTTCCCTATGAAAGACTTGCATAGTTTAGTCTCTAGGGTGTATAATAACATGCTTTGTGTGATGTGTCCATTTTAGAATTTTATCACCAAAATGGATGTCACCGTTTTATAGTATGTTACTTAAAATATGTATGTGTACACATTTCTTTATATTTCTCATTACATGGAGATATATATGGAATGTAATTACAAGTAATTGTGTTTACAAGTAATTGAAATAAGAGAGCATGAAGAGACTTTCCTCCGTTTTGGGTTTATCAGAGGCTGACCTATCTTAGGTTACTCTCGCGGCTTTTTGGCATGAAGGTTCCCAAATCACCGCAATCTACTTGACGGGAAGTTAATCCGGTCTTTCAACTAGAGCGAATTTGGGTGGTGCCTTTCCTGAGCCTCGGAGAATTAGTCTTCTCACGAGTCCAGTAATCAAACACCGACGGGATAGCCTCCTGGTGGAGGGACCACACAACATACATTCACATACATCGCGTCTCACCGTATGAAAATGATGACATGTGCGAAGCACTAATATCACAAGCAGATATGGTGCGAAGCACTAATATCACAAGCAGTTATGGTGCGAAGCATTAAGTGCAATCAGGAAATGCATTTGTACACATTCATCAAATGTAAATGCAACATCCACACACAAGCAGATAACAGTTTTGAAAAGATTGTAATAACGGCTTAAGTCCTCTTCTTTGGAGTCCCCAAATGAGTCACCACACAACGGCGTCGGGATTTTTAGATGTCCCTTTCCGTTACTTGTTCTTCGGTGTTCTCATTTTAGGTGAGATTTGTTTGAAAAAACAAGTGAAAAAGTTCCGACATGTTTAATGTCGACGATGGACTGTTAAGTGTCACCAGTTGGTTTTTTAAATGGTTGTACCAACACAACCGAGAAAAGGTTTGCACATTGATCCAGTGATGTGACACTGCTAAACGGGTCGATGTAACCGAGATTCATTAGGGTCCGGGGACTTGGTTATGCGGAGGGAAGGTGTTAGGCACCCCCCCCCCCGACATCCGTGTTACCACGGTAACCGCCTCTTTTCAAGAAACTATTATCTGAATGTGTGTGTGTGTGGGTCAATGTCTTTGTTATTTGGAAGTAGTCACGAGGCCTCATTGGAACCTATATACATAGGGTTTGAATTTATGTAAAATTCAATTTTAAGCAAGATATAAGCGGTGATGTTTTTATAAAATGGGTTTTTCAAACCACGATGCTCAATAGTAATTGAGACCTTTTACACTCCCATTTTATTAAGTGTTCGGCTTGATTGATTTTATTTTTACAGATGCGAGGCATCCGTATGAAAATAATGTACAAAATAATGCCGACTTCCTCATGGGTACTGAAACCATCCGAGGAAATTCGACCTGCATGAGAATAATTTACAAAGTCGCTTACATCTGAAAATGTCCATCACGGGAACCGAATCTAGATCCAATGGGCTGAATATGTGATCACATGATTCCTAGGCGCACAAGATACCGCAATTTGTATGAAAGCAGTAAGCAGGTATATATATAAAAGCTTTAAATATATATATATATATATATATATATATATATACAGACATGATCACCAACCATGAAGCAGCTCCATGGGGGATCATAAATGTAAATCTGATTGTAAAAGCTATCAACCGCCACGAGGAAACTCCAAAGGGATTTAAACGTAAATAAAGTCAGAAAGCTATCAACTGCCACGGAGGAAACTCCAAGCGGGACAAAATGTGAAGAAAGTTGTACAAAGCAATCAACTGCCACGAAGTGAACTCCAGGCAGGATGAAACGTAAAGAAAGCTGTAAAAGCGATCAACCACCACAAAGAAAACTCCAGGTGGGACGAAAAAATATATATATAAATATATATAAGCGATAAACGCACCGGATATAAAATCCAGGCTCATCGAACAGAGTTCGACAACAGTTCATATATATATAAGTATATATATATATAAGCGAATAAACGCACTGGATGTAAAATCCAGGCTCATCGAACAGAGTTCGACCACAGTTCATATATATAAATATATATATATATATATATATATATATATATATATATATATAAAAGCGAGTAAACGCACTGGATGTAAAATCCAGGCTCATCGAACAGAGTTCGACAACAGTTTATATATATAAGTATATATATATATAAAAGCGAGTAAACGCACCAAATGTAAAATCCAGGCTCATCAAACAAAGTCCGACACACAGTTAATATATATAAGTATATATATATATTAAAGCGATAAACGCACTCGCATCAAAATCCAGGCTCATCAAACAAAGTTCGACACACGCTTCATATATATAAATATATATATAGAAAAGTAAAAAAATGCACCCGGGCATCAAGTTCAGGCTCAATCGAGGCATAACTCGATAATGTTAGTCAATATATAAATATATATATATATATATATAATATATATATATATATAAGTTTGAAATAAAACCACGGACCAAAGTCCCGCAAATGCGTCAACACGACTCTCAACGTGAAGAAGGGTGTGTGCGAGAGAAGAGAAAGACTCTAAAGTGTGTGAGAAGGCTTACAGTTGACTGCCAAAGAAGACTTCTATATCTTTAGAGTGGGTAAACACTGGCTTTTGTAGGTACAAAAGAGGCTATATATGAGCTCACAAGTGTTTAAAATGAGAAAGTACACTGCATGGGGTGAGTGCAGAGCAAATTGGGCAGGGCTTCCTCGCCATTTTCTCTTGCAAAATGGGCACCCCAAGCCCTCTATTTATAGAGGATGGAGCCGCAGGTGTACCAGAGGCAACCCAGGAGGGCCCGGGTTTTTCGGGTCAGGTCATCTCGTAGTACGTGCACTCGGGCACTGTAATGTCCACTCGGACTTTCAGAAGTGTAATCCGGGCATCCGATTGTGGTATACAGGACCTATTTTGGATCGCCATTGTCGAGAGTTGTACAATGGCATGGGATTAGAGTTTGTACGAAGTCATTGAAGATTGAACGATGCCCTCCGGTCTTCAAGCTTCAAATTCTATCCGTTGCCCCGCACAATGGTCACTCGGGATTGGTTAGTCTTGTGGGACATCGTTGCGTAGAGATGTGTATGACGACGTGGCATGGCTTTGGCTAGATGACAATGTTGCCCCTAACCGGTGTTATAGCCGGATTGGGCTGATAAAGCAGACGTTGCTCAGAGCTTCGCTGAGATTGGACTGCTACATTTGTCGAAGGTCCTCATTGTCATCTTTGAGGTGTGTCTTTTCTCCCGAGGTTATCTCCAGGTTTGTACAGAGTATCTCGTTGTGAGCGCCGAGATTGATGTTGGTCGCATTTGAAACAAGCATTTTCGGGGTTATCGCCGAAACTGCATTCCTTGGGGTTATCACCAAGGTTGGTGGCTATTCCCATGGTTGGGACTGAGACTGGATACCTCGGGGTTATCTCCAAGATTAATCGGTTTTCTCCGGTGTGTGTTCCGGTATTGGATCTGCACGCCTCGGGGTTATATCCGAGGTTTGATTGGTTACTCCCAGTGTGTGTTCCGGGGTTGATGCTGAACTTTCGGTAGTATCCGATATGGATATGGATTGCCTTTCAGGGTTCCCTCTTAAAAGATGAATCTGTCCTCCTGCAATGTTAGTGTCAGTAGTACAGAAAATTTCAAGTGTCTACAACGATTTTCTCTCTTTCCCGCGGTGTTTATTTCTATTTTTTCTTTTCTTTTTTTTTGAATGACTGTGCAATGCATTATTCCATTAGGCAAACACTGCTACCCCTTAGCGAGCTTTCAACCAACGACTTCCAAACCATGAAAGACCTTTGGGCGCTAGGTGTTAAGACACCCCTACGAGCATACTTACTCAAGTAACCAGAGCCCCGAAATAAGACTAGCCATGTTATTGCTATTTGTGCCATTTATTTTATACATAGCATACCCATGTTTTCCCAAAGTTTGAAAATCAATGTTTTAAACAGTCTAAGTTCAATTTCCACATATTTCCCTTTTTAAAACTACATTTTCTATCGAGCAATGCAACACATAATTCTTATACCTACAAGTGTTTGTGAACACGGCCGTGCAAATCGAAAGCATTTAAACAGCATTATGAATTGCTTTGTGTAAAATATTATATCTCAGCTCATGTTATCCAAAATACTCAAAAATCATTCCAAATTCATTATCATCATCGGCTAGACAAAAATTTCCATAACGTTAGACTTTGTGAGACATGCAAACTAAACATACACACATAATAAACAAAAATTTTGACAAGAAACTACTATATGCAACATAAGCATGCAAAATGTAAATTAAACATGCAAATACTAAATGCAAGTACTAAACTAACATGCAGATACTATGTGCAACTATACTACTACCCCAATACCCCCAAACTTATAATATTCAATGTCCTAGTGAATGAAGGTAAAGGGTTAAAGAAAACTCCCCTAATGATCAGCCGTACCACCCTTTTCGGGTGGTGAATCTGGTGGTGGATATGGCACAGCTGTCCCGAACTGAGGCCACTCTAGCATTGTCCCCTAGCCTGCTGTGAAAAAGCCTCTGCCAATGACCTTGTGAACCCCGTTGCAGATGCTAAAAAATTGTCGTACATGGCGTCAACTTTTCGTCCAACCTTCGGAGCTGTCGATCCCCAGTAGAAAAGGGAACTTGGGTTAACGGGTCCTGTTCATCTAGCTGAGAGGGCTGCTATGGTGGCTCTGGGAATGTGGACTAAATGATAAAACCTAATCCTCTCGGATGCAGTTCACCACCCATCCAATCCTTGAACTTGGCAATAGTTGCATGGGTGATGTCCTGGCTCGGGTTCTGCATTTGCTCGTTATTCCACTGGACTCCTTGTTGTGCACAAAGCATGGATGCCACAGACGCATGTGAAATACCCCCTGTAGTGCTCCCCCGTAAATAACGCAGCATGTTTTGAAGAATTAGTTGGCCTACGTCAATGTACTTGGCTTTGATGATGCCCCACAAAATGATAGCCCGATCAGTGGTTATTTCATGCTGGTGAGATGACGGAACTAACTTGGCACAGATAAACAGATTCCATGCTTTAGAATATCGATTCAAGGCGGACGCTGGAAAAGTTTTAGGCTCATTCGTTCCTGCTTTATAATTCCACTTTGTTCCTGGAATACACAATTCAGCAATTACTAATTCCAAATCTGTTTCTAGATGCACACCTTCGACCCAATTAGCAGACCCAGACGGTGGTGCGTCATTTATTCTGAAAACTTATCGGATCGCTAGAGGGCAAAAATCCACTTGCACTCCTCGAACCAGCGTTATTCCTCCCTTTATGTCATTAGCATTCGCGTAGAACTCTCGAACAACCCCCATGGGAATAGGCATACGAGTTGCAGTCAAACCAACCCAACCTTTTTCTCGTATCATATTCCATAGTTGGCCATCTTGCTTGTCAGGCTTAAATCGTCGTTCCTTCACGAACGATTTGTCCACGATTCGATAATATTCTATTTGTGCCTCCCGACTGATAAATTTCGTGTGGTTCACGTCATCCTCTCCTTGGGTACTAGAGGATGAAGAATCGGAAGGAGAAATAGAACGTGCGTGTTAGGGACCCACTTGCAGATGATAGAGAGAATGCAAATGATTTGAATGTTGAAGATGAAAATTTTCTTGAGGATGAGTGCTAGTCGAAGAACGAATAACCCCCAAACTGCCTTACACGCCCACTCTGAAACCCTAGGTTTTATACTCGAGCAATCAATCGTGGGTTTGAGTATTGAATATGGAAAATTCGTGGGTGGTGGCTGAGAGATGCACGGCTTCAATTTTGTAACTGATAAAGAGGAAGAGACGTGCGTGTGGAGGGGAGCAAGTGATTGCGCTCTCTGTTATTTTACAATGAGAGTCCAAATAAGCCACAACATCTGTTATTTAAACTTAAAAAATTTCACCGCCAAGATGTTGTGTCATGTGATCCTTGATTTTGAATGGGCATCGCACGCGGGTGCCAGTGGAAATTGTGGTGCAGCGGGCATGGCCAGCGTGGTAGCGATCTTGTGTTATTATTTTTTGCATGGCACGACCACCGCTCCTGTCTGCTAACTTTCATCTCCAGTATTGCAGATCCTTGTTGAATTTAGTCTAGGATACCTACATAGACATCAATACACACTGTTAAGGTATAAATTACTGAGTAAACATGAATGACCAAATAAACTCTATACTACATCTAACACCTCTCAATGCAAATTCAGCTACACACTCAATTATGCAAAACACAATAATCTATCACACTGAAAATGAAGATGAACTAATAAAATCAACCTAACTAAATAAATAAAGAGAAAATAGAGCTAGAAATAATGGGTTGCCTCCCATCAAGCGCTAAGTTATAGTCAAATAGAGCTTGAATGAATTTCTTTTTGTGATGTTTCCCACTCTCTGACATCTATCACACTTCTGGACAAAACTATAGGCATCCTTGAAAATTGTTGGCCAGTAGAATCCTGCTTGTAGTACTCTAGCCGATGTTCACTCTCCCCCATAGTGACCACCATACACCGAAGAATGACAATCCTGCAAAATCCCCTCGGTCTCGCTATACGGAATACACCTTCTTATCATTTGATCAGAACACTGTTTAAACAAATAAGGCTCATCCTATATATACCATTTGACATCATGCAAAAATTTCTTCTTTTGATAACCCACCAAGTCAGAAGGTACCGTTTTACTCACCAAATAATTCGCGAAGTCTGCGAACCATGGCACTTCCCCTTTCACCACAAACAAATGCTCATCTGGAAAGGATTCATTGATCATAACTTTATTGTCTGCCTTCCTCTCCGGATTCTCTAATCGCGATAAGTGGTCCGCTACTTGGTTTTCAGTGCCTTTTCTGTCCTTGATTTCCAAATCAAATTCCTGCAGTAATAAAATCCATCTGATCAAACGGGGCTTTGCATCCTTCTTTACCACTAAATGTTGAATTACCGCGTGATTCGTGTACATAATCACCTTTGTGCCAATCAAATATGCTCGAAATTTATCAAAGGCATACACCACTGCCAATAACTCTTTCTCTGTGGTGGTGTAGTTCAACTGTGTATCTGTAAGGGTCTTGCTGGCATAATAAATCACAAGAAAAATCTTCTCTCCTCCTCTTTAAAAAACAGCCCTACTGACAGTAATCCACGGCATCACACATCAGCTCAAATGGCAAATCCCAATCTAGTGCGGTAATCACTGGTGCTGAAGTTAGTTTCCTTTTTAAGTGTTCAAAAGCCGACACATAAGCCTCATCAAAGTTAAACTGTGCATCTTCTTCAATAAACTGCATAGTGTTTTAGTTATCTTGGAGAAGTCCTTGATGAATCTGCGGTAGAAACCTGCATGTCCCAGAAAACTACGAACAACTTTTACTGAAGTAGGTGCTGGAAAGTTTTCAATAGTCTCCAGCTTCGCCCTATCCACCTTGAGTCCCTTCTTTGAAACTTTGTGTCCCAGTATGATTCCTTTTTGTACCATAAAATGGCACTTTTCCTAGTTCAGCACTAAATGTGTCTCAACACACCTCTTCAAAATCATCACCAAATTCTCAAGGCATAGATCAAATGAGTCCCCGAAGACTGAGAAGTCATCCATAAATACTTCCACATTCTGCTCCACCATATCTACAAATATAGCCATCATGTGTGACGCCCCCAAAATTAGGTATACGTCACCCATCTTGGGTCGCCACTTACATGGTACATAAATTCAAATACAAACTTAATTATACATCTGTCGTGTAACATACGACAATACATAAACTGAGAGTTCTAATAGGAATATTGTCATTTAGACAATATCCATACTCAAGAGTCCTCATTACATTTATTGTCACACTATTTAATGAATGGTGAGGACTACTACTTATCCTCTGGACCATTACTCCGTTCCTCGACTCGTCCCGGCTATGTTCTCATTTCACGAAGAAACGGTGAAAGAAAGGGTGAGCTCAACTAGCCCGATAAGAAATATTATGACTAAGATAATACGTAATAAATTATCATTAGCCTTCAACGATGTTAAACCGATAAAATACAATAGACAACCCGGTTTAAGCTGCGGTGGAATATGCAATCCATTAAAAGAGTCAAGTAGAGAATAAAATCTACTATCTTTTAGGTTTTAAAAGGTTTTCATCAATTTTTTTATCGTTTGAGACTCTCGACAATAAATAAACCACCACATCTAATCATCCACGTACCACGGTCAAGGATTTTCATCAAATTATCAATGGTCACGACTATACCCGAATCACCCCGGTCATAATCATACCAAAACTATCCATCACTTTGCATTACAGAATACTTGAGGACTTTTATCACATCATTTATAACAAGCCATGATTATCTTAAGAATGATCCACGGTCATTATCATACTAAGTTCATCTATGCACGTAAGCCAAAGATAACATAATATATCATGAGGATGATGACAATGACATAATAATTGAATAAAACAAGTTCAAGAATTATTTTATCCAAGAATTAGTAACGTCCAAATTGTCAACAAGATCTTTGTTTTGTAGAGTAAAATTCAAGAATGATCGGAAAGAATTTTTCCATGAAAAGATCTTTGGATGAAACGCAAATATCAAGGATATTCTACTAATTTCATGGAGTATAGAAGTCAAAGTTTTAACCAACCGGGTATAATAAAGAATGGAATAACAAAAGAAATCACCATGCATGCGGTGCTTAGCATAGACGAGTTATTCAACGAGAATAATAATAAGCGGAACGGTCGGTGAAATTCACACAAGCGGGATGATCCAACGTAATAATAAATCTTTGAATAATAAACAATGGAACCGGTCCGGTGTAAACACACGCATGAGATATTCCAATGAGAATAATAAATGCGGAATAATAAACAATGGAACCGGTCCGTGTAAAACACACGAGGCAGGATATTCCAACGAAATAATAAAGAATGGAATAATGAGAAGAAGATCACCAAGTATAGGGGATTCGGCATTATCTGAGTTATTCAATGAGAATAAATAAGGATGGAATAACATAAGGATTTCACCAAGTATAGGGTATCTGGCGTATCAC
Source organism: Panax quinquefolius (assembly GCA_020205615.1). Taxonomy (NCBI): domain Eukaryota; kingdom Viridiplantae; phylum Streptophyta; class Magnoliopsida; order Apiales; family Araliaceae; genus Panax; species Panax quinquefolius. The sequence goes on from CM035164.1 coordinate 19,796,446, forward strand.
AGGTTATGTATAGGGTATACCACTTTTACAAAGTTATTCAATGTAATAAAAATGAATGGAATAACGAGAGGTTCTCTTCATGAATACAAACGAATAATATCCCTTTACGGGTACAACAAATAATACCCCTTACCGTAAAAGACACCGGATATCAAAGTAGTGAAGTACCGTAATACTCTTCTTCTTTCTCTCTATAGATTTTCTCTCTATAGCTTCTCTCTATAATTTCTCTCTCAGAGTTTCAAATGAATTAAGTAAGAAAATAATGAAGGAATGAGCTTCTATTTATAGGAAAATAGAATGCATAGTAATTAATCCATGAGCGGTCCAGATTGATTTACTTTAATCGACGGTCCATATTTAAAGCAAAATCTTTTAAATAAAATATCATATATTCTATTTATATAAAACATTTTACTATGCAAACACTATGCAACACTATGCAAAACACTATGCAACACTATGCATAATAAAATATAATATATTCTATTTATAGAATAACTTTAATAAAGTATTATGTTTTATATAAAAAGATGTTTCTATTTTATTACGTTAATAATACGAATAAAACAAAACGTCATTATCGCTATAATAATTCATATTATTAATCGACAATAATGGAATCAAACTGAGTGACTTCTCACATAAGCATCAATAATCAATACCGTGTGCTACTATGCAACCACACGTATTACTGTACTTTTACTACCGAGTAGTTCAACAGTATCAACGGTAAAACTTCCGCCGTTATTTTCATAAAATATTTTGTTCGGGTGAATAGTAACTCATGAATAGTAATTAAATGAATAGTAACTCGTGAATAGTACTCGACACAAAAAGTGTCCCAAATACTCGAGTAAACAATACTAGAGTAAATAGTAATTTCGATGAATAGTAACTTGCGTGAATAGTAACTCGTGAATAGTAACTCGACATAAAAAGTGTCCCAAATACTAGAGTGAACAATACTAGAGTGAATAGTAATTTTGAATGAATAGTAACCGTGAATAGTAACTTTCATGAATAATGGCTCCGGTATTTTATGACAACTTGTCTACTTTGAAAAATTTTCAAATATGACCCTTAACTTTAAACTTTTATCAATTTAACTATTCACCAAAATAGAAAAATTGAACACTTTATTTCATAAAATTTGGGGTCTCACAATCTCCCTCCTTATGGAATTTAAGCCCTCAAAATTAGGGTGCGTGCACGGTATGATAAAGAGGTGAGGATACCTTGAATACCTTTATCGTTGAAAACATTAAATTCATTTTGCAATCCGTCCAAAGATATTCATTAACAATTCATCTTTGCACTACTGAGCCAAAGATATACAACTGTAAAACCAATAATCTTTGAGACTTAGCTTAATAGTATCACGACCACGAATTATCCATGCACCAATTGGCGAGGATATTCGTGTTTTCAATCTGATCATGATTATCTTGAATAATCCTTGGTCATAATCATACCAAGTCTATCAATACACTACTGACCAAAGATGAATTTTACCACATCCATGAATTAATATTTCATTCTTTGAGACTCATCGATAATTAATCCATATCATCGAATCATCCCCGCACTTCTACGGCGAGGATATTCACTAGTATCACGACCACGAATTATCCATACACTACTGGCCGAAGATAATCGTGTATTCATTAGTATCACGACCACAAATTATCCATGCACTACGTGCAAAGATAATCGTGTATTCATTAGTATCACGACCACAAATTATCCATGCACTACGTGCGAAGATAATCGTGTATTCATTAGTATCACGACCACAAATTATCCATGCACTACGTGCGAAAGATAATCGTGTATTCATTAGTATCACGACCACAAATTATCCATGCACTACGGCCAAAGATAATCGTGTATTCATTAGTATCACGACCACGAATTATCCATGCACTATGGCCAAAGATAATCGTGTATTCATTAGTATCACGACCACAAATTATCCATGCACTACGGCCAAAGATAATCGTGTATTCATTAGTATCACGACCACAAATTATCCATGCACTACGGCCAAAGATAATCGTGTATTCATTAGTATCATGACCACAAATTATCCATGCACTACGGCCAAAGATAATCGTGTATTCATTAGTATCACGACCACAAATTATCCATACACTACGGCCAAAGATAATCGTGTATTCATTAGTATCACGACCACAAATTATCCATGCACTACGGCCAAAGATAATCGTGTATTCATTAGTATCATGACCACAAATTATCCATGCACTACGGCCAAAGATAATCGTGTATTCATTAATGGTCATGATCATGCCAACAACTGTCCATCAATGCACTACGGCCACTGATGACTTTCAACATAATATAAGCATGAGGATAATGATATAAAGAATCAATCAAATGAGATAAAGGATAAATATTAAACATTTATAATATAATTTATCCAGGATTCAAGAATATCCCCATGTTATCAATCACTTAATAATCTCATAATCTAATATCATCAATATTATAACAATATTTTAATCACTTCTTAAATTTATAAACAATTTATCTCAATTGTTTACGCTTTACCATATAATGCATTTAATCATTCAAAAATGTCATACTCATAAGATATCATCACCAATTATCAAATCCCTCAAAAAATATGCATATACTCTATATAGGATTCTCTAGCCATAAAATCCTATTTTCAACTTTGTTACTTCACATAACATATTTAACTCATATGTTCGTAACTAAACTATTTTCATGAAAAATATCAAATCAGTCCCAAAAATATTTCTTTTCTGGGATTTAGCATAATATAATCCCATAATGAAAATATATTTTTCTCGGAATTTTTAAAATTCATTTACTATTTTTCAAAAATCAATTTCTAATTAATTCCTTAAGAAATTAGCTACCTCAAGTTTAACTCCAAAAATTCCCAAATCTTGGCAGGACCTTACACATGTTAACGTGAGCTTCTAGTTTAAATTTCATGGTCATCGGAGTTATAGAACTCCGGTATTAGCATTTTTCGTCGGAAAAACCTAAATATTGAAATAGTCATAACTTGCTCATTTTAAGTCAGAATGAGCTCATTTTTGGACAGGAGGTACTTTATACCATATACTTTCATGTCCCAAAAGGCCAGAATTTTTCTCATAATTTAAGTGGCCGAAACAGCCCGTCTAAAATCATGGCAGCAGCTTTTTCGGTTTTTGCAGCTTTGCACTCCTTTGCTAAAATCAGTCCACACAAAAATCTACAACACCTTTTCCAGTAACTCCACTTGGATTAGTTAGGTAACTCGTAGATCTAACTCTAGGACTTGACCACATTCAAAAATTCAAAATATAATAAGAGATATGGTCAATTGAATTTCATGTTACGTTTTTCACCAAAATCTGATTTTCAACTCTTTGTGATTTCTAAGAAACTTTCATGTTTTCACATAATAACCAACATAACTCATCATAACACTTACTAATACTTCATATACCCATGATTTTCATTAGTCCAATGCTTTTATTATGACTTTCATCATAATCCTCGTAAACAGATCCTTTTAGTTGAAGAAATATTTGAGGGTTTAAGAAATGGGTTTTTGTACTGGGGTCAATACAAAATTCGATTTCACGCTCTAGGGTAGGCTAGGAAATCTTCAAGAATACGTCAAGAAATTTATCAATAATAGAAATATCATTCAAAACTGTGACTCTCATCCAAAAACTTGGATAGTACGTCACATTGATACCAACTGACTTCTATCCCTTAACCTAGATAGCACCTCACAATGATACCTATAAACTTGCCATCTTCATTCACGATGTCGCCTACAGAAAGTCTAGCTTCGGTGCATTCCACACAAGGAAGTCAATAACGAAAGGTTCGGGGCTCTTTACTTATGGCTTGATATAACAGTGATTAACTTTAGGGTTTGGTTACTTTGAATTCGTATAACAGGTTGGTTATGAATATAAAAGCTAACAACCTTACGAAAAGCATAAAGAGTAGTTAATCAATCGTTTTCAAAAATTACCTCAAAGGCAAGTATTTTCAAAGAGATAAGATCGACAGGTAACGTAAAAGTGTTTATTTGAAACAACAAGATTAATAAACAGTGGAGGTAACGAAGGTTTCTCCCAACGAAGTTTCAATAGATAAATCAAAGTCTAATTTCTCCGGAGTCAAATTTAAACGTTGAACGCAAGCAAGAGAGATAAAATAATGGGTAGAACCGGTATCTTATAAGGTATAGACTTCGCAATTTATAATTAACTAACCCGTGCTAACTTCGTTCGGTTTACTCGCTTTTTGAGAAGTCATGAAAAATGCACTTCCTAAAACCAACGGCTTTGTTTTGTCCATATCCACCTTTGGTGCCACCGTCCCAGCTAGACTTGACTTTGGTGCACAACAAAATTGAGCTAACTCTTCTTGCAATTTCAACTTCTATTATCTTTGCCATGATTACCACCGAAGTGGTTACCATTCTTAGCATGATAATTTCCCCCACGATGGTTATCATTGTTCTGATAGTCGTTGCCACCAGTATGATTATTATCGTATTGTTGGTCGTTACCTTTTGTTTGAGCTGAATCAACACTCTCATGTGCTTCATTGCTTATCTCAAAGATTTTCGGATGTCATTCTCAAACACCGTCACAAAAACAAGGGTTAATTAACATATCACATATTATCCCTATACTACGACCGACCAATTAAATACCAAATAAATTTAGGTAGGTCATACTAGCGAAGGAATTCCCGTCTCTCCCTCCTAGTTCTTATCTCACATCTTAGCCAGGATCATATCCCTAAGCTCGATACCAAGATCTTGCTTTTGTAGAGTAAAATTCAAGAATGATCGGAAGAATATTTCCATGAAAAGATCTTTGGATGAAACGCAAATATCGAAGGATATTCTACTAATTTCATGGAGTATAGAAGTCAAAGTTTTAACCAATTTGGGTATAATAAAGAATGGAATAACAAAAGAAATCACCATGCATGCGGTATTGCATGTAGGCGAGTTATTCCAACGAAATAATAATAAGCGGAACCGAGTCGGTGAAATTCACACCGCAGGATGATCCAACAGAATAATAAATGTTTGAATAATAAACAATGGAACCGGTCGGTGTAAAACACACGACATGGATATTCCAAAGAATAATAAATGCGGAATAATAAACAATGGAACCAGTCCTGTAAAACACATGACGTGATATTCCAATGAATAATAAAGAATGGAATAATCAAGAAGATCACCAAGTATAGGGGATTCACAGTATCTGAGTTATTCCAACGAGAATAAATAAGGATGGAATAACATAAGGATTTCACCAAGTATAGGGTATGCCGCATATACAGGTTATGTATAGGGTATACCACTTTTACAGGTTATTCCAACAGAATAAAAATGAATGGAATAACAGAGGTTCTCTTCATGAATACAAACGAATAATATCCCTTATGGGTACAACAAATAATACCCCTTACCGTAAAAGACACTGGATATCAAAGTAGTGAAGTACTAGAATACTCTTCTTCTTTCTCTCTATAGATTTTCTCTCTATAGCTTCTCTTTATAATTTCTCTCTCTAGAGTTTCAAAGAATTAAGTAAGAAAATAATGAAGGAATGAGCTTCTATTTATAGGAAAATAGAATGCATAGTAATTAATCCATGAACGGTCCAGATTGATTTACTTTAATCTGACGGTCCATATTTAAAGCAAAATCTTTTAAATAAAATATCATATATTCTATTTATATAAAAACATTTTACTATGCAAACACTATGCAACACTATACAAAACACTATGCAACACTATGCATAATAAAATATAATATATTCTATTTATAGAATAACTTTAATAAAGTATTATGTTTTATATAAAAGATGTTTCGCATTTTATTACGTTAATAATACGAATAAAACAAAACGTCATTATCGCTATAATAATTCATATTATTAATCGACAATAATGGAATCAAACTGAGTGACTTCTCACATAAGCATCAATAATCAATACCGTGTGCTACTATGCAACCACACGTATTACTGTACTTTTACTACCGAGTAGTTCAACAGTATCAACGGTAAAACTTCCGCCGTTATTTTCATAAAATATTTTGTTCGGGTGAATAGTAACTCATGAATAGTAATTCGTGAATAGTAACTCGTGAATAGTACTCTGACACAAAAAGTGTCCCAAATACTCGAGTGAACAATACTAGAGTGAATAGTAATTTTGATGAATAGTAACTCGTGAATAGTAACTCGTGAATAGTAACTCCGACACAAAAAGTGTCCCAAATACTAGAGTGAACAATACTAGAGTGAATAGTAATTTTGGTGAATAGTAACCCGTGAATAGTAACTCATGAATAGTAACCGGGTATTTTATGACAACTTGTCTACTTTGAAAAATTTTCAAATATGACCCTTAACTTTAAACTTTTATCAATTTAACTATTCACCAAAATAGAAAAATTGAACACTTTTATTTCATAAAATTTGGGGTCTCACATCATGCATCTCTGAAAGGTGGCTGAAGCATTGCACAACCCGAAGGACATCCTTCTGAAAGCGAAAGTACCGTAAGGACATGTGAAGGTTGTCTTTTCCTGGTCTTCTGGAGCTATCACAATTTGATTGTAGTCCGAATATCCGTCCAGAAGGTAATAGTACTCATGACCTGCTAATCTGTCCAACATTTGATCAATGAATGGTAGTTGAAAATGATCTTTCCTCGTAGCTTTATTTAGAATGCGGTAGTCCATGCAGACTCTCCACCCCGTCACTGTTCGCGTTGGAATCAACTCATTATTCTCATTAGTCACGACGGTCATGCCACCCTTCTTCGGTAGACACTGCACTGGGCTCACCCATGAACTGTCTGAGATCAGATAGATTATGTTTGCATCCAGCCATTTCAGTACCTCTTTCTTAACCACTTCTTTCATTATCGAATTAAGTCTCCTTTGCTGCTCAACCGACGGCTTACTCCCATCTGCCATCAGGATCTTATGCATGCAAAACGAAGGGCTGATCCCTTTGATATCTGCTATGGTCCATCCAATAGCTGATCTGAACTCTCGAAACACTCGTAGCAGTTTTTCTTCCTGAAATGATGTTAGTGCAGAAGAAATAATCACAGGTAGCTTTGAATCTTTATTAAAAAATGCGTACCTAAGATGTTCTGGAAGTGGTTTTAATTCAAGTTCTGGAGGTGTCTCAAGAGATGGCTTTAATTTTACTGAGGATTCTCCAACTTTTGTCAATGGCTCAACAGGTGTTCTAAATTTTTTGACTTGTGGAGTAGTATCCAGATATTGCACAAGTTCGTCAAGTTCCTCATCCTCCAAATCTGAATTTTCAGTAATTACACTCCTCAAAGGTTCATCATCCACTAGACTCTGTACTTCATCATTTATGACCTGATCCACCAAATCAACCAGGAAACATTCCTCTTCCTCTGCTGGGAACTTCATGGCTTTGAAGACATTAAAGGTGACCTCTTGATCATGAACACGCATAGTGAGTTCCCCCTTCTGCACATCTATCAAAGTCTTTCTTGTGGCTAAGAATGGTCTCCCTAGTACGATTGGTATATTTTTATCTTCCTCGTAATCCAAAATGATGAAGTCAGCTGGAAAGATAAATTTGTCCACTTTCACCAATACATCTTCAACAATTCCCCATGGATATGTGATGGATCTGTCAGCTAACTGCAACCAAATGTTTGTCGGCCTTGGAGCCGGTAATCCCAACTGATTGAACAATGACAAGGGCATCAGATTGATACTTGTCCCAAGATCACACAAACATTTATCAAAGTTCATCTTTCCGATTGTGCATGGAATTGTGAAACTGCACGGATCCTTCAGCTTCGGAGGTAACTTCTGCTGAAGCACTGTACTACACTCCTCTGTCAAGGCTACTATCTCAAACTCGTCTAATCTCTTCTTCCTTGACAATATACACTTCATGAACTTTGCATAACTCGGCATCTGTTCCAATGCCTCAGCGAAAGGTATGTTGATCTGTAGCTTTTTAAATACCTCCAAGAATTTGTTGAACTATTTATCTTCCCTCTGCTTATTCAATCTCTGCGGATACGGTACCCTGAGGGTGAATTGGTGGTACTGAACTCATAAGCTTCTCAACTGACCTTGCTTTATCTTTCTCTTCATGCTAAACCTCAGAATTTTCCAGATTTTCTTTCTCGTGATTACACCTTCTTTCTGCCTCATGTGACCTCCTTAGTATATTAGGCATGCAATGCGCGACTTTTAGTGTCTGCAATATTTTTCCCAGACCTCAATGTGATCGTTTGGCACTGTTCCTTCCCGTCTCTTCGTGGATTTGTCTCTGTATTACTCAGCAATGAACCCTGGGGCCTGTTGTTTAGCATGCTTACCATTTGCCCCATCTGAGTTTCTAAATTTTTAATAGCCACTGCTTAGCTTATGATCATAACCTCAGTGTTTGCCATGTACTTCAACATCATCTCCTCCATTTTTGATCTCTTTTCTTGCGGAGGTTCAGATGGAGTGTGATGTTGTTGTTGAGAAAATCCCGGTGGAAACGGTGGTTTTGGTGTAAACTGTGGTTTGAGATGGTACGTGGTTTGAAATTGTTGATTCAATTTGGCCCGATTCTCAACATTCCTCGTGGTTATTTGACCAACTGAAGTTTGGATGATTGCGGTTGTTGGGGTTGTATGTGTTCTGAAACTGTCCTTGGTCTTTCCTATAATTTCCCACACACTGTACCGACTCTAAGCTGATAGCACATTGATCTGTCGAGTGTGACCCCGCACAAATTTCACATACGAAGGCAACTATTTTCATTTTTCTCTCGGCTATTGTATCTATTTTCTTCGCCATAGCTGCCATCTGTGGCGACAACTGAGTAATAGCATCCACTTCCAACAAACCTGCAACTTTGGGCTGTGGCATCCGAGATGTAGGATTTTGAAAATCGTTTAATGCCATTGTGTCGATAAGGTTATTGGCTTCCTTTTAGTTCTTTGCCCATAATGCCCCTCCTGCAGCTGCATCTACAATTGGTCTAGACTGCCATCCCAATCCATTATAGAAAGTGTTGATCACCATCCAATCTGGCATTCCATGGTGCAGACACTTCCGTAGCATCTCTTTGTATCTCTCCCATGCCTCATATAAGGATTCACCCTGTTGTTGCTCGAACTCAGAGATTGTTGTCCTCATTTTTGCAGTCTTAGCCATTGGGAAAAACTTGGCTAAGAACTTCTGTGCTAAGTCCTCCCATGTAGTTATAGATCCTACTGGCAAAGAATAAAGCCAAGTTCTCGCTTTATCCCTCAATGAGAACGGAAACAGCCTCAGTCTGATAGCATCCTCCGCCACCCCGTTATATCTGAATGTGTCACATATCTCAATAAAACTCAACAAGTGTTCATTCGGATCATCTGTAGCGGCACCCCCAAACTGAACCGTATTTTGCACCATCTGAATAGTGCCCGTTTTTATCTCTACTATATTAGCTGCTATCGCCGGTCTGACTATGCTAGACTATAATCCATTAATATTAGGCATGGAATATTCTCTCAGAGCCCTATGATCCTCTCTTTGCTCTTCTCCTTGTCCCTCGGCTACCATATTAGATGTAGTACCCTCTAACTGTGCTTGTAAATTTCTACGAACACTTGCTTTCCAACGTCTCCCGTTTATGTTGTCCTGAGCAGGTGTTAAGTCGGGGTTGGATGACCACGTACGCATAAAAATTCATACAAATTCCTGAAACAAAAACAAAAACAAACAAAAAAAACTGGAAATGAGATAAGATTAGATTTGTCTAAGTCATACAATATAGCTTAAAACTAATGATAATAATAAAAATTTAAACGCCTTTCCCCGGCAACGGCGCCAAAAACTTGTTGCCTCTTTTTTTTAGCTATAACAAAAGAGCTCTAACTCATGCAAGTATACATGCGTCAACAAGTAATACAGAGTAAGTCGAGTATCGATCTATAGGGAAAGTTGTCTAATTAAAACCAATATGCATCAATTAAATCACTATATTTTATATGTTTAAACTAATGATTATAATTGTGAATTACTCTAATTGTAAATAACGACTAAATCAAGAATAATAAGGTAATGAATCAAATATGGAAATAATGGGATCCTAACTTCATTTAATACTTCATCTAATTACCACCATCATGCAAGAATTGTTCACATACCACATGAAAATAGCCAAGGACACTAATATAGACATAGCCATTTTTCAATGTACTATGACCTACTTATACAGTATCCACATGCAATAGACACCATGTAATCATTAATATAACCAAAATCACTATATGTCTATGCGAAATTGCAACCATACTGAATTTAAGCACAAGCCCTTATTTTAACTCATACGGTGAAACAATATATGTCTATCTAGTTCACGAAATACAAAGCTATGCAAAAAATCCCCATATACGCATGCTATCATGATTACAATCCATACTCGCATGTTTTTTTCAATTCCATACAAGTACTGATAACGAATGGTGATCAAGCATTCATGCATGCAAACCAACCATGATAGAAATTCCTTATGATATGTAAAACAGTCCAGCACTCAAGCAATCAATTAAACTACATATTAAAATCCGTTAGAATCCCATAATGGAGTTTAGCTCATGACTGAACCAAAAGCCATTATGGGATCAAAGCAATACATGGACAATAAACAAACAATTAAAAGATAAGGGATAGAATTGATAAAACCCAATTGATGATTATAATCCAATAATAACGTTCAATTCCACATTAAAATCCAACAAAGAACAATAGTTTTCCACAATGATTGAAATCCAACAGAAGAAGTAGAAAAATATAGAGATTATGCTTCGTTCTCCAATGGAACTCTCTCCAAGTGTAAACCCTAGTTACCAATATGAAAAACACGTAAAACTACTGAATGATACGTCTGACACCAGTCAGAATTGTTTTTAATTAATTACAACCCTTAAAATTAAAAATTAAAATAAAACAGCTCAGCATCATCAGTCATCGCGCGCGGGTGGGCGCTCCTCCTTTGTATTCTTCGCACGGGCACGTGTGTGTAAAGTCTGGCTAAACCAAGTGATCGCGCAGGCGCGCGTCCTCAAGCCTCTATAACCGCGCGGCCGCGCGACTTCTGCATTGTTGATTCTAGTTTTACTGTTGCTACTATTTCTGTCCTGCTGCTCAGTCTTTTGTGTTGTTCATTCTTCTGTCCACCCATGCTTAGTCTCCTTACTCCACTTTATCCTCATGTTGTGCCTACATTGATCACATGCCACTCACCATCGCCAACTTATATCATATCCTGCACTTTTACACCAAAGGGAGTTCTAAGTACATGCAATGCAAAATAAACAAAATGCAACTAAAAACACACTAAAATGTACTTAAGATAGGCGTAGTTCGCATGAATTGATATCCGATAAGTAGGTATAAAACTCACTTATCAATAGCCTACAAAATAACATAAAATATATGAAAAGTAACTAAGAAACATAGGTTTAAGCAATTAATTCAAGTAATAGATACCGGATAAGTAGGTATAAAACCTACTTATCAACGGTAAATTGTGTAACCAACTTTTCGCCTTGTCCCGCAGTGTTAACGGAAACAAGCGAAGTCTGACTGCATCATCTGACACCCCATTGTATTTGAAGGTGTCACAAATTTCCAAAAAACTGACTAAATGCTCGTTTGGATTTTCGTCGGCTAATCCCCCGAATTGCACTAAGTTCTGTATCATCTGTATGGTCCCGAGCTTGATCTCAAAAGTATTTGCAGCAATCCCCGGCCTGGTGATACTCGACTGAAGCTCAATCACCTTGGGAGTACCATAATCCCTCAGCGCTTTCTGATCTTCTGCGGCCATAGTTTCTTCCTTATCAAGATTCTCCTTAGTATCCTTAATCCACTTACTCAACCTTTGAAACCTTTTCTCGATATGTCATCCTCGAAACAAAGCAAGTCTGGCTTCTTAGACCGATTTTGCATACACTAAGCCCAAAAATCTGTAACAAGAAAGAATAAAACAAAAGAAAATTTGTGTAAGTAAAACTGAACTAATTAAACTGATATTTAAAAATATTAAAATCTAAACTAGTCTCCGGCAACGGCGCCAAAAACGTGTTGGGTAAAATCTAATTACGCACAGCACGCAAGTATACGTGATCAACAAGTAACATAATGATAAGAAAAGTATCGTTCCCACAGAGACTAGTGTGAATTTTAATTTAACAAGTACCAATTTATATTATTCCAATTTTATTAAACTAATCGAATTAATGATTAGAATTAACAAAAACTAATAAATTAAAAATCCAAACCAACCAACACAACTTAATAACCGTAATTTCAAGTAAATAATGGAGAATTGAGCTTACAACTTCACTTTAAGTCTCACTCCAATTATCACACCTTATTCTAGTTCAATTTACTATCTCAGTTTATTAATCAAGAACACTTAAGTAGAATTAGCCATCTCTCAATGCACTAACATTGTATTAACTTAAATCCACAAATTAGATAGAATTAAGCCAAACACCCTAATTAACTAAATCATTATATCTCTTTGTGAATTAAAATTAAAAAGAGTTTAAATTACAAGTTCTTTACCCGATTACATGCGATGCTAGATGTATCTCTATCCTAACACTCATCAAAATTCCATGTAAACACAAAATTCAAGAACACATGCTATTGCGATTAGGTCTAGATTCATACATCATCTCTCGAATCCATACAAATCCAAATAAAATTTTTTATGAAGCAATTCATAAATTAAATATGAATCACAATGGATAAACTGAATTGATAGTTTATTAAACTCAAATCAAGGCATGATAATTATCATTTGAACACTAAAGATCCATTACAAGCCTAAAAAGTAATTTAGTTCATAATTAATAAATTAAAAACTGAATAAAGTAAAGAAATTATCATCCCAATTACAAGAACTGAATTTAAAAAAAATAGTAATACACCACCCTTCTTGGCCTTCAATTCTGCAATCTTCGTGAAATCGCCTTCCTTGCTTTGTTCCTCCAATTATCTTCTCTCAATTAGGGCTCTCAAAATTGTAATTCAATTGTTAGATTCCCTCTAGTCCTCCTCTAGTTGTCATAAACTAATTCCCATGCCTAAACCAAATTCAATCCCAATCCATATCAAAGTCATCACATCCAATCCAATTGGGAATTCTAATCAAGATTAAACTCCTTTTTTTACCAAACAAGTTTTTAGTTCCAAATATCCCAATTACTATGAAATAACCTCCTTGTCACACTCCTAACTTGACCCTATTACATAAAGAAGTCATAGTTCCAAGTAAAACTCAATTTCATGCATATATAACCAACTCAGCAACTTCCTCGTTCGATGGGCGCGCCTCGCGTCTGGTCCTTTATTATTGAAGCGCGGCCCACGCTAAGTCCGTAGTATGTATTCTTCATGCAGCGCGCCCCGTGCCGTTCTCTATATAGTCATGGCGCGCCCTGCCCCGGTGATGTAGAATGTCCAAATTCTAGAATTTTCTTCACATGTTAATTCTTAACCATCATCAACCTACTCTCCTGCACACATAACAAAAATCCATCAAAAGTAACATGAAAAATCTCAAAAACTAACAATATATCAAGCTAAATAAGGTTAAATCGTAGGTTAATAACCTACTCATCACTGATCCCACGTTCTCAAGGCCATATTTGGCTAGTCCTTAAAGGTTCCCTTTTTAATTTATTTTAATTAGCTCACTTATTATATGTTACAAATGTCACACTTTAATTAATCAAATTACATTATTTAAATTCAAATAATTTAAAACCCATATTACTCATTAAATCAAATTACCACATAAATAAAATTCTTATTTATTAATTATAACAAATCATTTAATCTCTAATTAATTATTAAATTAATTAGAACAACATAATAATTATTTAAAAACTCATTTAATTTAATAATCCCAATTAGATTCGAACTTCGAACTATAAAATTATTCCACATTAATTTAATTAATTTATAACATTTACTCATTAATTTAAGTAATGTATAAATTTTACTCAAATTAATCCTCAACAATTCAAATCAAATATTTATTTAAATCAATAAATTAATCAACAAAAATATTTAATTCAATAAATATTTAAAATAAATTAAAAAAATCTCGTTTGTCATATCCTTCCCTCCTTAAAAGGATTTTGTTTCCAGAATCACGATTCAATTAATTCGTCCCGTTACATTTTCCCCCCTTACAAAGATTTTGTCTCCAGAATCGCTACACACAGATTAAGCAAATAACTGAGGATAATATTTCACCATTTTGTCTTCGAGTTCCCACATGGCTTCTTTAGCATTGTGGTTCCTCCAGATTACCTTAACAGAAGGTATTCCTTTATTTCTGAGTACTTGTTCTTTCCTGTCAACTATCTGAAAAGGAATTTCTTCGTTAGATAAATCTTTTTCAAATTGCAGGGGTTCATATTCTATAACATGTTTGTAATCAGGAATGTATAGTCGTAACACTGAAACATAAAAAATGTTATGTATATGTTCAAATGCGGGAGGTAAGGCTACCTCATATGCGACTTCACATACCCTTCTCAAAACTTCAAAGGGTCCAATGAATCTCGGACTCAGTTTTTCTTTCTTGCCAAATCGGATCTTTCCCTTTCAGGGAGACATTTTCAAAAATACGAAACTACCATATTCAAATTCTCAATTTTGTCAGTGTTGATCAACATTTTTCTTCTGCCTGTCCTGAGCAACTATCAATCTTATCCTGATGACCTTTACAATTTTGATGATCTGTTGTACCAATTCTGATCCTAGAAGTTGACATTCACTAACTTCATCCCAACACAATGGAGTCATGCATTTTCTACCGTACAACGCTTCGTAAGGCGGCATGCCAATACTTGTGTGGTAACTATTATTATAAGCAAATTCCACCAAGGTTAGATGATCATTCCAATTTCCCTTGAAATCCATGATACAAGCTCTTAACATATCTTCCAACGTCTGAATTGTCCTCTCACTCTGACCATCAGTTTGAGGATCATACGTCGTACTCATTCTCAACTACGTTCCCAAGCATTCCTGTAATTGCTTCCAAAAGTTCAATGTAAAACGTGGATCTTGATCAGAAACTATAGACACTGGAACACCGTGTCTTGAAGCAATTTCCTTCACATACAATTTTTCCAACTGATCTAAGTTAAATTTGATCTTGATCGTTAAGAAATGTGCTGATTTCGTCAGTCGATCCACAATAACCCAAACTGCGTCAAAACCTTTCTGAGTCATTGGAAGATCTACCATGAAATCTGTGACGCCCCCAAAATTAGGTATACATCACCCATTCTGAGTCACCAGATACATGGTACAAAATTTAAATACAACTTCATTTATACAACTGTTGAGCTGTCTTATAGAATACGACCACAGTTAACTGTGAGTTTTAATACAAATGTATGTAACTCTCATGGTGCCTCGACCACAACCTTACAATGGTACTTTACATAAAAGTATAGTCAAAGACTGTTTTAGAAACTAAAATCTTTGGGAAGTACTCAAGGAAACCTTCGTACATTGGAGGCCATGCGTCTAGGTTATAATAGATATCATATGGCCACAGAATTATCCTTGGTTGACCCAATAGACCCCAAAGAAAAATGAGAAGATTACTATCATCTTCTTTCCAATGGTGAGTCTTCTCTTGACATATAACTATCTCCACTGTCTCCATGTGAATATTATATTTTAAATCAACTCCAAGATCATATAGGTATTGCCCGTAGATATACTCAACAAGTGGATGCGCACAACCTTGTCTTATGATAACACGAGGTTGTATGTCATTAGACATCTTGTATGATAGTGGCAAAACACCCTTCCAAAGTTGGGTTCACTTCACCCTATTTGATTCACCAAATATAACTACTAAATGTTGTATAGAATACAACACACTTTTCTATACTGTTTAAGGAGAACCTCCACAGCTAGAGACCACTGTTCTATTCCCCTGTTATCCCCGCTTCGCATTCTTAAGAACACTCTTACTAAGAACACTCTTATTACACGAAAGGAATTGTGAAGCGAAAAGGTGAGCACAACTAGCCCAGTAAGGAATATCATGACTAAAGATAATTAAATTATCAATAGCTTTCATCAATAATAAATCAGAGATTTAGAACATATGGTAGATGTTAAAACTTTTCAACCATAGTTGCAGCGGAACGAGCAATCCATTAGAAGAGTCAAATAGACCATAAGGTCTATTATCTTCTCTATGTTAAAAGTCCACCAATAATGTTTTATCCATATAAAATAAATCAACAGTTCCTGTCCACAATCATATCAATAACTCATAATCATAATTGTGGTTCTAAATTCCTTTTCGCAACTAGGATGAAGATAATTCTCATCACCTTTCTTCACCTGAAACATCAAAAGTCATGGTTATACCAAATCAGAATTCCTGCTCATAATCATACTAATAAATTCATCTTTGCACCACGACCAAATATATTCATTAACAATTCATCTTTGCACTACATGCCAAAGACATACAACTGTATTTTAGAAGAGTCAAGTAGAACATGATATCTACTATCTTCTACGCATTTAAAAGTGTATAATAAATATTTTATCGCTAAGACTCAGCTTAATAAATAATCCACATCATCGAATCACCCCTACACTACGGCCAAGGATATTCGTTAATATCACATCCATGAATTTATAATTCATCGCTGAGACTCAGCTTGATAATCAATCCATATCACTGAATTATCCATGCACTACGACCAAAGATATTCATTATTATCACATCCATGAATTAATATTTCATCGCTGAGACTCGGCTCAATAATTAATCCACATCATCGAATCATCCCTGCACTACAGGCCAATGATATTCATTAGTATCACGACCACGAATTATCCATGTACTACGGGCCAAAGATAATCATGTTTTCATCAACGGTCCTGATCATGCCATAAAATAATTCATCTTTGCACCCTTGGCCGAAGAGAATCCATAGCCATAATCATACCAAAAACTGTCCATCAATGCACTACGGGCCAATGAGGACTTTTTCATTAGTATCATAACCACAAATTATCCATGCACTACGTGTGACGCCCCCAAAATAGGTATACACAACACCCATTCTGAGTCGCCAAATACATGGTACAAGAAGCAAACTACAACTTCAATAATACAAATGTCGTGTGAAATACGACAATATATACTGTGAGTTTAAATATAATATTGTCTTCTAGACAATATCCACACGCAAATAAATCCCCATCATAATTATTGATACATTATTTTACAAAAATGGTGAGGACTACTAAACAACTCTCTCTAGAACCTTCATTCCATACCCCGACTAGTACTCGCTACATTTTCGCCTCCTGAGAAGAAAAATGGAACAAAAAGGAAAAGGGTGAGCTCAACTAGCCCAGTAAAGAATATTATGACTAAGATAATATACAACAAATTATCGTTAGTCTCCAACAGGAAAAATCGATAGAATACAATAGACAACAAGTTTCGGATCAATATTCGCAATGAAATAATAATTCATAGAAGAGTTACGTAGAGAATGAAATCTACTATAATCTATGAATTTAATAATCCATCATCAATATTTTATCCTCAGAACATCAATCAATATTCATCTCAAATCAAATATTCATCTTTGCACTACTGTGCCAAAGATATTCATCAATCCATCATGTTCATCTCAACACTGCTCATCTTTGCACTAAAGGCCAAAGATATTCATCACCTACCATGTTCATTTAAACACCGCTCATCTTTGCACTACAGCCAAAGATATTCTTCTTCAGAATCATTCATCTTTGCACTACTGGCCAAAGATATTCAATAATATCATCATTTAAGATCGAGGATGATGAAAAATATTTTTAAAGAACGAATCCAAAGAAACAAAATGACAAGGATTAAGGATTAAGGATTCGTACTTTGTTTTATCCATGTCCAACAATACCCCAAAAATAATCATAGTGGTGTAAAATTCAAGAATGATCAAAACATGGATACAATCAAAGCTAGTATCCAAAATAGATATTTTGACGAAAAAGAGAAATTTTATTTTTCGATGAATAGTGTCAGATACATGAATAGTGCCAGATATCGTGAATAGTGCCGATATCGTGAATAGTAACTCTCGACACCAAAAGATAGAAATTCCACAAAAAAACATTTTCACGCTTATGAATAAGTACTCGTGAATAGTAACTCGTGAATAGTAACTCATGAATAGTAACTCGTGAATAGTAACTCATGAATAGTAACCCCGACATGAAAAAGTTCCAAATTTGATAAAAACTTCAGATCAATATTTCAAAGATAATGATATTGAAGAAATAATATCATTACGAAAAAAATAATATCCCTTACCTCAAAGAATCAAGATTTTAAGGAAGGCTCAAGTGATGTTTGAATGAAACTTGTCTTGAACAAAGAACTCTCAAAGTATCTAAATACTCACAAAATACGCTCAATAATATAGAGAGAGAAAGAGAAAAACTTTGTTTCGTGTGATTTTCAATTCTAACTTAGCCCTCTATTTATAGGAAAATGTTAGCCCAAGGCATTTTGACTTTCTACACCGATGGCTTTACCTGCTACTATTGCCACCCACCACATTTGAAATAAAATTCAGCACATTTCTTCACCAACCACAAGTGGGGCCCACTCAATTCTAGAATTTTCCACCAAAATTAATTATAAACCTAATTTCCGAATCCGACACCTCTTAAAATTCACAACAAATCATTCGTGCATTTTTAACGGTTCAAAATTTGTGGACATATACTCAACTTATGTATGTATAACATACCCAAAAATTACCACAATCCAACTATTTGATTAAAAATTATAATCCCCAAGAATATATCTCAAAACCCCTGATTTGATTTTTAACACCTCCAATCCGATAAAATACTGATAAAACACCTCAACATTAATTCCTTCATTAATAACCACATAAATAAATCCATCATTTATATTCATATAAAATAAATATTTCCTTATCATATGAATCAATAATTAATTATTCACAAATAATATTACGTAATAACATTTATGACAACCAGTCGCTCCCAGAAAGAGGGGCTTTCCAATAAGGATCTCTCCTTCATCAAGCGCCGCAATTAGGTGACCAAACCTCTCCTTAGATGTAACTTTCTAGAAATTGCCAATAATGTTATCTAATAATATTATTCAAATAATATGAATTATTGATCCGATAATGGGAAATCTTGTGCAGCGATGACAATTATCGAACAACAATAATATAAAATATCAACGCAAAGAATTATTGAATCAATAAAATAAAATATTGAATAAAGAATTACTGTGAAAATTATTGAGTAGTGCCATCTTACGTAAGGATCAATAATTCAACAATCTTCGTGTAATACCGTGCTTCTGCAACCACCACCAGACATCAGATTTTTTAACCACCGGGTATTCCAATGAATTTTAATTCAGAATAACTACGCCGTTATTTTTAACCAACTTATATTTGTCGCTTTCTTCATCCAATCGCTTTCAGCATGGGGCTCCACACATGGTCATACCGCCCGTAAATGCGAAATATTCCCCGACAAAAATGAATATTCCACGACCAAACGAATATTCCCCGACAAAAATGAATATTTTATAACCACTTGCTTATTTTGAAATATTTGCGTATTTAACCCTTAACTATCCACATTAATCAAATCAACCCTTACTATTTCAAAATAATAAATAAAGGAAATTCCTTTTTATTTAAAAAATTTTGGGGTCTTACAACCTCCCCTCCTTATGAAATTTCGTCCTCGAAATTGACGTACGTACCTGGTGTTTCGAAAAGGTGAGGATACCTCGCTTTCTTTTCTGCTTCCAATTCCTGTGTCATTTCCTCTATAGCATGATTCCTCCACAAAACTTTAACTTGTGGTATGACCTTTTCACGCAGTAGGACATGCTCCTTCCTATCCAAAATCTTGACAGTACCTCCTCATACGTTAAGTCTTCTACTATCTCGTCCGGGTTCTAACTCAATAACGTGGTTCGGTCTTTCACATATTTACTTAAGTACGATATGTGAAACACATTATGAACACGAGACATAATCGGAGGTAACGCAAGTCTATAGGCTACATTTCCTACTCGGTCAAGAATTTGAAATGGACCAATAAATCGTGGATTGAGCTTTCCTCTCTTCCCAAATCTTGTAACTCCCTTCCATGGAGCAACTCGCAACAATACATGATCCCCTACATTAAATTCCACGTCCTTTCGATGAAGATCCGCATAACTCTTTTGTCGATCTTGTGCCGTTTGTATACGTTGTCGAATCATTAGTCATACGCACTAACTCGGGTCCCAACAATGTTGCTTCCCCCACCTCATCCCAACATATTGGAGAACGACATTTTTGTCCATATAATGCTTCGAATGGAACCATGCCTATATTTGTTTAATAACTATTGTTGTATGAGAATTCCACCAATGGCAAGTACTTATCCCAACTTCCTTTGAAATCTAGGACACAGAGTTTTAATATATCTTCAAGAGTTTGAGTAGTCCTTTCTGATTGCCCATCCGTTTGAGGATGGTATGCCAAACTGAATCGTAAATTCGTGCCCATAGCTTTCTACAAACTAACCCAAAATCATGAAGTGAATCTTGGGTCACGATCTAAAACTATGGATACTGGCATGCCATGCAATCTCATAATCTCATTTACGTACATACGAGAAAGACGTTCAAGGGAGTAAGTCTCTCGTATCGGAAAAAAAATGAGCAGACTTGGTTAATCTATCAACAATAACCCAAATAGCATCTATGCCTTGAGAAACCTTGGGAAGATTAGTAATGAAATTCAGGGTAATGTGTTCCCACTTCCATTCCGGAATCTCAAGTGGTTGCAACGGACCCTTAGGTACAAGATGCTCCGCCTTTACACGTTGACAAGTTAAACATCTCGAGATAAACTCGCGATCTCTCTCTCTCATATTGTTCCACCAAAATGTATGTCAAGATCACGATACATTTTAGTACTTCCAGATGGATTGCAAATGGTGTATTGTGTGCCTCCATCATAATCTTGTACTTCAAATCGAGTCGTTAGGAACACAAAGTCTAGAGGACTCAAGTATTCCTTCTTCATCAATTCTCGCCCTAATAGCTCCTTCTTGTATTTTCTTCTTCATACGCATCATTTCCGGCCTGGTGGCTTGAGCAGCTTTAACTTTATCGATTAAAGTTGATTATACTCGATATCATCACGTGGGTACCTAGAGTTTTCATCTCCATCTCTATTATTTGTAAATTATACTGAAATTAGTCTTTGACAATATCGCACTCGCACTTGTATATCGATCTTCTTCTCAACACGCCGCCTACCACGCTCGCTTTTCCGAGATGGCATGGTCGTAACATGTCTTTGAAATGAGTCTCCTCTTGAGTTCTTCAAGCTCTTCCCACATTCCTCGCTCCATTCAATTTTTGTATTTCTACGAGTCACCAAGTTAATGGAATAGCGATTCGAGAATATCCTTCAACGAATCTCCGATAATAACCAACTAAGCCTGAAAGCTACGTATTTCGATTCGATTTAGGTTGCTCTCAACTCGTGACTCATATCCCAATCTTGGATAAGCACGTCACAATGACACCTATCGCTTTACTATCGCATCGAATATAACGCCCCCTACAGAGAGTCTCGCTTAGGTGAATTCCACAAAGGAAGTCACAAGATAAAGACTCGGTACCAAATTCTATAGTTGAATTTTTAACTCCTCAAGTTCAATAGAGCCATTCGATATGAGATTTTAGAAATGAGTTTTGTACCGGGTTCAAAGTCGATACAAAATTTAATATCGCTTTGGGAGTAAACCAAGAAATTCTTCAGAAATACGTCGTGAAAAAATCAATAACAACAGAATATTATTCAAATCGACGTGTCTTTATTCAAATCCATAACATGGACTAAGAAAACTTGACATCCGTAATAAACGAATGACTTCATGGCTTGATATGAAAATGTTTGATTACAATGGTTTGATTGCTTGAATTCAATAACAAAGTTGCTTAGGAATATGAAAACTAACAACCTTACGAAAATAATCAATTTTGGCATGATGAGTAGTTAACCTTAAAATCACATCAAAAGCAAATATCTCTATAGAAATAAGGTTAACGTGTAATGTGATAGTGCCAACCCTAATCAAACAAGATTTCTAAACAACGAGATGTAATGAAAGTTTCTCCTAACTGATTCTCCATAAATAGGTCAAAGTCTAATTTCTCCGTAGTCAAGTTCAAACGCTTGAGCGCAAGCAAGAGAGATAAAAGAATGGGTAGAACCCAGTATCTAGTAAGGTATAAACTTCGCAAGAATTTATAATTAACTAACCCGTGCTAACTTCGTCGGGTTCCTCGCATTTTTGACCGGTCACGACAAACGCTTCTTCCGTGAATCGTTGACTTTGACTTTTCTCGGGACATCTTTTGAGTCACCATTCCTACCGGATCTGGTTTCGATATCGCATAATCTCGAGCGATATGTCCTTCTTTTCCACAATTATAACATACCTTAAACTGCTAGGGCGCTTTGGTGATATGTCCCTCTTTCCGCATTTTGTAACATACTGACCGGTGGGTCTTTCTCCTCCTTGGAAACCAGATTACTCTTCATCGCGCCGACGCCTTCACATGGTCGTTGTTGAATCTCCTCTTTTAAAATCTCCTCCCACTCGCTTCTTCTATTTTCATGGCCACGATTACCACCAGAGTGGTTACCGCTTTGTCTCAGTATTCTTCTTTCTCCGCCGGTTATCGTTATTTTGTTGACAACTATCTTCTAGTATGATCCTCGGTTATGGTCCCTCGGTTGAACGTATTTCATTATCTCGCCTAACAACCGAGCCCTGCTGACAACATCCGGTCAGAGAGAAAATTTATGAGAAATGAGATCTTGACGATCGCCGTTTCAAAACCTCTCGAAACATCCGCGTCATACGCTCCTCATTCTCCACCAAATGAGGTGCAAACTCGATAACTCCGCGAACTTCGCCTCGATCGGGACACCGCCATGTTATTCTCGCTCCAGTCTAATAAACTCCACTTCCTTCATATAGACGAATACTTTCGAGGAAGTACTTGTCATTGAACTGCTTCAAACGCTCTCCCATGACATGCTTTGAGTGCGGTGGATGGATACGCTTCACGATTCCCACCGAAGAATCGCTTCGCCACGGAACATAAAGGTAGCGAATGGAACCTTCGTTCTCTCCGTGCATCCCAAGACATCGAATATCTTGGTAATTTGTTTGACCCATGTTTCCGCCATGATCGGATCGGGCTTTCCTTAAATTCTGTGGTCCTAACTCTTTGAATCGCTTGGTCAGACCACCCGTGAATTGCTATCATTTCCTCCTATTTTTGAACACGAGTCTCTCTCGTCCGATTTTGCATGAACTGCAAAAAGCTTCTAAACATCCCCTCGCTCATCATCTCGCTCAAAGGTGTTATTCACAGAGGTACATTGCCACCACTGCACGCTCTCCTCGTTATTAAGTACAGGCATCTCCACGGTCTCATTTACTCCACTATTAATATTCTCAGTCGACATTCTCAAATACTGTCATAAAACAAGGGTTAATTAAGGAAATCAATATATCACATAATATCCCTAAATACTGACCAACTAACAAATAAGCTTAGGTAGGACACACTAGCGAAGGATTTACTCTTCTCTCCCCTCCTAGTTTTATTCCCCGATCTCCGCCAGAGATCATATCCCTAAGCTCTGATACCAACTGTGACGCCCCCAAAATAGGTATACACAACACCCATTCTGAGTCGCCAAATACATGGTACAAGAAGAAAACTACAACTTCAATAATACAAATGTCGTGTGAAATACGACAATATATACTGTGAGTTTAAATATAATATTGTCTTCTAGACAATATCCACACGCAAATAAATCCCCATCATAATTATTGATACATTATTTTACAAAAATGGTGAGGACTACTAAACAACTCTCTCTAGAACCTTCATTCCATACCCCGACTAGTACTCGCTACATTCTCGCCTCCTGAGAAGAAAAATGGAACAACAAGGAAAAGGGTGAGCTCAACTAGCCCAAGAAGAATATTATGACTAAGATAATATACAACAAATTATCGTTAGTCTCCAACAGGAAAAAATCGATAGAATACAATAGACAACAAGTTTCAGATCAATATTCGCAATGAAATAATAATTCATAGAAGAGTTACGTAGAGAATGAAATCTACTATAATCTATGAATTTAATACCCATCATCAATATTTTATCCTCAGAACATCAATCAATATTCATCTCAAATCAAATATTCATCTTTGTACTACAGCCAAAGATATTCATCAATCGGTCATGTTCATCTCAACACTGCTCATCTTTGCACTAAAGGCCAAAGATATTCATCACCGGTCATGTTCATTTAAACACCGCTCATCTTTGCACTACAAAGCCAAAGATATTCTTCAGAAATCATTCATCTTTGCACTACAGTGCCAAAGATATTCAATAATATCATCATTTAAGATCGAGGATGATGAAAATATTTTTAAAGAACGAATCCAAAGGAAACAAAATGACAAGGATTAAGGATTAAGGATTCGTACTTTGTTTTATCCATGTCCAACAATACCTCAAAAATAATCATAGTGGTGTAAAATTCAATAATGATCAAAACATGGATACAATCAAAGCTAGTATCCAGAATAGATATTTTGGACGAAAAGAAGAAATTTTATTTTTCGATGAATAGTGCCGTATACGTGAATAGTGCCGTATACGTGAATAGTGCCGTATACGTGAATAGTAACTCCGACACCAAAAGATAGAAATTCCACAAAAAAACATTTTCACGCTTCATGAATAGTACTCGTGAATAAGAACTCATGAATAGTAACTCATGAATAGTAACTCGTGAATAGTAACTCATGAATAGTAACCCCATATGAAAAAGTTCCAAATTTGATAAAACTTCAGATCAATATTTCAAAGATAATGATATTGAAGAAATAATATCATTACGAAAAAAAATAATATCCCTTACCTCAAAGAATCAAGATTTCTTGAAGGAAAGGTCAAGTGATGTTTGAATGAAACTTGTCTTGAATAAAGAACTCTCAAAGTATCTAAATACTCACAAAATACGCCTCAATAATATAGAGAGAGAAAGAGAGAAAACTTTGTTTCTGGTGTGATTTTCAATTCTAACTTAGCCCTCTATTTATAGGAAAATGTTAGCCCGCCAAAGCGCACTTGACCAAGCACCGATGGCTTTACTCGCTACTATTGCCACCCACCACATTTGAAATAAAATTCAGCACATTTCTTCACCAACCACAAGTGGGGCCCACTCAATTCTAGAATTTTCCACCAAAATTAATTATAAACCTAATTTCCGAATCCGACACCTCTTAAAATTCACAACAAATCATTCGTGCATTTTTAACGGTTCAAAATTTGTGGACATATACTCAACTTATGTATGTATAACATACCCAAAAATTACCACAATCCAACTATTTGGATTAAAAATTATAACCCCATAATATATCTCAAAACCCCGATTTGATTTTTAACACCTCCAATCCGATAAAATAATCGATAAAACACCTCAACATTAATTCCTTCATTAATAACCACATAAATAAATCCATCATTTATATTCATATAAAATAAATATTTCCTTATCATATGAATCAATAATTAATTATTCACAAATAATATTACGTAATCACATTTATGACAACCAGTCGCTCCTCAGAAAGAGGGGGGCTTTCCAATAAGGATCTCTCCTTCATGGGCGCGCAATTAGGTGACCAAACCTCTCCTTAGATGTAACTTTCTAGACATTGCCAATAATGTTATCTAATAATATTATTCAAATAATATGAATTATTGATCCGATAATGGGAAATATCATGCGTTGACAATTATTGAACAACAATAATATAAAATATCAACGCAAAGAATTATCGAATCAATAAAATAAAATATCAATAAGAATCATCGTGAAAATTATTGAGTAGTGCCATCTTACGTAAGGATCAATAATTCAACAATAATATCGCAATACCGCAGGTGCTACCGCGGCAACCACGCCAGACATCAGTATTTTAACCAATCGGGTATTCCAACGGTCTTTAATTGTAATAACTTCACGCCTGTTATTTTTAACCAACTTATATTTGTCGTTTTCTTCATCCAATCGCTTTCCGTTATGGGGCCCACACATGGGTCACTACTGTCAGCATTTAATATTCCTCGACAAAGATTTAATATTCCACGACCAAACGAATATTCCCCGACAAAATGAATATTTTATAACCACTTGCTTATTTTGAAATATTTGCGTATTTAACCCTTAACTATCCACATTAATCAAATCAACCCTTACTATTTCAAAATAATAAATAAAGGAAATTCCTTTTATTTAAAAAATTTTGGGGTCTTACACTTACTACGCCAAAGATAATCGTGTTTTTATCAACGGTCCTGGATCATGCTATAAAACAATTCATCTTTGCACCCTTGGCCAAAGAGAATCCATAGCCATAATCATACCAAAAATTGTCCATCAATGCACTACGGGCCAATGAGGACTTTTTCCACATCATTTGCAACATTGCGGTCATGATTATACTGAATAATCCCTGGTCATAATCATACCAAGTCCATCTATGCACTACAGGCCACAGATGACTTTCAACATAATATAAATATGAGGATGATGACAATGATATAAAAATCAAACAAATGAGATAAAGGATAAATATTAAACATTTATAATACAATTTATCCAGCGTTCAATAATAACCAAATGTTATCAATCACTTAATAATCTCATAATCTATTATCATTAATATTATAACAATATTTTAATAATTTCTTAAACTTATAAACAATTTATTTCAATTGTTTACACTTTATCAAATAATGCATTTAATCATTCAAAAATGCCATACTCATAAAATTTCATCATCAATGATCAAATCCCTCATCAAAAAATCTGCATATACCCTATATAGGATTCTCAAGCCATAAAATCCTATTCTCCAATTTTATTACTTCACATAACATATTTAATTCGTTTCCTCATAACTAGTACATTTTCATGAAAATACCAAATCAGTCCCAAAAATATCTCTTTTCTGGGATTTAGCAGAATATAGTCTCATCTTGAACATATATTTTTCTCAGAATTTTTAAAATTCATTTACTATTTTTCATATGGCTAAAACTGCCGAATATTTCGACATTTATCATAAATTGTACTTTTGTCCAAATATTCTGAAATTTACAGGGAGTTATAAGGGTTTACTTTTAAAATAGTCTTTTCCCATAAAATCCATAACTCTTCATCTATACATCCAAAAATCGCCATTTTTGGACACAATTTAGAAAACTCATCAAATTATCATTTCAAATTTTTCCAAAATTTTGAGGATCAAAAAAATTACGAATTTGCCCCTGGCAGAAACCCCTTTTTAATGAAAATACTATTCATATGAATACAAAGGATCATTCACCATGCATGTGGTAATCCACATAGACAAAGTTATTCCAATGTAATAATAAAGAATGGAATAATGTATGATTCACCATGCGTGCGATAGATACAGCACCACATGTTATTCCCAAATGTAATAATAAAGAATGGAACCGTGTCCCACGAAACGCATGCATGATATATTCGAGTAATAATAAATAATGGAACTGGTCCCACAGCGTAAACGCACGATAGGATATTCCAATGTAATAATAAATAATGAAATAATGTAAGAATTTCACCAAGTATAGGTAGCCCACAGATATCTGAGTTATTCCAATGTAATAATAAATAATAATAATATCCTTTACGAGTACGACAATTATATCCCCTACCTTAAAAAGGAAAGTATTTCGACTAGTAGGGCGGGAATATACTTGAAGAAAACTTTCACTACGCTCAAAGTTTTCTTAAACTCTAAAGAAATACACTCAAGATTATAGAAGAAGAACTCTCTCTATAGTTTCTCTCTCTAGAGTTTCAAAGGAATTAAAAGAAATAATGAAAGAATGAGCTTCTATTTATAGAAAAATGGACTGCATAGTAACTAACTCATGAACGATCCAGATTGATTTACTTTAATCTGATGATCCATATTTAAAGCAAAATCTTTTAAATAAAATATAATATATTCTATTTATAATCTAATAAAACGAATAACTTTATAAAAGATTTGACTATTCAAACACTATGCATAATAAAATATAATATATTCTAATTATTGTCTAATAAAACAGATAACTTTATAAAAGTATTCTATTTTATATAAAAAGATTTTCTGTTTTATTACATTAATAATACCAATAAAACAAAATTGAGTGACTTATCACATAAGCATCAATAATTAATACCGTGCTATTTACTAAAATAGAAAAAAAAATTGAACACTTTTATTTCATAAAATTCGGGGTCTCACAAAATCTATCATGATATGCTCCCATTTCCATTATGATATTTCCAACGGTTGTAACAACCCACTCTGCCTCTGATGTTCTGCTTTAACCTTCTGACACGTCAAACACTTTGCCAGAGAATCAGTAACGTCCCTTTTCATATATTGGCCACCAGAAATGTTGTCGGAGATCCCAGTACATCTTCGTACTCCCTAGGGGAATTGAATACCTCGAACTATGAGCCTCACTCAAAATTTCCTCCGTTACTTTCGGTACTGACGGAACCCAAATTTTCCCCTCAAATCACAGCAATCCCTCATTATCGACTTTGAATTTTGTGTCTTCACCTTTAGTTACTCTTTTTCTGATTTTCTCACACTCCTCATCATGAAGTTGTGCTTCCTTCATCTTATCCACTAAAGTTGGGTCGATTCCTATTTGAAACGGTTTTTTATTCGACTCCTTCAGATTTTTAACTTCTAACTCCAACTTAGCCATTTCATTTACCAACTGCTCCTGAGCAGTTAACAACATTAATTTCTCCTGACCCTTTCTGCTTAAGGCATCGACAACCACATTAGTTACCTGGATGGTATAATATCTCACAGTCGTAATCCTTAATCAGCTCTAACCATCTCCTCTGATGCATATTTAAATCCTTCTGTGTAAAGATATACTTTAGACTCTTATGGTCTGTGTATATTTCACACTTTTCCCATAGAGATAGTGCCTCCAAATTTTCAAGGCAAATACCACAGTAGCCAATTCCAAATCATTGGTCGGATACCCCTTCTCATAGTCCTTCAATTGTCATGATGCATATGCAATGACTTTACCGTTCTACATAATCACACAACCTAGTCCTTTATGTGATGCGTCACTATACATCACAAAATGTCCTATGCTATCCGATAAAGATAACACATGTGTCGTACTCAAGCACTTCTTCAATTCTCGAAAACTCTCCTCACACTTCTCCATCCAAACGAACTTTACCGCCTTCCTTGTAAAATTCATTAACAGAGTAATGATTTTGGAAAACTCCCAAATGAATCTTTTGTAATAACCTGCCAACCCTAGGAAAATCCTTACTTTCGACGGTGTCTTTGGCTGATCCCAATTCATCACAGCTTCAACTTTTGATGGATCTACCGAAATTTCGTTCTTGTCAATCACGTGCCCAAGAAATTCCACACGCTCTATCCCTAATTCAAAATTTGAAAACTTAGCGTATAACTTCTCTCGTCTTAATGCTTCTAACGTTACCTTCAGATATTCCAAATGTTCCTCCTTGGATTTAGAATACACTAAAATATCGTCGATGAACACTACCACAAATTTATCTAAGAATGGTTTAAATACCCTATTTATTAGGTCCATAAATGTTGCAGGTGCATTCGTTAGACCAAATGACATCACCAGAAACTCGTGGTGACCATGACGAGTCCTAAATGTTGGCTTCGGTACATCTTGTTTCTTCACCTTCAACTAATGATATCCAATTCTCAAATCTATCTTCGAGAAATACCTTGCTCCTTTCAACTGATCAAATAAGTCATCGATCCTTGGCAAATGATACTTATTATTAATCATGACCTTGTTTAACTCTCTATAGTCAATGCAAAGTCGCATCGACCCATCCTTCTTCTTAATGAATAACATCGGCGCTCCCCAGGGTGATACGCTCGGCTGAATATACTTTTTATCTAATAGTTCT
The DNA here is from genome assembly GCA_020205615.1 of Panax quinquefolius. Taxonomy (NCBI): domain Eukaryota; kingdom Viridiplantae; phylum Streptophyta; class Magnoliopsida; order Apiales; family Araliaceae; genus Panax; species Panax quinquefolius. Next base: position 19,826,737 of record CM035164.1, read on the forward strand.
TGCAGTTGAACCATCAATTCTTTCATTTCCACTGGAGCCATACGGTACGGGGCCTTTAATATTGGGGCAGTTCCTGGAGACAAATCGATCACGAACTACACTTCCCTATCTGGAAGAAGTCTTGGAAAATCAATTTCAAATATGTCTACAAAGTCCCTAACAACATGTATCTCCTCCAATTTCGGACTCTCTATTCGAGTATTGACTATGTAGTCTAAATACCCTACACAACCTTATCTCAACAACTTCATAGCTTGCATCATCGTAAGATAACTCGCTTGTCTAGGGACTTGCTGCCATAAAACACTACCTTTAACGGAGTCATAAGGTTAACACACTTCTTTTGGCAATTAATTATCGCCCTATAATTGAATAACCAATCCATTCCAAAAATAACATCAAATTCCCCAAGTTTAATCTAAATTAAATCTACCATCATCTCGTGGCCTTTAATATTCACCTAAAGTTCTTGTGTATAAACCTAACATGAATTACCTCCCTATTCGCAATCTCTATGTTCAAAGGGTAAACTAATTCCTCTTTAGGCAAGTCCAAATTCTTAGCAAAATCATCGGATATAAATGAACAAGTAGCACCAAAATCAAATAATACATAAGCATTAATACTATTGATCAAAATGATACTTGACACCACATCCTTTGATTGCACAGTATCCTGCACGGTCATGTTGAAAGTTCTAGCGGTGGGTCGGTTTGATGGCGTAGATCTAGTGATAGTTAAGGTGCTGCCACCATTTTCCCCTACTTCCACCTGCTCTTGCTTCTTCTGCTGCCTTCTTCGGACATTCCCAAGGCAGATGATCCTTTGACCCGCAAGTGAAACAAGCACCCTTCTTAGGATTAGGGCAATTTGGTGCTATGTGACCCTCTTAACCACAATTGTAGCAAACCCTCTTGACCTTCATACATACGCCCACGTGATTCTTTTCGTAGGTAACACAAGCCTCCACCCTCGTTTTTTGACTCCCATGTTGATTTTCGGTAGACGCATTATCATTCCACCTCCTCTTCTGATTGTTACCACCACCAGTGCTGCCATTAGCCTTGTTGTTCTCATTTTCACTCTTCTTCTTCTTCTTCTTCTTCTTCTTCTTCTTCTTCTTCTTCTTCTTCTTCTTCTTCTGTTCTTGGTTATACTTTGTCAAATCATCGCTTACACCTTCTGCGATGATTGCCTTTTCCAAAAATGTTGCAAGAGTGTTCAACTGGAACATTGAAACCTTATTATATAACTAGGGCTTCAGTCCTTATTCAAACTTTCTTGTCTTCCTCTCATCCGTATTCACTTGATAAGTTGCAAACCTTGCCAACTCGTTAAATTTCGCAGCAAATTCTAGTACAGACATATTACCCTACTTCAGCTCCAAGAATTGGACCTCCATCTGGGTACGCGAGCTCATTGGAAATTACATCTCGAAGAACATCTCCTTAAACCTTTCCCATGTACTTATACCCTATCCTCCCCGGATCTTATTTGTTTGCCATCAGTAGCTGGCCTCTGACTTTAGCATAAACTTTGCGAAAGAAGTTTTCTGGTCGTCATTGACCCTAGCAACGTCGAAGAATTTCTCCATCTCCATCACCCAAGTCTGGTCTTCAATCGGATTCGTGGAACCCATAAATTCTAGCGGTCCTACCACTTTGAAGTCTTAAAATGATGTAGCTTAAGTTTGCGACTGATTCACAAGTGCTCCAGCTAAGAGGTTTACCAACTGCTGAACAGGATTATCGTTGGCATTATTGTTGTTGTTAGTAGACCCCTCAAGGGGTGGTTGTTGACGTGGTTGTCTTCTTTTAGGAGACATTTTATGTTTAAGATATACGCTTATTAGATCAGTACTCAATTTCTTAAGTATTCAAGACTTAACTTAAACATCTTAAAATTATCACTTATCACATAACATTTCAATAAAATTCGATATTTTATTCATTCATCGTTTTAAAACATAGAAAATAATAGCATCACTAGTATTTACATCAACTTTCCTGAACAGATAAAGTTTTAGGATTACATTATCATATTATCCCATTATTTATATCAACATTCGGGACTTACATCTACTAACTCTAATAATGATTCGCATGACATATTACTCTACCTATCACAATCTATTAAGATTAAGACGTCGCGCAACTTCTCTATGCTCTTCCTCCATAACACGAAACATCGTCCTACGGCCCAGCATGTACCATGGCAAATATTCAAACTATTTTGGATAATAAAAGATACTCGGTCATGGGCCCTAACAATTGCCGAATGGAAAGCGTAGTCCATCTCATTAATCCTAACCTTCTTTGCCCTAACTTTGTCTTCAGCACAATCTGCACGCTGTGAAGCCTTCATCCAAGCATCTTCAACTCTCACCCGCTTAGTAGACTCCTTTCTCATATCACCCTTCATCTTCTCAATCTCAGTCAGTAGTTGATCTTTTTGACTCTCTGCTTGAACTAGCTTCCACTCCACGTTTCCAAGACGTTCATCAAGATCTTGGATCGTGTCATCCTTTTTCCCTATGGTGATTGACGTATATCTGCCAGCTCCTCTAACACCTTGACCCTATCCTGTAACCCCATGTTATAGTCACATATCTCATCATACATCCCAGCTGCAATAGAGTTCTGAGGGAACTCTTCAGGATCCGCTTCCTCCTCATCTTCCTCTTCCTCCTCAGGGTCCTCCTCTGGATCAGTCTCAGGCTAATGCTCCCAACCCACAATAGTGATCAATGGAGATTGCTCTCTCTATACTAACTGCTCCTAGACGGTATAGATGTCTCGAGACTCCTCCTTTCTAGCTACTCGGGGCTCATCCTCCCTAAGCTGACTAGATCCTCCAACATTAGACATCTTGACAATAAAGTTTTAAGTTTTAATTATTACTCGGTACTACTCGCGGCACATAGGTTGTTAACACATAAACACATAGCACATAAAGTTATTTATTATCTTCAATGAATTCCTTAATTCATTTCTTAGAACTCGATAAGAGTTTATCACCACTATGTTCTTGATCTCCTATAAGGCTATTACCTAAGGTTTCCCCACATAAGGTTCATAACCTAAAGCTTTGATACCAACCTGTGACACCCCTAAATCCGGGTACTTCATTTCCACAGAATTTGGTGTTCACTGTCCGATTAAAGCATAGCTAACTTCCCATAGATAAGGATATGAATAAAATTCATAACTAAAATAGAAATCCTCCCATTAAAGGGTGTAGTATCTTAAACAAATCAATCCCAGGTAATCTAACCATAAATACATCAACGCGGGAACATAACAAAATAAATAAGTCTTATACATAAACATTCACAAATAACAATTAACCAGTCTTCATCACTTGTTCATCTGGCCTTTGCCCTTACTAGTGGATGACTCGTCAATTATTTCAACCTTAGTTGCAATATTATTATGCAAGAGTGAGCAAACAATTACCCACAATTATAACAATAACAATAATAATCATACGAGATTAATCAATGGATACTGAATTATAAAAAGCTCGACTTTTGAATCAAGAATAGATAACAAGATCAAAAGTATATCTGAGGGTCACAAGGCCATGAACTATATCCTAGGTTGTCAAGTATTTCTACTTTAAACCTTTAACAGTCATAAGACTATATGGACCTTACTTCTTATATATTGAGGGGGATCAACCCTTTGTACCATGTATTGTGCACAAACATCTTAACACTATCACATAATATAATCCCCTATAATAGGGTTGTTCATCTTAGTTTTCACATAAGAGTCTGCACCAAAGGAAGTTTGGTTTGGATAAGCTTCAACAATAGTTCTAGAATTTTAGAACGTTCATCAACTATGGACTAGTCGAATCAATAAGGGCTCACTAGCCATTCAAAGGTTCAATACGATAATATAATCGATATTCAAATCAAAGATTGAATCTCAATTGTACAACTGAAGTATTACTTCAAAAGAATTAGAACATCTCATTTTGAATCATGAACTTAAATAATCTAAGCTTTGAATAACTAGAAACTGAAGAAAGAACTTGTTCAATATAAGAACAATATTTAAGAACTTTCTCAATGAAAGTTTAGAGTTAGGGAACTTGCGTAATTGTAATCAAGATAGGGTAAGGAAACTTGCCTCGTGTGTAAGCTATAAATTACAATTCACGTTCTCAAATTAACCCTACATATATGTCATTTAGAATCATAATCTCAATTAGCCATAACACAACTAAATTACTTAGTTAAATATCCATCTCACATTATTTAACTTTAGGTTTAATCATATTAACCACATAACACAAACTGAAATCTTTACTAGCATATAACTTGAGGTTGTAGCATTTAAATCATACTTCCAATCCTTAAAAAGAATAAGTTGTATAACGTTTTAATTCCTAACTTATAATCTTCACATTTGATATTACAATACAACCACAACCTGTTATAACATCATATATTATGTTTAACATCTTTTTATGTTCATTAAGTTAGGTTAACTCATCATGCTATGGTCTGAAATAAACACAAAACCAAACAGCTCCTTCTCTGTATTTCTCGTCGGGGCGAGATTTAATAATAGGAAAATTTTGTCGGGTCGAAGGTCCCCAAACTTGAACTCTGCAACTCGCGGATAGACATGCCTCAAGGCCAAAAACTCAACTTTTAACACACAAAACACTAAATTAAGTATACCGAAATGATATAGACTTCACAAAAACAACACCAAGCATGCATAGAACCAATTCAACAACAGAAACAACTAAAACATCTAAATTTGAAGAATTAAAACCATGTATTTTGCTATTTTCCCAAATATGACATATTTAGCGAATCATATCACAAAAACTTCAATTCTTAACCTAATCAGTTCATATAACTTGCATTCTTTTTGTTTCTTAATATATTTACACAAGCCATAATCAATTTACAGTTCACAACATGAATTGAACACTAATTTTGACTTTTAAATCAGCTTTTTGTACATATATTCATAAAAACTCAAATCTTTACTTTAAAACCTATTTCATACAAATTTAATATCTGAAAATTGTTTCTAGACAAAATATCACAAATTATATATGCATATTAACATATATAACAACTATCTAATCAATTCATCAACCAAGTCTCCAATTTTTGAAAGAAAACTCAAGACCAAAACAACTAGGAATATAAGGTAGATTATATATCTTTAATCCCTTGTTTAAACCTTGTTAAATGATGTGACGCCCCCAAATCCGGGTATCTTCCAACCCGACAGATGGTGCTACACAGTACTCATAACTGTACATTCATTCTATTGAAACCACATCAAACTGAGTGAATCAACGACATTCTTATTACATTAATAATAATAAATCTCGTTCCCAGTTTCTGAAACCATTACAGTCTTTGTTCTTCATAATATAATACATACACTTACTAGTCTATTACAAGATAAACTAATCATTCATCTTCGTTTTGCCTTTAACTCTACTACAAACCTTGGTTCGCTCGTCCTTAGCTGCATTCATATGGTTCAAGCAAGAGTGAGCATAACAAGCTCAGCAAGTACAATAATTTCTTTTAAACGACATGCTTGAAACATAAGAATAGTATATCTTCAATAACTGAACAATAGTTATGAAGTATTATGAAACATTGATTAGCACCTCTCATTTCATAACAACAATTCCACAGCATATATAATAGCTTAGAAATTCTGAACCGGTCAAAAGACCATGAACATACTCTTTTCATTTTCATACATTAAAAGGACATCCCAGCACTAAGGTCGTACATCCGGCATTACTTACGAGCACTTCTAGGTGATCAGCCTATAGTACTCTATGTTGATCAACATTCATCCGTTAAACGTATTTACGTTTAAGTTTTGGCAACCTCGTGTGCCCATCAAATAATCGATGAAAATACATTTGTTTGTTCATAGAAAAACTTACCTTTAAATCCGTACCAAATACTTGGCATAAGATATCGTTAACAGTTCTATATCGAAAGACTTGTAAAGAAATCAATCAACTCTTCAAGATTAGTCTAGTCGAGTTAAAACTGGCATCGACTCTTTCTTTAAAACAATTCATGCATTTCAGGACATGAATCACAGAAAACTTAGCTAACACGGAGGTTAGACAAGCGTTTAAGAAAAACTTGCCTTCAGCGTCTGCTATAGTAAAATTACTTTTCCTTTGAGTCTTTACAGTCTCTACAACACATAACCACATAACATACCACATTAGGTCATGAATGAACATACATGGTTCCTAATGAATCTTACCCTTCTTCTTAATCTAATTATGTATTAGATTTGTTATTATTGGTTTCGGCTTGCAGTTATAATTTACATCGTTTTTACCAACTTCGTTCTCTTCTATAACTTAACTAAAATTAGTTCATTAATACAACTCGTTTCGAGTTAATTATCCTTCCTCGTGGCTTACTAACGTTCTTATATTATTAATCGAAACTCGATCGTTATTGGTCAAGTACCAACGTTGAATAAAATCATCGTTTACTTAATTACCCTTCACGTTCTTCATTTAAATTATTCTTTCTTTCAACCTCTATTGTATTACTTAAGGTTCTACATCCTAAATAATGTTACATTAAGTTGATTATGAATTTAATTTACTCTTCCTTCACTTCTCCTTTACTTTAAATTCTAAAACATTCCTCTCTATCCTTCACTAGTCTTTGGTCATGTTATTTCTTACTTTTGCTTCTACAACTCAGTATCATGCACATGCGGGTGTTCTGCAGACGTAGGACTCGCTTACACGGTCTTCTTCTACCATCTCCTTCGATATTAGCGCGGCCATGGGCAAACTAAAATGGACTATGGCTTCACCCTTCATGTTTTGCAAATACGGCCTTTCTGCTTTGAGTCGTCGCACAAGCGCTGGACTCTGTTTCGTAAATTTTTTACGCGATTTTCTTTTAGGTGAGATTCCCGGGCTCATAACTTCTTCGTTATAAGTCCGAATTGGCTCGTTCAAGAACCTACGTTTTAAAAATTACATACTCTACGTGTTCATGCAAGAATTTTATCTATTTGACTTCGTTAACTAAAAATTCACCTATTAGTCCATTTTAACGAAAATGATAAACGTTCGTGAATGTTCAACGCTCGTTTCTTCGTTTTAAGTCGGAATTCGGTCATTTTCAAGTCAGCAACTCTAGAATGCAAAAAGAGACTATACTCCATCGAAAACCAACGTTTCCGAGCTCAAAGTCAAAATTTGACTTCCATTACGAGAATTTCACGAATTCGACGATTATCGTCTAATCGTGTAAGTTCCGGCATAACTTCGTTACTTATGATTTGTTCATCGCTTTAAATGGATTTTATCCAACATACTAACATCTTAACATAAATATATCCTTAAATTATATTCATGATAAGTTATTACTTATTCTTCATGAGTTTATAACTTATAAAAGTATAAACTAATTATGATTCCATTTCTCCTGACTTATGATAGTTTATGACTTCTAACCATCATTTTTACATCCTTTTATCATACTAACTTCAGTCATGTAAACATGTTACAAGTTCCTACAAATTCTTCCTTGGTTCATAACTTCATTTATTGCTTATCTTACAACATGACTTAATTACGGCTTAAGTCTTTTGATTAGCCATTCCTACTTCTCCTTATCATACAAGTTCTACCACTACCCACTTCTCTAACAATGGAAGAGAAGGAGAATCATGGTTTAGGATCTTACCCTTGAAGATTACATGGCTAAGCTTTAATCTTCTTCTTACTTCTTGAACTATGAAAGACTAGCTTTTATAGCTTTTTCTCTCTACTCAATAAGCTATAAGTTATTGGTAGAAAATCTAACAACCAACAAATGAGCTAGGACCTCTTCTATTTATAGGAAATCCTAGATGAGGGCTTAATGGTCAATAAGTCATTCCATCTCCTTACTATTCCTAGCTTAAATACTAAGTTAACTTGGCCTCCACACTTACTTTAGCATTAAGTATACTTGCTATTCACTTAAAATATCTCTTTCTTAGCCACCAAGTATAAGCACTTTAATTAGCCTCTAAGTTTACTTGGTCACCACACTCTTTGCTTGGTTATCACAACACTTATCCAATGCTTAACCATTAAGCTTATTTGAGCACCACACTTACTTAGCAATTAAGCTTACTTGATCATCAATTTAATTACTTTCTCAGTAAGCACTTTACTTGATTATCACTTTGGATCACCAATGGGTTTCCCCATGGGTTTTAATCATCCAATAACCTGTAGGTTCTTTCTTTGGGTCTTTAGCTTAACTAACTTAACTTATACTTTTTGGCTTGCATTTAACAAACACATGGGCTTGGTCATTAATTCTCTTTGGACCTTAACCTTTAATTCCAATTGGACTTATTCATTCCTATATTTGGGCATTATCAATTCCCATTGGACTTTACTATTTCCTACACAATCCTACAAGTCAAATCCCAATGGCTTAAAGCCTTAGTACGTATTCTCTACGTATAAATCTCATATACTCATTCATATATGACATATCATCATTCATACATATTTATTTAATACCTCGTATCATACAAGTATTCATTACCTCGTACAATACATACGTATTATACGATCATCGCTTTAATTCATTATACACATTTAAATTCCTTCTCGGAAATCACTTTCCCTAACCGTTAAGTTCTAAGTCCGCATGCGAAAAAATGTGTTTGCCATAACCAAAATATTATTGGACAATCCATCTTACCTCGATATTCTATCGTTACGTATTTCTCGGAAGTTTAAAAATAATTCTCGAGCAGAAAAGTGTGAATAGTGTTTTTCAGAAAATTTCTCGGAAAACTTTTATTTTCATCTTGGAAATTCAAACACTTTAATTCTACCACGTAGCCAAAATACTACGACGTTCCGACATATCTAGGTCATAGAACGACCTTTAAATAGTTTACTCCTATAAATAATCAATTAAATTCATTTAATCCATATAATCAAATAAAAATTTAATTCTCATAAAAATCCAATTTTCTCGGGCGTTACATTCTTCCCCCCTTATAAAGATTATGTCCCCAGAATCTCACTACAATTACATAACCAAATGTGGAAAAAATTTCCATCATTTTAATCTCGAGTTCCCACAATGCTTCTTCGACATTGTGGTTCTTTCATTTCACCTTCACCAAAGGTATTATCTTATTTCACAGAACTTGTCCCTTCCTATCAATAATCTGAATTGGAAGTTAAGCACTTACTAACACATTACGTTATCTTCCTATTATTAGTTCTTCGTTTAATTCGAAATTCTATGAAACTCAAATTCCTCCTTCAAAACGAGATGATACTTGATCTTCTCTTCATCCCGCGTCTTCTTCTTCATTCACTTACATTCCCCGTTACCTAGTTGTAATTACTTAACTCGTTCCATTTTTGTGGATTGAGTCTACAATGTGAATAACATTCCTACCACTTCTTTCCGTAATTTAACTTCTAACTCTAATCTTACCATCTCCGTTATTAACTCATTACGAGTTATTAACATCGATAGCTTTTCCCTACCCTTCCTACTTAATGCGTCAGCTTCTACGTTAACTTCCCCTGAATGATATAACATATCACCGTCGTAATCTCTTATCCCTTCTAATTACTTTCTCTACCTTATATTCAACTCCTTTTGTGTTAAGATATATTTCAGACTCTTAGAGTCCGTGTATATCTCACACTTCTCCCTGTATACTAACTATCTTCAAATTTTTAATTCAAAAACTACAGCTGCCAATTCTAGATCATAAGTAGGATAGACCTTCTCATAATCCCTTAATTGGCGTGATGCATACACAATGACATTGCCATGCTACATGAGCATGCAACTCCATCATCTATGCAAAACAACGAGATACATTACAAAATTCCATGATTCATCTGATAAAGATAATACAGGTGCCTCAATTAACCTTCCTTTTAGTTCCTGAAAACTATTTCCTCACTTCTCATTCCCAACATACTTATCAATAACAAATCTGTATATCTTTTAAGCTAAAATTCACTCTTAATAAATTTCGTATCCAACTTCTTCCTCCATAATGTTTCTCGCACTATTTCAAATGTTCAGCGTGATCTTCTGGCATCTTAAAATAGACTAAAATATCATAAATGATCATTACGACAACTTGTCCAAATATTTTTTGAACACTCTGTGACGCTAATGGTACTTCAACCATAGCACCTCACAAAAGAACCTATCAGCTTACCACCGACTTGCTCAGCGCCCATTACGGAAAGTCTGGCTTCTGCACATTAGTTAACCCAAACGACATAACCAGAACTTGTCATAACTATAACGAGTTCTGAACATCATCTTAAGTACCCCGTCTTTCCTTATGTTCCACCGACAATACCCCGTACGCAAGTCTATTTTAGAAAAAAATTCTTTGCCCATTTCAATTGATCGAATAGATCATCGATCCTAGGCCATGTGTATTTATTCTTAACCGCTAACTTACTCCCCTTTCAGACAAACTCCTAGATGAGTCTTTCCACATATCTTACACACCTCGATCCTATGCTTAGGATCCCCTTGCCCCACTCCAGTATTCTCGGAGTTAAAATTCTTTCTTTTTGGCATACTACCACTGGACTTCTCTGCCTTGGTTCCTCCCTCTCCCTTGCTCTTATTCTTTTTCTCTTTGTGGTATTGAGTCAATGCCTCACTACCACCTTCTGTTATAATCGCCTTCTCCAGAATGGTCTCATACGAAACACTCTGGAACACCAAAATCCTACTATAGAGCCAGGGTTTCAGGCCCTGCTCAAACCTATGAGCCTTCCTCTCTTCAGTGTCCACTTGAGGTGGAGAAAACCTTGCCAATTCATTGAATTTGGCCTCGTATTGGGGAACCGTCATGTCCCCTTGCTTAAGTTCTAAGAACTTAATCTCCATCCTCCATGGCATGCTTTGTAGGGAAATAATTCTCAAAGAAAACCTTCTTGAATTGTTCCCATGTTACCTCATATGTTCTAACCCCACCTTGGTGAGCCTCCGACCAAAAGTTGGCTTCCCCTTTTTTATGTAAGTCGCAAAAGAAGTCTTTTGCGCCTCACCTACATTTGTAATAATAAACGCCTTCTCTATTTTTTTTCACCCATGTCTGGGCCTCTAATGGGTCCGTCGTTCATTTGAACTCCGGTGGACCTACGCTTTTAAACTCTTTAAAGGTAGTCATTCTGGCTACCCTAGGTCCCGCGGGTACTCTACCCCCTTGATTATCGTTACGCGACTCTTCTTTCTGATTACGTTATCTTCTCCTTGGCGGCATTTTCTAATAAATTTTCATTATTATCTATTTACTTACTTAGTTATTATTCGCCAAACCATAACTCATACCATAACAAAGCATATTAAATGAAAACTTCATTATATTCATATGCTTCTTCATAGTTTAGAATTTTCTTTCATAACCAAAAGTTGTTACATTTCTATCTCGCAATTTAACTTCACAAAAGTTGGGATTTACAAAAAGACTACCCTTTTTTTATACAAAAGAGTGTTTTACGTCACTACCCACATATTTATCACTCTAGACTTCTAGTAATGCATAACAGCGTCCTCGTATTCTCATTCGCAATCTTCGCTACAGTATCCTGACTAATCGTATGTCGAGTATGTCCCGACTCAATGGAATAACAAGCAACTTTCATCTTGAAATTCTCATGAGTACTCTTATGGATGTATGACATCCGTGCTATCTTCTGGTCTTTCTCAACCAGTTTCCTACGAAGCTCATCAGCCTCTTCCTTATAGTCCCTAGCCTGCTCTGTCATAAGCAATTGTTTATTGTGCTCGGACTCAAAATCTGCTTCTGCAGACATCTTAGCTTCATGGAGATAACTAATCTCTTCACTCTAATTCTGCACAACTGTACCCAGTTGCACATTCCTGTCAAGCACTTTCAGATACAATGCTCTCATTGCATCTGGAGGTGTTTGACTCCTGAGTAGGTACCACCATATTAACCAATGTTACCTCCATTTCTTCCTCCTAATAGACCATCATATCAAGGTATGATGTCAAAGCTACATCTCCCTCGGAGTAGTCTTCCTCAGAAAAATACTCATTTGGCTCCGACTCCTCTAGAATAACTAATAGTACCCCCGCCACTGGCATGGGTACATGCTCTACTCTGTTCACAAACTCTCCGCTCACTGCGTGTATATCTCTATACATCAAGCTATCGATCGACATCCTACAATAACACATAACATGTTGATTATTACTTAATACACAATAGTATAAGCACAAATCATATTTAATTTATTTAGGGTTAATTTCCATCTTTTACATCTTTTGGTACTGAGTTTCCTCAATACCTTATTAACTCATTCAACTCAAGTAAAGCTCAAGTTTATTTCCTTCGGACTTTTCCTTCTTTAACGAGGTTATTAGCCTAAGGTTCTTCCCCCCTTAAGTTTTATAACCTAATACTTTGATACCAACCTGTGACGCCTCCAAATCCGGGTATCTTCCAACCCGACAGAAGGTTCTACACGGTACTCATAACTGTACATTCATTCTATTGAAACCACATCAAACTGAGTTAATCAACGACATTCTTATTACATTAATAATAAATAATCTCGTTCCCAGGTTCTGAAACCATTACATTCTTTGTTCATCATAATATAATACATACACTTACTAGTCTATTACAAGATAAACTAATCAGTCATCTTCATTTTCCCTTTAACTCTACTGGAAACCTTGGTTCGCTCATCCTTAGCTGCATTCATATGGTTCAAGAAAGAGTGAGCATAACAAGCTCAACACGTACAACAATTTCTTTTAAACGACATGCTTGAAACATAGGAATAGTATATCTTCAATAACTAAACAATAGTCATGAAGTATTATGAAACATTGACTAGCACCTCTCATTTCATAACAACAATTCCACAACATATATAATAGTTTAGGAATTCTTGTGACACCCCCAAATTCGGGTACTATGATTCCCACATGATTTGGTGTTCACTATGCAAACATCATACATCTATCTACCCATAATAAATGAAAACATAAATAGATAGAAATAAATCCCCTCCTTAAGGAGTTACAACATCTGAAATAATTACATCAATCCAAGGTAATACTAACCATAAATCTTAACTGCGGAAACATAACAATTTATAATCTTACACAACATCAACATAAGTCTAAAACATAAATTCAACATCACATAAAACAACATGTCTTCATCACTTGTTAATCTTGCCCTTGCCTTTGCTAGTAGAATGCTCGTCGGAGCTTTCGTTCTTAACTGCAGTGTTATTATTACACAAGAGTGAGCACGATTTCCCACAAGTATAATAATGAAATAACAATATAATAACATGCGAGTGAATCACTGACTTTTGGAAATAAAAACTCAACTTTCGAATCAAGAATGAATAACAAGAATCAAAAGATTTATGAGGGTCATAATACCTTGAACTAGGTCCTAGGTTATCAAGGGTTATACTTGAAACCTTTAACAGTCATAAGATTATGGACTCTTCTACTCGTACTTAGGGGGATCAGCCCTTAGTACCATATTGTGCACAATATCTTAACGCTAACGCATATGTAATCCCTTATACAGGGTTGTTCATCTTAGTTTGACATTAGAGTCCGCACCAAAGGAAGTTTGGTTTGGATAATTCAACAAGGGTTCTAAAATTTAGAACGTTTATCAACTAAGGACTAGTCGAATCATTACAGGTTCGCTAGTCTAACAAGGTTCAACAATAACTGATATTTAAATCGAATAACAATCTCAAGAGGTATACAATAGAATAAATATTGTATAATAGAATCATACTTTGAAAAGATTAGTAATCTTTAATATTACAAATTGAACAAGATTAATAATAATGAGAATTTGCTCGATGTAAGTTTATAACTTGAATAACGATAACAAGTAGGGTTAGGAAACTTGCCTCGTGCGTAGATTACACGTTAATTATACACGTTCCTCGATTTAATCCTACATTCCATTTACATTCATGATACCAGTTAATTATCACGTAACTAGTCATCAGAAGTTCATTCTTTTTGTTCAAACTCGGGTTATAACTATACTTAGTCCAATTACCACACTTGTTTTCACATAATATCACATTACACGAACAATAATCTAACTATGCGTTCAATAATTCAATCAACATGTAAATGTCTTATTGACATGTTAAGAATCTATTTTAACGTCTCATTATATGTTTAACATATTCTTATATACATTAGATTAGTTTACTATCACGTTCTTAGACTTGAACAATTAGAAAATTTTCATTTCTGGCCATTCTGCAGAGTGGCTACTGCCAGAAGACCATTGTTATGCTTGTTCTCGGCCTTGCGGTAGCATGGTATGCTGCTTGGCCTTTTTTAGCGGCTATGACGCTGGCTTAAGGGCATGGAGTCATTGGCTGATGCTGGCTGAAATGAATAAGTACCGCTGCAATTCGCGAAAATTGCAGAACATTGCCAAAACCTTCAATTAATTTATTTTTACACGAATTTAGACATACCCAAACACTGTAATACACATATAACTACTACTCAACCCTTCTAGTATGATTTTAACAAGTTAAAACACATAAATAACAAAATCAACACAAGTAATTTTACTATTCTTAATGTTCTTGAAAGTTTTTGAATACAAAACATAAAAATCAACACTACGTGTTCGTTATAACACCGAATCTGTTCATTCAAAGTTTGATTCCTTCATTTTAATATACATAATCATATACAATGTAAATTTATGATACAACATATGATTTAACACATAAAATTCATCTGTAAGGGCCATATGGCCATATTTTATACTCCACAACTTCAAGAAACTATATACGACAGATTTCTATGAATTTGATGTTATGAAAACATTCAAGATATAGTTAAACTTGTTATGATAACATATTAACACGTATGTAGACTTAATCATTAATGTGACGAACGAGATTTTTGTAATTTAATTTTAATATTTATTGAATTAAATAAATATTTTGATGATTTAATTATTAGATTAAGTAATTAATTGATGAAGTTGTGGTAGATTAATTTAATTATATGTGTTATATTTATTAAATTAATATGAAGAATATTTATTATTCAAGTATGTATTTTTTTGTGGGCTTATTGAATTAAAAGAAATATTTAATAAGCTTCAATGTTATTTTAATTAATTTAATAATTAATTAGAGATTTAATAATTTGACATTATTAATGAATGAGAAATTCAATTATACGACTATGTGAATTAATGAGAAATTATTTTATTTTATTTAAAATAAATTAAACAAGATATTTGATTTATTTTATAAAGGGTGTGACATGTTTTCAAACTATATTATAAAGGTTTTATTAAATTAACTTGATATAAGCCTTTAAGGCTAGCCAAATGAGGCCTTAAGAGGAGTTGGGGGCAGTTAAACCACGTATGGAGTAACTGACCTCAACTCTGCGCATAAAGACTCAGTTGGCATTATTCTACGTATTCTTCATTTAAGAGTAAATTGAGAGTCAGAGAGAATTCAGAGAATTGTTAAGTGAATTGTGATTGAAGAAGAGTTGAGAAGGAATTCATCTCCTGCGAATGTACATTATACGCTTTGGGTAATCTCCTCCTTCCCAAATTTTAAATTTACGTTGTTTAAGTTTTTATAAAAATGGCTTTCAAGTTTACTGTAAAGTCTTTGTAAGTTGGAAAGAGTAAGGATTATGTGCATGTATGTGTTAAGATGTATCATATCGTATTTGATTATATATAATATAGATTCCCATATCATTAGTTTCATAATTACAACGTATGTTATGGCCTCAAAATTTACAGAGTATGGAATATGGCCATATGGCCCTTATACGTGATTTTAATATGTTACACATAAATTGTTTTGTAAAATTCACACTCATATATGATTATGCATGATAAAATAAAGGAATCAAACTCCAAATAAACAGAATTGGTGTTATAATGAACCCTTAATGTTGATTTTCATATTGAAAAATCTCAAGAAAATCAAGAACAGTAAATTATATATTTTGATTATGCAAAATTATGTGTTTTAACATGTTAAAATCATGCTAGAAGGGTTAAGTAGTGATCATATATGTATTACATTGTTTGGGCATGTCTAATTTCGTGTAAAAATAAACTAATTGGAAGTTATGGTCATATTCTGTGTTCTTCACAGAACGTATAATTTTACTTGTGATTGATTTTTGGCCTAATTTGGCCTTGTTATGTTCACGCACTGTAAAAACCCTACAGAAACTAAGTCTGGTAACTTAGCTTCCTGCCATGCTACTAAAACTAAATTACCCATTTCCTACAAAAAAAAAATAAATAAAAATAAAATAAAATAAATATTCGATGAAAATTATTATTAAAATATTTATAAAATAAATTAAATATTTTAATTGAGATATTATGGAATAAAATAAATATTTTATGAAAATTATTATTAAAATATTTATAAAATAAATTAAATATTTTAATTAAGATATTTATAGAATAAAATAAATATTCGATGAAAATTATTATTAAAATATTTATAAAATAAATTAAATATTTTAATTGAGATATTATAGAATAAAATAAATATTTGATGAAAATTATTATTAAAATATTTATAAAATAAATTAAATATTTTAATTGAGATAATTATGGAATAAAATAAATATTCGATGAAAATTATTATTAAAATATTTATAAAATAAAGTAAATTATTTAAATTGAGATATTTATGGAATAAAATAAATATTCAATGAAAATTATTATTAAAATATTTATAACATAGAGTAAATATTTTAATTGAGTTATTTATGGAATAAAATAAATATTCGATGGAAATTATTATGGAATAATTTATTCGAGTGTAATAATAGTAGAGAATGAAAATATTCTAATTTAATTAAGTAATTAAATTAGAAGGGTAATGATTTGTTAAATAAAGTGGAGTTTATATTAAATAATTAAGTGAAAATGTAACTAATGAATGTCGTGAATACATATGGTATGTGTGTAGGATTTGTGGTGAACTAAGTAGTAATCGTTTAGCTCACGATGACGAGGCAAGTTTCCTAACCCTACTTGTTATCATTATTCAAGTTTATAAATCAAGTTCAGTTTGTTATATTAAAGATTATCTATCATTTCAAAGTATGATTCTGTTATACAATACTTGTTCTATTGTATACCTCTTAAGATTCTTATTTAATTTAATTATCATTTATTGTTGAACCTTATTAGACTAGCGAACCCTTAACCCGATTCGAACTAGTCCATAGTTGATTAAACGCTCTAAATTTCGAACCCTTATTGAATTATCCAAACCAAACTTCCTTTGGTGCGGACTCGATGTCAAATGAGATGAACAACCACAGATAGGGATTTCTTACGTGCGTTAGCATTAAGATATTAATGCACAATATGGTACTAAGGGTTGATCCCCCTAAATGCAGATAGAAGAGTCCATAGTCTTATGATCGTTAAAAGTTTCAAGTATAACCCTTGATAACCTAGGACATAGTTCAAGGTCTTATGACCCTCAGAAATCTTTTGAATTCTTGTTATTCATTCTTGATTCAAAAGTTGAGCTTTTATTTCAGAAGTCTTTGATTCACTCGCATGTTATTATATATTGTTATTTCATTTTTATACTTGTGGGCAATCATGCTCACTCTTGCATAATAATAACATTGCAGTTAAGAACGAAAGGTACGATGAGCTTTCTACTAGCAAAGGCAAGGGCAAAGCTAATAAGTGATGAAGACTTGTTATTTAATTTTTAATAATGTTATTGTTACGACTTGATGTTGTTTAAGACTTATTATTTATTTATGTTTCCGCACAGATGTTTACGGTTAGTTTGACCTGGGATTGTATTTATTATTCAGATGTTGTAACCCAATAAAGGGAGCATTTATTTCTATCTATTGCATGGGTTGCTTTTATTATGGGTAGATAGATAGATGATATTTGTACAGTGAACACTAAATCATGTGGAAATTTAAGTACCTGGATTTGGGGGTGTCACAGGTTGGTATCAAAGTTGTAGGTTATGAACCTTAGGT
The DNA here is from genome assembly GCA_020205615.1 of Panax quinquefolius. Taxonomy (NCBI): domain Eukaryota; kingdom Viridiplantae; phylum Streptophyta; class Magnoliopsida; order Apiales; family Araliaceae; genus Panax; species Panax quinquefolius. The sequence continues at coordinate 19,844,837 of CM035164.1, forward strand.
GGGGGAAACAACCTTAGGTAGTAGCCTTATAGAAAGAACATAGTGATGGAAAACTCTTATCGAGTTCTAAGAAATGAATTTCTGTAATTCATTGAAGATAATAAAAGACTTTATGTGCTTATGTGTTAAATTATGTGCTCACTAGTACGATTTAGTAACTAAAACTTGAAATTTTGTTGTCAGGATGTTGGATGTTGGAGGAACTAGTTGAACTGGGGAGGAGGAACCCCAAGTACCTACAGTACCTACAGAGGAGGAGCCCCGGGACATTCATGTCGTTAGGGAACAGTTGGTACAGAGTGAGTCATCTCCATTGATCACTGTTGTTGGTCAGGAGCATGAACCTGAGACTGATCCTGAGGTGGATCCTGAAGAGGAAGATGAAGAGGATGAAGAGGAGTTTCCACCGCACTCCATTGATACTGAGATGTACGACGAGTTATATGATGGTAACGTAGAGTTACGTGACACTGTCCAGGATTTGACTGAGCGGGAGATTATTCAGCAGATTACTCTCGAACAGAAGGAGAGGGGGATTGAGACTCTTCACTCACGACTAGGAAATATAGAATGGGATTTGGTCCACGAGAAGGGTTAAACCGAGGATAAGACCGAGGAGATAGAGAAATTGAAGGAGGAATTGAAGGAAAGCTCTGAAAGGCTGATCATAGCAGAGGAGGGCTGGGTAAGAGAGTCACGTCGTGCTGACCTTGCGGAAGAGGATGGTCGTGCAAAGAAGGCTAAGCTTGGGGAGACGTACTCTACACTTAATAAGGCAATGGATGAGGCCCAGGATCGAGTTTTGAGGTACCCAATCCAGTTCGAAGGGCTACCATCGTACATGCTGGACCGCAGGACGATGTCTCGCATCATGGAAGAGGAGCGTATCAAGGCTATTCAGCACTTTGACAGACAGTGATAGAATTTGTTTAATTATGTGATAAACTTTTCTAGTATTTAGATGTAAATTCTGATGTGGTTATGAACAAAGGAATATTTTTAATATTTTAAATCTTGTGGATTCTTTATCTCAGGATAATGGATGTAAATAGCAGTAATGCTATCGTTTGATGTTAAAACTTTTGGTTTGAATGAATATATATCAAGTTTTTTGAGATAATGTGTTAAATAAATATATTAAATTGTTGAGTAAGTCTTAACTATTTAGAGAATTTAATAGAGATTTAATAAGCATATATTTTAACAGAAATATGCCGCCAAGAAGAAGACAACAATGTCAACCAGCTCAAGAAGGATCTTCAAATAACAACAATAACGCCAATGTTAATCTCGTTCAACAGTTAGTGAACTTGCTAACTGGAGCAATAAATAATCAACCTCAAGCTCCACCAAATACTACGTTCAAAGATTTCAAGGCGGTGGGACCGCCAGAGTTTAAAGGTTCCATGAACCCGATTGAGGCTCAAACGTGGGTTATGGAAATGGAGAAGGTTTTTGATGTTGCTAGAGTTAGGGAAGACCAGAAGACCTCTTTTGCAACGTTCATGCTGAAATCTGAAGCCAGTTACTGGTGGCAAGCAAACAAGGTCCGTGGAGGAGAAGGTATAATTACCTGGGAAAGGTTTAAGGAGATGTTCTTTGAGATGTATTTCCCGACCAGCTCACAGAACCAAATGGAGGTTTAGTTTCTGGAGTTGAAGCAGGGGAATATGTCCGTACATGATTATGCGGCTAGATTGAATGAGTTAGCGAGGTTTGCCCCGTATCAAGTACACACGTATGAGAGAAAGGCAAGGAGGTTTGAACAAGGACTGAAGCTTTGGGTATATAGAAAAGTATCAATGTTTCATTAAACACTTTTCTTTGAGTCTTTGAAAAAAGCCATCCTCATTTGAAGGTGGAAGTGATGCGGTGACCAAGTACAATCAGGATCAGAAGAAGAAGAAGAGTGAAAGTGAAGGAAATAACAAGGTTAGTGGAAGTAGCACAGCAGGTAGTAATATTAATCAGAAGAAAAGGTGGAATGACAACTCATCAACGGGGAATCAGCAAGGAGGTCAGAAGAAGAGGATTGAAGCATACCCGACCTGCGCGAAAGCTCATCTGGGGGTTTGTATGATGGGAAAGTGGGTGTGCTACAATTGTGGTCAAGAGGGCCACATAGCACCTAACTGTCCTAACCCAAAGAAGGGTGCCTGCTTCACTTGTGGTTCAAAGGATCATCTGACAAGAGACTGTCCTAAGAAAGGATCTGGAGGGGCAGGATCAGGAGGAAACCGTGGACACAACAGTGGGGGCACCTTGACTATCACAGGACCAACCGCAACCAATCGACCGACCGCCAGGACTTTCAACATAACGGTGCAGGATGCAGTTCAGTCTCGTGATGTGGTGTCAGGTGTGATGCCCCCAAAATAGTTCCATTCCATCCAACCCATTCTGAGTCGCCAAATACATGGTACAGAAATAACTACAACTTTATTAATACATTTGTCGTGCAACATACGACAACATATATACTGTGAGTTTAAATACAATTATTGTCTTCTACACAATATCCACACGTAAATAAATCCCCATCACAATTATTGATACATTATTTTACAAAAAATGGTGAGGACTACTAAACAACTCTCTCTAGAACCTTCATTCCATACCCCGACTAGTACTCACTACATTCTCGCCTCCCCGAGAAGAAAAAAAATGGAACAAAAAGGAAAAGGGTGAGCTCAACTAGCCCAAGAAAGAATATTATGACTAAGATAATATACAACAAATTATCGTTAGTCTTCAACAGGAAAAATCTAATAGAATACAATAGACAACCGGTTTTTAAATCAATCTTCGCAATGGAAATAATAATTCATTAGAAGAGTTAAGTAGAGAATGCAAACTACTATCTTCTATATATGAATTTAAAAGTTCATCGTCGATATTTTATCCTGTAACATCAATCAATATATATCTCGAATCAAATATTCATCTTTGCACTACAGCCAAAGATATTCATTAGTTAGTCATGTTCATCTAAACACTGCTCATCTTTGCACTACGGGCCAAAGATATTAATCGATTAGTCATGTTCATCTCAACACTGTTCATCTTTGCACTACGGCCAAAGATATTCATCAAGAAATCATTCATCTTTGCACTCTACGTGCCAAAGATATTCAATAATATCATCATTTAGGACCGAGGATGATGAAAAATATTTTAAAGAAAACGAATCCAATTGAAACAAAAGAACAAATATCAAGGATTCGTATTTTAAACAATCCAAGTTCAAAATACTTCATAAGTAATCGAGTGGAGTAAAATTCAAGAATGATCAAAACATGGATACAATCAAAGCTAGTATCCGAATAGATATTTTGACAAAAAGAAGAAATTTCATTTTTTGGTGAATAGTCTCAGATTCATGAATAGTCCAGTATCGTGAATAAGAACTCTCAGACACCAAAAGATAGAAATTTCATAAAAAACATCTTCACGCTTCGTGAATAGTAACTCGTGAATAGTAACTTATGAATAGTAACTTCGTAAATAGTAACTCATGAATAAGTAACCCCAGCATGAAAAAAGTTCCAAATTTGATAAAAATTTCCAACCAATATTTTGGCATAATGATATTGAAGAAATAATATCATTTTCGAATAAAATAACATCCCTTACCTCGAAAAGACAAGACTTCTAGTTGAAACACCTGATATAAAGGCTACGACTTGAACTTGCAATCGTATAGCAATACTCAAAGTATACTCAAAATACTCACAAGAATACGCCGATAATATAGAGAGAGAAAACTTTAGTTTACGGTGTGATTTTCAATTCTAACCTAAGCACCCTATTTATAGGAAAATGCTTAGAACACCAAAGCAGAAAATTTAATATAATAATAATATATGTAAGACCCCAACTTATTATTAATGAAATTTAATTTTCTATTTATTATTTTGAAATAGTAAGGGTTGATGTGATTAATGTGGATAGTTAGGGGTAAAATCACGCAAATATTTCAAAATAAGCAAGTGGTTATAAAATATTCATTGTTGTTTGGGAATATTTGTTTGGTCGTGGAATATTCGTCTTTCGTCGGGAATATTAGATGACGAGCAAAACCATATGTGGGCCCCATAACCGAAAGCGATTGGATGAAGAAAACGACAAATATAAGTTGGTTAAAAATAACTACGTAGTTGTTACCATTAATTACATTAAAATACTAAATTGGTTAAAACACGTTAGCTTTGCAGTATTGCACCAATTATTGATTCTTACGTGAAGGCACTACTCAATAATGGTTACGAAATTCTTATCTCATATTTTATTGATTCAATAATTCTTTGCGTTGATATTTTATATTCTTTGTTGTTTCAATAATTGTCATTACACAATATTTTTCATTATCGAAGATATAATTCATATTATCTCAAAATAATATTATTAGATAACATTATTGGCAATGTCTAGAAAGTTACATCTAAGGAGAGGTTTGGTCACCTAATTGCGGCGCAAGATGAAGAGAAATTCTTATTGAAAGCCCCTCTTTCCTGCAGAAGGCGCTTCGGTTGTCAATATTGTGATTCTCGTAATATTATTTGTGAATAATTAATTATTGATTCATATGATGAGGAAAATATTGATTTTATGTGGATATAGATGGAGAAAAATTTTAATGTGACAATTGTTGAAAATTGAAATTTTATCTTTTTCTCGATAAGATAATGTATTATTATATTTTAATAATATAATAATGGTGATATTTTACAAATCGAATGTGGGATATATGAGTATACGAGGAGGAAGAGTATTTTTGTGCAATAAATGTTTAAAACATGTTAAACATGTCAATGGGACCCCATTTATTGATTGAAATTTGATTATAACATAAAAATCGCTTTGTTTGTGGATTTCGGTCAATTTCTGTTTGGAATTTGGAAAAACTTTCTTCTGCAAAGTTGTAGAGAATTGAATTTCCTATAAAAACTCGTGAGATTCGAATTTTCTGATAAAAGGGCTATTTATTATGAATTATTGATGTTCTGAAATTCCTGAATAATTGATTTTTGGAAGTTTTAATTATTTTAAATAATAAAAATGTTTTTGATTTGTTTGGTAGACTTATTTGTTGTCAAGCATGGCTGAATTCAGATCATAGATTGTGTGCGTAGGAATTTATATATAATATATTAATATTATATTAAATTTTTTGCTTTGGTGTTCTAAGCAATTTCCTATAAATAGGGTGCTTAGGTTAGAATTGAAAATCACACCAGAAACTGAAGTTTTCTCTCTCTATATTATCGAGCGTATTCTTGTGAGTATTTTGAGTATAATTTGAGTATTGCTATTCGATTGCAAGTTCAAGTCATAGCCTATATCCTGTTTTTAAATTGTAAGACTTGATCTTTCGAGGTAAGGATATTATTTTTTTTTTAAATGATATTATTTCTTCAATATCATTATGTTGAAATATTGATCTGAAGTTTTATCAAATTTGGAACTTTTGGTGTTCTGAGTTACTATTCACGATATCGGACTATTCACGTATCTGACACTATTCACGAATCACGGACTATTCATCGAAAAATGAAAATTTTCTTTTCGTCCAAAATATCTATTACGGATACTAGCTTTGATTATATCCATGTTTTGATCATTCTTGAATTTTACACCACTGCGATTATTTTTGAGGTATTTTTAGACGTGAATAAAACAAAGTACGAATCCTTAATCCTTAATCTTTGTCATTTTGTTTCACTGGATTCGTTTCTTTAAAATATTTTTTCATCATCTTCATCTTAAATGATGATATTATGGAATATCTTTGGCTTTGTAGTGCAAAGATGAATGATTTCTGAAGAATATCTTTGGCTGTAGTGCAAAGATGAGCAGTGTTTAGATGAACATGACCCGGTCGATGAATATCTTTGGCTGTAGTGCAAAGATGAATATGTGATTCGGATATATATTGATTGATGTTACGGGGATAAAAGATGAGCGATGAACTTTTAAATTCATACATGGAAGATAGTAGTTTGCATTCTCTACTTAACTCTTCTAATGAATTATTATTTTCATTGCGAATATTGATTTAAAATTTGTTGTCTATTGTATTCTATTAGATTTTTCCTGTTGAAGACTAACGGTAATTTGTTGTATATTATCTTAGTCATAATATTCTTTACTTGAGCTAGTTGAGCTCACCCTTTTCCTTTTTGTTCCATTTTTCTCGGGGAGGCGAGAATATAAGCGATGCGTATTTAGCCTGGGTATGGAATGAAGGTTCTAGAGAGAGTTGTTTAGTAGTCCTCACCATTTTGTAAAATAATGTATCAATAAATGTGATGAGGATTTATTTGAGTATAGATATTATCAGAAGATAATATTTGTATTCAAACTCACAGCTTTACTGTTGTAATAATAAAGTTGTAGTTGTTTACATACTATGTATTGACAACTCGTAATAGGTGATGTATACCTATTTTGGGGGCGTCATGATTGGTATCGAGCTTAGGGATATGATCTCTGGCGGAGATCGGGAATAGAACTAGGAGGAGAGAGACGAGTAAATCCTTCGCTAGTGTGTCCTACCTAAGCTTATTTGTTAGTTATTCAATATATAGGGATATTATGTGATATATTGATTTCCTTAATTAACCCTTGTTTTATGACAATATTTGAGAATGTCGTGAGAATATTAACAATAGAAATGAGGCCAGTGGAGCGCTTGTACTCACCAACGAGGAGAAGCGTCACAACAGTGGCATTGTTCCTCTTGTGAACAACACCATTGAAAGCGAGATGATGAAGCGAGGGATGTTTAGAGGTTTTTGTAGTTCATGCAAAATCGATTTAGGAGAGACTCGTGTTCAAAATACAGGAGGAAATGATAGCAATTCACGGGTTATCACAGACCAAGCGATTCAAAGAGTTGGGACCACGAATTTAAGGAAAGCGGATCCGATCATGGCGGAAACATGGGTCAAGCAAATTACCAAGATATTCGATGTCTTGGGATGCACAGAGAACGAGAAGGTTCCATTCGCCACCTTTATGTTCCGTGGCGAAATGCGGACTCTTGGTGGGAGTCTCGTGAAGCGTACTCCATCCATCCGTACTTTTCAAGCATGTCTTGGGAGACATTTGAAGAATTATTTAATGACAAATACTTTCACGAAAGTGTTCGCGTATGAAGGAAGTGGAGTTCATCGATTAGAACAAAACAACATGGCGGTGTCTCGATGACGAGGCAAAGTTTGCGAGTTATCGAGTTTGCACCTCATTTGGTGGAGAATGAGGAACGTATGACGCGGATGTTTTTGAGAGGTTTGAAACCCAAGCACGACAATATCTCATTTCTCATAAATTTTCTCTCTATTCGGATATTAAAATGAGGCTCAATTATTAGAAGCGAGATAACGAGTACGGTCAACCGAGGGACCATAACGAGGATCGTACCGAGATAGCGATCAAATGTAATAATGATAACCAAAGGAGAAAGAAACAAACGGACAAAAATGGTAACCACTCTGGTGGTAATCATGGCCATGAAAATAGAAGAAGCGAGTTAGGAGGAGATTTTAAAGAGGAGATTTAACAACGACCGTGTGAAGACGATGCGGTCTTGGCGAATCGGTTCTAAGGGAGGAGAACGACCACCGGTCATATGCTACAAATGCGGAAAAGAGGGACATATCGATCAAACGCCCACAACAGTTCAAGGTATGCTATAATTGTGGAAAGGAAGGACATATCGCTCGAGATTATGCGGTAGGGAAACCTAGTTCAGTGAGACGGTGACTCAAAAGATCATCCCGAAAAGTCAAAGTCAACGATTCCGGAAGAAGCGTTTGTTGTGATTGGTCAAAATCGAGAAACCCAAACGAGGTGATCACGGGTAAGCTATTTATAAATTCTTGCGAAGTTTATACCTTACTTGATATCGGTGCTACCCATTCATTTATCTCTCCTGCATGTGCTCAACGTTTAAACTTGACTCCGGAGAAATTAGACTTTGACCTATCTGTGGAAACTCCGTTAGGAGAAACTTTTATCACATCCACTGTTTATAAATCTTGTTTGATTCAAGTTGGCACCATCACCTTACCTGTTGACCTTATCTCTTTAAAGATACTTGCTTTTGATGTGATTTTAGGGATTGATTGGTTAACTACTCATCATGCCAAAATTGATTGTTTTCGTAAGGTTGTTAGTTTTCATATTCCTAACCAACCTATTGTACGAATTCAAGCAACTAAACCATTAAAATCAATCACTATCATATCTAATCATAAAGCTATTCGTTTATTGAAAACGGATGTCAAGCTTTCTTAGCCCATGTTATGGATTTGAATAAAGACACGTCCAAATTTGAATAATATTCCCGTTGTTATTGACTTTCCCGGACGTATTTCTGAAGAACTTCCGGTCTACCCCGTAACGTGAAGTTGAATTCTTTATTGATCTTGAACTCGGTACAAAGCCCATTTCTAAAACCCCATATCGAATGGCTCCTATTGAACTTCAGAGTTAAAGGTCCAACTACGAGAATTGTTGGACATCGGTTTCATTCGCCTTAAGACATCTCCTTGGGGTGCTCTGTTTTATTCAGTAAAGAAGAAAGACGGGAGTATACGACTTTAGATTGACTATCGAATTGAACCATGTCACCATCAAGAAAAGGTATCCTCTACCTCGTATTGATGACTTGTTTGACCAAATTCTGAGGGGCACAATTCTTTTCAAAAATCGATCTTCGATTCGGATATCATCACCAAGATTAGAATCGAGGATATTCAAAGACGCCTTGAAACTCGGTATGGGCATTATGAATTCTTAGTCATGTCTTTCTGGACTAACTAATGCTCCTGCGAAACTTTCATAGATATGATGAACCGAGTATTCAAGGAATATTTGGATCAATTCGTTGTTGTCTTTATTGATGACATCCTTATATATTCCAAAAGTCGTGAAGATCATGAGCACCATTTGAAGTTTGGTACTCCAAAGGCTTCGTGAAAATCAACTATATGCCAAATTGAAGAAATGCGAGTTACGGCTTGAGGAAGTAGCATTTCTTGGGCACGTCAGTGTTAAAACATGGAGTATCTGTTGATCCAAGCGAAGATTGAAGCAATCTGAAGTTAGAGCAATCGAAGTCGGTGGTGAAGTCGAGTTTTTTGGGCTTTATTTGGTTATTATCGGAGATTCGTGGAAGGGTTTTCTCGAATCGCTACTCCATTAACCCAAATAACTCGGAAGGATACAAAATTCGTTTGGAGTGAAGAATGCGAGAAGAGTTTCCAAGAGCTTAAGAGGAGACTTATTTCGGCTTTGTTCTAGCAATACCATCCGGTTCGGATGGATTTGTTATCTCAGATGATGCTTGGTGAAAAGGGTTAGGATGTGTTCTCATGCAACGTGGGAAAGTCATAGCCTATGCCTCGCGACAACTTAAAGAGTATGAGAGGAATTATCCTACTCATGATCTAGAGTTAGCGGCAGATCGTTTTATTAAAGATATGGAGGCACTATCTATATGGGGAGAAAGTGGAGATATATTCGGACCATAAAAGCCTTAAATATTTCTTCACTCAAAAAGAACTCAACATGCGGCAGCGATGTTGGCTCGAGCTATTGAAAGACTACAACCACACTATTCAATACCATCCTGGAAAAGCGAACGTGGTAGGCGACGCGTTGAGTAGAAGATCATATCGCGAACGAAAGTGCGATGATGTCAAGTATACGCGTAGAGCCAACTTTAATAGAAAAAGTTAAGGTTGCTCAAGCCACCAATCTTGAGCCGATGCGTCGTATAAGAAGAAAAAGTATAAGAAGGAGCTATTAGGAAGCAAGAATTGATGAAGAAGGAATACTTGAGTCCACTCTGAGACTTTGTGTTCTAACGACTCGATTTGAAGTACAAGATTATGATGGAGGCACACAATACACCATTTGCAATCCATCACAGAAGTACTAAAATGTATCGTGATCTTCGACATACATTTTGGTGGAACAATATGAAGAGAGAGATTGCAAAGTTTATCTCGATGTGTTTAACTTGCTAACGTGTAAAGGCGGAGCATCTAGTACCTAAGGGTCCGTTGCAACCACTTGAGATTCCGAAATGGAAGTGGGAACACATTACCATGGATTTCTTTACGGTCTTCCTACGGTTTCTCAAGGCATCAATGCTATTTGGGTTATTGTTGATAGATTAACCAAGTCCGCTCATTTCTTGCCGATCTGGAGACTTATTCCTTGAGCGTCTTGCTAGTATGTACGTGAATGAAATTATGAGGTTGTATGGCATGCTGTATCCATAGTTTGAATCGTGACCCAAGATTCACTTCAAGATTTTGGGTTAGCTTGCAAAAAGCTATGGGCACAGATTTGCGATTTAGTTCGACATACCATCCCCAAGCGGACGGACAATCGAGAGGACTATTCAAACTCTTGAAGATTTATTAAGACTCTATGTCCTGAGACTTCAAGGGCGGTTGGGATAAGTATTTACCATTGGTGGAATTCTCCTACAACAACAAGTTATCGAGTGCAAGTATAGGTGTGGCTCCATTCAAGCATTATATGGGCCGAAAATGTCGTTTCTCAATATGTTGGGATGAGGTGGGTGAAGCAACATTGTTGGGACCCGAGTTAAATACGTATGACTCACCAAAAGATTCAAATGATTCGACAACGATACAAACAAAGACAAGATCGACAAAAAGAGTTATGCGGATCTTCATCGAAAGGACGTGGAATTTAGTGTAGGGATCATGTATTGTTGCGAGTTGCTCCATGGAAGGAGTTACAAGATTTGGGAAGAGAGGAAAGCTCAATCCACGATTTATTGGTCCATTTCAAATTCTTTACCGAGTAGGAAATGTAGCCTATAGACTTGTGTTACCTCCAAGTATGTCTCGTGTTCATAATGTGTTTCACATATCTGTACTTCGTAAATATGTGAAAGACCCGAACCACGTTATAGAATCGAGCCCCGGACAAAATAGCCAAGACTTAACGTATGAGGAGGTACCATCAAGATCTTGGATAGGAAGGAGCATGTCCCTCGCCAAGAAAGGTCATACCACAGGTTAAAGTTTTGTGGAGGAATCATGCTATAGAGGAAATGACCTAGGAATTGGAAACGGAAATGAAAGCGAGGTATCCTCACCTTTTCGAAACACCAGGTACGTACGTCAATTTTGAGGACGAAATTTCATAAGGAGGGGAGGTTGTAAGACCCCAACTTATTATTAATGAAATTTAATTTTCTCTATTTATTATTTTGAAATAGTAAGGGTTGATGTGATTAATGTGGATAGTTAGGGGTAAAATACGCAAATATTTCAAAATAAGCAAGTGGTTATAAAATATTCATTGTTGTTTGGGAATATTTGTTTGGTCGTGGAATATTCGTCTGCTGTCTTGTGGGAATATTAAGATGCGACGGCCATGACGATATGTGTGGGCCCCATAACGGAAAGCGATTGGATGAAGAAAACGACAAATATAAGTTGGTTAAAAATAACGGCGTAGTTGTTACCGTTAATACTGTTAAAATACTCGGTGGTTAAAACACAGTAGCACACGGTATTGCACCAATTATTGATTCTTACGTAAGAAGGCACTACTCAATAATTGTTACTGATAATTCTTTATTCGGATATTTTATTGATTCAATAATTCTTTGCGTTGATATTTTATATTCTGTTGTTTCAATAATTGTCATTACACAATATTTTTCATTATCGAAGATATAATTCATATTATCTGAATAATATTATTAGATAACATTATTGGCAATGTCTAGAAAGTTACGTCTAAGGAGAGGTTTGGTCACCTAATTGCGCTGCCAAGATGGAGAAATTCTTATTGAAAGCCCCTCTTTCTGTGGAACTACTGGTTGTCATATTGTGATTCTCGTAATATTATTTGTGAATAATTAATTATTGATTCATATGATGAGGAAAATATTGATTTTATGTGGATATAGATGGAGAAAAATTTTAATGTGACAATTGTTGAAAATTGAAATTTTATCTTTTTCTCGATAAGATAATGTATTATTATATTTTAATAATATAATAATGGTGATATTTTTACAACGAATGTGGGATATATGAGTATCTGAGGAGGAAAAAGTATTTTTTGTTGCAATAAATGTTTAAAACATGTTAAACATGTCGGTGGACCCCATTTATTATTTGAAATTTGATTATAACTGTAAAATCGCCTGGATTTGTGGATTTTGGTCAATTTACATTTGGAATTTGGAAAAACTTTCTTCTAAAGTTGTAGAGAATTGAATTTCCTATAAAAACTCGCAAGATTCGAATTTTCTGATAAAAGTGCTATTTATTATGAATTATTGATGTTCGAAATTCTGAATAATTGATTTTTGGAAGTTTTAATTATTTTAAATAATAAAAACGTTTTTGATTTGTTTGGTAGACTTATTTGTTGTCAAGCATGGCTGAATTCAGATCATAGATTGTGTGCGTGAGAATTTATATATAATATATTAATATTATATTAAATTTTCTGCTTTGTGTTCTAGCGATTTCCTATAAATAGGTGCTTAGGTTAGAATTGAAAATCACACGAAAATCGAAGTTTTCTCTCTCTATATTATCGAGTTTATTCTTGTGAGTATTTTGAGTATAATTTGAGTATTGCTATTTGGTGCAAGTTCAAGTCATAGCCTATATCCGGTGTTTCAGCTAGAAGTACTGATCTTTCGAGGTAAGGGATATTATTTTTTTTTCGTAATGATATTATTTCTTTAATATCATTATGTTGAAATATTGATCTGAAGTTTTTATCAAATTTGGAACTTTTGGTATCGGAGTTACTATTCACGTATACGGCACTATTCACGTATACGACACTATTCACGAATACGGCACTATTCATCGAAAAATGAAAATTTTCTTTTAAGTCTAAAATATCTATTCTCGATACCAAATTTTGATTGTATCCATGTTTTGATCATTCTTGAATTTTACACCACTGCGATTATTTTTGAGGTATTTTTGACGTGAATAAAAAAAAAGTACGAATCCTTAATCCTTAATCTTTGTCATTTTGTTTCACCGGATTCGTTTCTTTAAAAATATTTTTCATCATCTTCATCTTAAATGATGATATTATGGAATATCTTTGGCACCAGTAGTGCAAAGATGAATGATTTCTGAAAAATATCTTTGGCACGTGAGTGCAAAGATGAGCAGTGTTTAGATGAACATGACCAATGATGAATATCTTTGGCACAGTAGTGCAAAGATGAATATATGATTCGGATATATATTGATTGATGTTACAGGGGATAAAAGATAGATTTATGAACTTTTAAATTCATACATGGAAGATAGTAGTTTGAATTCTCTACTTAACTCTTCTAATGAATTATTATTTCATTGCGAATATTGATTTAAAATTTGTTGTCTATTGTATTCTATTAGATTTTTTCCCCGTCAAGACTAACGGTAATTTGTTGTATATTATCTTAGTCATAATATTCTTTCTTGAGCTAGTTGAGCTCACCCTTTTCCTTTTTGTTCCATTTTTCTCGGAGGCGAGAATATAGCGAAATCTGCCTGGGGTATGGAATGAAGGTTCTAGAGAGAGTTGTTTAGTAGTCCTCACCATTTTTGTAAAATAATGTATCAATAAATGTGATGAGGATTTATTTGAGTATAGATATTGTCTAGAAGATAATATTTGTATTCAAACTTACTGCTTTTTACTGATTTGTAATAATAAAGTTGTAGTTGTTTACATACCATGTATTGTACTTCGGAATAGGTGATGTATACCTATTTTGGGGGCGTCACAATATATATATACAAATTTGTCTACGCACCTAGAACCATCTGAATTCAGCAACTTGCATGTGTTTAATGAGGCTAACCAAACACAAAAACGTTTTTGTAATTAAAAATATTTTAAACTTCCAAAAATCAATTATTTCGGAGCTTCGAACTTAAATAATTCATAATAAATAGCTCTTTTATCAGAAAAATTCAAAACTCACGTCTTTCCATAGGAAATTCCATTATCTACAACTTTTCAGAAGGAAGTTTTTCCAAATTCCAAACAAAAATTAACCGAAATCCACAAACGGTCAATTTTACAGGCTATAATCAAATTTCGGTCAATAATTGTGTCCACTAACACACAAAATATGTGTTAAACATTTAATGCCACAAAAATACTCTTCATCCTCATATACTCATATATCCCACATTCATTATAAAAATATCACCGTTAATATATTATTAAAATAATATATTTAAATGAATTATTTTATCAGAAAAAGATAAAATATTAATTTTCAACAATTGTCAAATTAAAATTTTCTCCATCTATATCCACATAAAATCAATATTTTCCTCATCATATGAATCAATAATTAATTATTCACAAATAATATTACGTAATCACAATATTGACAACCGTGCGCTTCCTGTGAAAGAGGGGCTTTCCAATAAGAATTTCTCCTTCTTGGCGCCATGATTAGGTGACCAAACCTCTCCTTAGACGTAACTTTCTAGACATTGCCAATAATGTTATCTAATAATATTATTCAGATAATATGAATTATTGCTTCGATAATGGAAAATCTTGTGTAATGACCATTATTGAAACAACAACAATATAAAATATCAATGCAAAGAATTATTGAATCCATAAAATAAAATACCGAATAATAATTACTGTAACAATTATTGAGTAAGCGCTTCACGTAAGAATCAATAATTGGTGCAATACTGCAGTGTCATCTTGTTTTTAACCACCGAGTATATTTTAACAAAGATAATTGAGTAATAACTACGCCGTTATTTTTAAACAACTTATATTTGTCGCTTTCTTCATCCAATCGCCTTAGTTATGGGGCCCACAAAAGACCTCGCTTCATCGCATTTAATACTCCCCGATAAATACGAATATTCCACGACCAAACGAATATTCCCCGATTTATAATGAATATTTTATAACCACTTGCTTATTCAAATATTTAATTATTTTACCCATAACTATCCACATTAATCAAATCAACCCTTACTATTTCAAAATAATAAATAGAGGAAAATAAATTTCATTTATTAATAATTTGGGGTCTTACATCAGGTATCATTCCGATCAATAAAGTTAATGCTTATGTATTATTTGATTCGGGTGCTACTTGTTCCTTTATATCCGATGACTTTGCTAAGAACATAGATTTGTCTAAGGATGAGTTGGAATACCCCATGAACATAAAAATTGTGAATAAAGAAATAATCCCTGTTAAGTACGTACATAAGAACTATAGAGTGGATATTAAGGGTAATATCATGAACGTAGATCTTATCCCTATTCGACTTGGAGAATTTGACGTTATCTTGGGAATGGACTGGTTATTCAATTACGGGGCTGTAATTGATTGCCAAAAGAAGCGTATTAACCTT
The DNA here is from genome assembly GCA_020205615.1 of Panax quinquefolius. Classification (NCBI taxonomy): domain Eukaryota; kingdom Viridiplantae; phylum Streptophyta; class Magnoliopsida; order Apiales; family Araliaceae; genus Panax; species Panax quinquefolius. The sequence goes on from CM035164.1 coordinate 19,860,259, forward strand.
ATGACTCCGACAAAGGTTGTGTTTTATGGTAGCAAGTCGCCTAGATAAGCGAGTTATCTGACGATGATGCAGGCCAGGAAGTTGTTAAGACAGGGCTGTGTAGGATGTTTAGCTTACATAGTCGACAATCGTAAAGAGAATGCGAAAGTAGAGGAAATACCGGTAGTGAGAAACTTCGTCGATGTCTTTCCAAACGATTTGCCAGGACTTCTGCCAGATAGAGAGGTTGATTTCGTGATCGATTTTGCGCCATGAACGGCTCTAATATTGAAAGCACCGTACCGAATGGCACCGGTAGAGATGAAAGAATTAATGGTACAACTACAAGAATTACTGGACAAGAAGTACATTCAACCTAGCGTATCGCCGTGGGGAGCGCCGGTGTTGTTTGTGAAGAAGAATGATGGAATGATGCGGCTCTACATATATTACAGAGAACTGAATAAGGTTACGATTAAGAATAGATATCCATTACCGAGGATCGATGATCTGTTTGATCAATTGAAAGGAGCGAAATATTTTTCCAAGATAGACTTGAGGAGTGGTTATCATCAACTGAAGGTGAGACCCGAGGATGTACCGAAGACATCGTTCAGAACACGATATGGTCACTACGAATTTTTGGTTATGTCGTTTGGTCTAATGAATGCTCCCGCATCATTTATGGGATTAATGAATGGTGTGTTCAAACCGTTTTTGGACAAGTTCGTAGTGGTATTTATAGAGGACATTTTTGTTTATTCGAAAACCAATGAAGAACATGAAGAGCATTTGAGATTAACGTTGGAAGTGTTGAGGAGGGAGAAGTTGTATGCCAAGTTTTTGAAATGCTAATTTTGGATCGAGCGGGTGCAATTTCTTGGGCATGTGATCGATAAAAATGGAATTTAGGTAGATCCATCCAAAGTTGAAGCCATGATTAACTGGGATCAGTCAAGGACGTCGTCAGAAGTACGAAGTTTTCTTGGATTAGCAGGATATTACAAAAGATTCATACAATACTTTTCCAAGATCGTAACTCCGTTAACGAATTTAACTCGAAAAGCCATAAAATTTGTTTGGACGGAGAAGTGTGAGAAAAGCTTTCAAGAATTGAAGAAGAGGTTGAGTACATCACCTGTGTTGTCTCTTCCGGACGATACAAGAAATTTTGTTGTTTATAGTGATGCGTCGCATAAATGACTTAGTTGTGTGCTAATGCAAAGTGGCAAAGTCATTGCGTATGCATCACGACAATTGAAGGATTATGAAAAGAGGTATCTAACCCACGACTTGGAGTTAGCTGCAGTAGTTTTTTCTTTGAAAATCTGGAGGCACTATCTCTACGGGGAGAAGTGTGAAATATATACAGAACACAAGAGTCTGAAATACATTTTTACACAAACGGACTTGAATATGCGCCAAAGAATGTGGTTGGAGTTAATTAAGGACTACGACTGTGAGATTTTATACCATCTGGGTAAGGCAAATGTCATTGCCGATGCCTTAAGTAGAAAGGGTCGGGAGAAGGTGATGATGTTAACCGATCAGGAGAAGCTAATTTTGGAAATGGAGAAACTGGAGTTGAAAGTGAAGTATCCTATAGAAATTGATGAGAAGCTATTTCGGATGCAATCTGGTACAACCCTACTGGATAAAGTTAAGGAGTCTCAACTTCAGGATGATGAATGCAAAAAGGTGATAAGGAAGATATCTAAACGAACTGAACTAAGATTTAAGATGGATAAGGAAGGAATACTGAGATTTGAAAGCAGAATTTGGGTATCGCCAGTACTAGAGATTAAGGAAGACATTTTGAGTGAGGCTCATAGATCACGATATTCAATTCACCCTGGTAGTACCAAGATGTATCAAGATCTTCGACAACACTTCTGGTGGCCAAATTTGAAACGTGATGTTGCAGAATGTGTTGCCAAGTGTCTGACCTATCAGAAAGTGAAAGCAGAACATCAGAGACCAAGTGGGTTGCTACAACCGTTGGAGATCCCAGAATGGAAATGGGATTATATTACAATGGACATCGTGGTTGGCCTTCCGACGACTTAGAAAGGTTACGATGCAGTATGGGTTATCGTTGACTGACTGAAGAAATCCGCACACTTTCTTCCGATAAAAATCAGATTCAACTTAGATCAGTTGGCAAAGTTATATGTAAAAGAGATTGTTTCGAGGCACGGAGTGCCGGTGTCAATTTTTTCCGATAGGGATCCGCGCTTTACATCGAACTTCTGGAAACGTCTATAGGAATGCATGGGTACGCAATTGCGGATGAGTACAACATATCACCCTCAGATAGATGGACAGAGTGAAAGAATGATTCAGACATTAGAAGATATGCTAAGAGCCTGTGTAATGGACTTTAAAGGCAATTGGGATGATCACCTACCGTTAGTAGAGTTCGGCTATAATAACAGTTACCAAGCTAGTATTGGCATGCCGCCTTATGAAGCGTTATACGGCATAAAGTGCAGAACTCCGCTTTATTGGGATGAAGTTGGCGAAAGACAGTTGCTAGGGCCAGAATTGGTACAACAGACAACAGAAATAGTCAAAGTAATCCGAACACGACTAGTAGCAGCTCATGATAGGCAGAAGAAATACGCCGATCCACATCGTAAAAATATTAAGTTTGAATCGGGTAGTTATGTATTCTTGAAAGTCTCTCCCTAGAAGGGAAAGATCAAGTTCGGAAAGAAAGGAAAATTAAGCCCAAGATTCATTGGACCATTTGAAGTACTGCGAAGAATCGGAGAAGTTGCGTATGAGGTAGCCCTACCTCCAACACTCGAGAATGTCCACAACGTCTTCCATGTTTCTATTTTACGACCCTATAAACCCGATTACAAGCATGTAATTGAATACGAACCCCTACATTTTTAAAAAGACTTATCTTACGAAGAAATTCCCGTTCAAATTGTTGACAGAAAAGAACAAGTTCTCAGAAATAAAGTAATACCTTCTGTTAAGGTAATTTGGAGGAACCACAACGTTTGAAGAAGCTACGTGGGAACTCGAAGAGAATATGATGAAGAATTACCCTCATTTATTTACTTAAATTATGTGTGCGATTAGGGGACGTAATCTTTGTAAGGGGGAGAATGTAACAATTGAATTTATTGAGTCGTGATTCTGGGGACAGAATCCTTTTAATGGGAGAAAGATGTGACATAAAATTCATCTGTAAGGGCCATATGGCCATATTTTATACTCTACAACTTCAAGAAACTATATACAACAGATTTCTATGAATTTGATGTTATGAAAATATTCAAGATATAGTTAAACATGTTATGATAACATATTAACACGTATATACACTTAATCATTCTTGTGATTTAATGAGATTTTTGTAATTTAATTTTAATATTTATTGAATTAAATAAATATTTTCGATGATTTAATTATTAGATTAAATAATTAATTGATGAAGTTGTGGTAGATTAATTTAATTATATGTGTTATATTTATTAAATTAATATGGAGAATATTTATTATTCAAGTATGTATTTATGTGAGCTTATTGAATTAAAAGAAATATTTAATAAGCTAATGTTATTTTAATTAATTTAATAATTAATTAGAGATTTAATAATTTGACATTATTAATGAATGAGAAATTCAATTATGCAACTATATGAATTAATGAGAAATTATTTTATTTTATTTAAAATAAATTAAACTAGATATTTGATTTATTTTATAAAGGGTGTGGCATGTTTTCAAACTATATTATAAAGGTTTTATTAAATTAACTTGATATAAGCTTTTAAGGCTAGCCAAATGAGGCCTTAAGAGGAGTTGGGGGCAGTTAAACCACGTATGGAGACTGACCTCAACTCTGCGCATAAAGGCTCAGTTGGCATTATTCTACGTATTCTTCATTTTAGAGTAAATTGAGAGTCAAAGAGAATTCAGAGAATTGTTAAGTGAATTGTGATTGAAAAGAGTTGAGAATGAATTCATCTCCTGCGAATTTACATTATACGCTTTGGGTAATCTCCTCCTTCCCAAATTTTAAATTTACGTTGTTTATGTTTTTATAAAAATGGCTTTCAAGTTTACTGTAAAGTCTCTGTAAGTTGGAAAGAGTAAGGATTATGTGCATGTATGTGTTAAGATGTATCATATCGTATTTGATTATATATAATATAGATTCCCATATCATCAGTTTCATAATTACAACGTATGTTATGGCCTCAAAATTTACAGAGTATGGAATATGGCCATATGGCACTTATACGTGATTTTAATATGCTAAACATAAATTGTTTTGTAAAATTCACACTCATATATGATTATGCATGATAAAATGAAGGAATCAAACTCCAAATAAACAGAATTGGTGTTATAATGAACCCTTAATGTTGATTTTCATGTCTTGTATTGAAAAATCTCAAGAAAATCAAGAACAGTAAATTATATGTTTTGATTATGCAAAATTATGTGTTTTAACATGTTAAAATCATGCTAGAAGGATTAAGTAGTGATCATATATGTATTACAGTGTTTGGGCATGTCTAATTTCGTGTAAAAATAAACTAATTAGAAGTTATGGCCATATTATGTGTTCTTCACAGAACATATAATTTTACTTGTGCTTGATTTTTGGCGTAATTTGGCCTTGTTATGTTCACGAAATCGAAATCATGAAATCGAAGTCTGGTAAACCACGCTTCCTACGCATGTTACAAACTAAATTACCATTTACTAAGGCAAAAAAAATAAAATAAAAAAAAATTAATAATAAAAAAATAAAATAAATATTCGATAAAAATTATTATTAAAATATTTATAAAATAAATTAAATACTTTAATTGAGATATTATGGAATAAAATAAATATTTGATGAAAATTATTATTAAAATATTTATAAAATAAATTAAATATTTTAATAGAGATATTTATGGAAAAAAATAAATATTCGATGAAAATTATTATTAAAATATTTATAAAATAAATTAAATATTTTAATTGAGATATTATAGAATAAAATAAATATTTGATGAAAATTATTATTAAAATATTTATAAAATAAATTAAATATTTTAATTGAGATATTTATGGAATAAAATAAATATTCGATGAAAATTATTATTAAAATATTTATAAGTAAATATTTTAATTGAGATATTTATGGAGTAAAATAAATATTCGATGAAAATTATTATTAAAATATTTATAAAATAAAGTAAATATTTTAATTGAGATATTTATGGAATAAAATAAATATTCGAAGTGGAAATTATTATGAAATAATTTATTCGAGTGTAATAATAGTAAGAGAATGAAAATATTCTAATTTAATTAAGTAATTAAACTAGAAGGGTAATGATTTGTTAAATAAAGTGGAGTTTATATTAAATAATTAAGTGAAAATGTAACTAATGAATGTCGTGAATACATATGGTATGTGTGTAGGATTTGTGGTGAACGGAAGTAGTAATCGTTTAGCTTTCACGACGTGGCAAGTTTCCTAACCCTACTTGTTATCATTATTCAAGTTTATAAATCAAGTTCAGTTTGTTATATTAAAGATTATCTATCATTTCAAAGTATGATTCTGTTATACAATACTTATTCTATTGTATACCTCTTAAGATTCTTATTCAATTTAATTATCATTTATTGTTGAACCTTATTAGACTAGCGAACCCTTAACTGATTTGACTAGTCCATAGTTGATTTAACGCTCTAAATTTCGTAACCCTTATTGAATTTTCCAAACCAAACTTCCTTTGGTGCGGACTCGATGTCAAATCGAGATGAACAACCTCAGATAGGGATTTCTTATGCGTTAGCGTTAAGATATTGTGTACATTATGATACTAAGGGCTGATCCCCCTAAGTACGAGTAGAAGAGTCCATTGTCTTATGACTGTTAAAGGTTTCAAGTATAACCCTTGATAACCTAGGACATAGTTCAAGGTCTTATGACCCTCAGAAATCTTTTGAATTCTTGTTATTTATTCTTGATTCAAAAGTTGAGCTTTTATTTCAGAAGTCTTTGATTCACTCTCATGTTATTATATATTGTTATTTCATTTTTATACTTGTGGGCAATCATGATCACTCTTGCGTAATAATAATATTTTAGTTAAGAACGAAAGGTACGATGAGCCTTCTACTAGCAAAGGCAAGGGCAAAGCTAATAAGTGATGAAGACTTTTTATTTAATTTTTAAGAATGTTATTGTTAAGACTTGATGTTGTTTAAGACTTATTATTTGTTTATGTTTCTGCACAGATGTTTAAGGTTAGTTTGACCTGGGATTGTATTTATTATTCAAATGTTGTAACCCCATAAGGGGAGGATTTATTTCTATCTATTGCATGGATTGCATTTATTATGGGTAGATAGATAGATAATATTTGTACAGTGAACACAAAATCATGTGAAAATTTAAGTACCTGGATTTGGGGGTGTCACAATTACTCTTTTTCAATTATAGAGCTTTTATAGAATTTGAAAACCATTTTCATAAAAATATAACAACGTAATTTGAAATTGGTGAAAGGAATTACCCAGAGTATAGATTAGTAGAGATGATCCTTAATGATCCTTTCTCAGATACTTGTTTGATCACACACTCACAATTTCCCTCAAAATTTCTTAATTCTCTCTGATTTTCCTTTTCCAGACTTAGCCAAATGAAAGAAGAAGACGACGTATTAAATTTATAAAAAAAACTGAGCGCAGTTGTGGTGGTCAGTTAACCCATCATGTGTTAACTGCTCTCAACCTCCCCTAAGGCCTTGTTTGGTCATTCTTAAAACTCAACAGAAGGTATTATGAGGATAATTCTTCATCACGTAGCTTCTTCAGCATTGTGGTTCCTCCAAATTACCTTAACAGAAGGTATTACTTTATTTTTGAGAACTTGTTCTTTTATGTCGACAATTTGAACAGGAATTTCTTCGTAAGATAAGTCTTTTTCAAAATATAGGGGTTCATATTCAATTACATGCTTGTAATCGGGTTTGTAGGGTCGTCAAACGGAAACATGGAAAACGTTGTGGACATTTTCGAGTGCTAGAGGTAAGGCTACCTCATACGAAACTTCTCCGATTCTTCGCAGTACCTCAAAGGGTCCAATGAATCTTGGGCTTAATTTCCCTTTCTTTCCGAATCTGATCTTCTCTTCCAGGGAGAGACCTTCAAGAACACATAACTACCCGATTCAAACTCAATATTTTTACGGTGTGGATCGGTGTATTTCCATGTCTGAATCGTTCTTTCACTCTGCTCATCTGTTTGAGGGTGATATGCCGTACTCATTCGCAATTGCGTACCCATGCATTCCTATAGACGTTTCCAGAAGTTCGATGTAAAGCGCGGATCCCTATCGGAAACAATTGACATCGGAACTCCATGCCTAGAAACAATTTCTTTCACATATAACCTTGCCAACTGATCTAAGTTGAATCTAATTTTGATTGGAAGGAAGTGTGTGAATTTCGTCAATCGGTCAACGATAACCCATACTGCGTTATAGCCTTTCTGAGTTGTCGGAAGGCCAACCACGAAGTCCATCGTAATATATTCCCATTTCCATTCTATGATCTCCAACAGTTGTAGCAACCCACTAAGCCTCTGATGTTCTGCTTTCACTTTTTGATATGTCAGACACTTGGCAACACACTCTGCAACATCACATTTCAAATTTGGCCACCAGAAATATTGTCTAAGATCATGGTACATCTTGGTACTACCAGGGTGAATCGAATATCGTGAGCTATGAGCTTCGCTCAAAATGTCTTCCTTAATCTCTAGTACTGGTGGTACCCAAATTCTGCTCTCAAATCTCAGTATTCCTTCCTTGTCCATCTCGAATCTCGGTTCGGTTCCTTTGGATATCTTCTTTTACACCTTTTTACATTCTTCCTCTTGAAGTTAAGCCCCCTTAACGTTATTCAGTAGGGTTGTACCAAATTGTATCTGAAACAACTTCTCATCAATTTCCATAGGATACTTTACTTTCAATTCCAACGTCTCCATGGCTGAAATTAACTCCTTCTAAGCAGTCAACATCATCAATTTCTCCCGACCCTTTCTACTTAAGGCATCGGTAACCACATTTTCCTTACCCGGATGGTATAAAATCTCACAATCATAGTCCTTAATTAACTCCAACCACCTTCTTTAGCGCATATTCAAGTCCTTCTGTGTAAAAATATATTTCAGACTCTTGTGGTCTGTATATATTTCACATTTCTCCCCATAGAGATAGTGCCTCTAGATTTTTGAAGCAAAAACTACTGCAGCTAACTCCCAGTCGTGGGTCAGAAATCCCTTCTCATATTCCTTCAATTGTCGTGACGCATACGCAATGACTCTACCATTTTGCATAAGCACGCAACCAAGTCCTTTATGCGACGCATCATTATAAACAACAAAATTTCCCGTATCATCCGGTAGAGACAACACAGGTGCTATACTCAACTTCTTCTTCAATTCTTGAAAGCTTTCCTCACACTTATCCATCCAAACAAATTTCACAGCTTTTCGAGTCAAATTCGTTAACAGAGTTGCGATCTTGGAAAAATCTTGAATGAATCTTCTGTAATATCCTACCAATCCAAAAAAACTTTGTATTTCCGATGGCGTTCTTGGCTGATCCCAGTTTATCACGGCTTCGACTTTGGATGGATCTACCGAAATTCCGTCTTTATCGATCACATGTCCAAGAAATTGTACCCTCTCAATCCAAAATTCGCATTTCGAAAACTTGGCATACAACTTCTCCCTTCTTAACGACTCTAACGTTAACTTCAAATACTCTTCATGTTCTTCCTTGGTTTTCGAATATACCAAAATGTCATCTATAAATACCACTACGAATTTGTCTAGAAACGGTTTGAACACTCCATTCATTAATCCCATGAACGTTGCAGGAGCATTCGTTAGACCAAATGACATTACCAAAAATTTATAGTGACCATATCATGTTATGAACGATGTCTTCGGTACATCCTCTGGTCTCACCTTCAATTGATGATAACCACTCCTCAAGTCTATCTTTGAAAAGTATCTCGCTCCTTTCAATTGATCAAACAGGTCATCGATCCTCGGTAATGGATATCTATTCTTAATCGTGACCTTATTCAGTTCTCTATAGTCGATGCAAAGTCGCATTGTCCCGTCCTTCTTCTTCACAAACAACACCGACACTCCCCATGTTGATACGCTTGGTTGAATGTACTTCTTATCCAGTAATTCTTGTAGTTGTACTATTAATTCTTTCATCTCTACTGGTGCCATTCGGTAAGGTGCCTTCGATATTGGATCCGTTCCTAGCGCCAAATCGATCACAAACTCAACTTCTCTGTCTAGCAGAAGTCCTAGCAGATCATCCAGAAATACGTCGGTGAAGTCCCTCACTACTGGTATCTCCTCTACTTTCAGATTCTCTTTACGACTGTTGACTATGTAAGCTAAATATCCTACACAACCTTGTCTTAACAACTTCCTGGCCTGCATCATCGTCAGACAACTCGCTTGTCTTGGAAATTTACTACCATAAAACACAACCTTTGACGAAGTCATAAAGTTAATACGCTTCTTCTGGTAATCAATTATAGCCCCGTAATCGAATAACCAGTCCATACCCAAAATAACATCAAATTCTCCAAGTCGAATAGGGATAAGATCTACGTTCATGATATTACCCTTAATATCCACTCTACGCTTCTTATATGCGCATTTACTTGAGGATTATTTCTCTATTCGCAATTTCTATATTCATGGGGTGTTCTAACTCATCCTTAGGCAATTCTAAGTTCTTAGCAAAGTCATCGGATATAAATGAACAAGTAGCACCCTAATCAAATAATACATAAGCATTAACTTTATTGATCGAATGATACCGACACCACACCACGAGATTGCATCCGCATCCCGCATGTATCATGTTGAATGTCCCGCGGTCGATCGGTTGATTCATGGTTGGTCTTGTGATAGTCGTATGCCTTCACCTTCTTGCTTCCTCTATTTCCTCCCCGATCCTTCCCTCCGCATCCCTTCTTAGACAATCCTTGCAAGATGATCCTTTGAGCCACAAGTGAAGCAGGTACCCTTCTTTAAGTTATATGCATATTAGGTGCTATGTGGCCTTCCTGACCACAATTGTAGCACACTCGTTTACCCTTCATATACACACCCAAATGAGCTTTCCCGCATGTCGGGCACGCTTCGATCCTCTTCTTCTGACCTCCTTGCTGATTTCCAATTGATGAGTTGTCAGACCACCTTCTCTTCTGATTGTTACCACCTCTCGTGTTACTTCCACTACCCTTGTTAATTCCTTTATTTTCACTCTTCTTCTTCTTCTTCTTCTGATCCTGATTATATTTGGTTACCGCATCACTTCCACCTTCAGCGAGTATGGTTTTCTCCAATACTCTAGCGAACGTCTTCAGTTGAAACAATGGCACTTTACTATACAACCAGGGCTTCAGTCCTTATTCAAACCTTTTTTCTTTTCTCTCATCTGTGTGCACTTGATATGTGGCAAACCTAGCCAACTCATTGAATTTTGCTGCATAGTCTAGCATTGACATATTCCTCTGTTTCAACTCCAGAAACTAGACCTCCATTTGGTTCTGTGAGCTGGTCGGGAAATACATCTCGAAAAACATCTCCTTAAACCTCTCCCAGGTAATCACACCTTCTCCTCCATGGACCTTGTTTGTTTGCCACCAATAACTGGCTTCGGATTTTAGCATGAACGTTGCGTAGGCGGTTTTTTGGTCCCCCTAACTCTGGCGACATCAAAAACTTTTTCCATCTCCATAACCCAAGTCTGAGCTTCTATCGAGTTCATGGAGCCTTTAAACTCTGGCGGTCCCACCACCTTGAAATCCTTAAACGTAGTATTCAGTGGAGCTTGAGGTTGATTATGCATCGCTCCAGTTAATAAGTTCACCAATTACTGAACGGGGTTAGCATTGTCGTTGTTGTTGTTATTGTTATTCATCGGTTCTTCTTAAGCTTGTTGACGGTTCTGTCTTCTTCTCGGCTGCATATTTCTGTTACAAATATATGTTTATTAGATCTTTATTAAATTCTTGAAATAGTTAAGGCTTAACTCAACAATCTAACATAATCACACACACACACACACATATATATATTCAAATTGAAAGTTTTAACATCAAACGATAGCATCACTGCTATTTACATCAACTATCCCAAGATGAAAAATCTACAGGATTTAAAAACATTAAAATATTCCTTTGTTTAAAAAACACATCGGAATTACATCTAAATATCAGATAAGTTTTCACATAATTAAACAAATCCTATCACTACCTGTTAAGGCGCTGAATAACCTTGCTACGTTCCTCTTCTATGATGCGGGACATCGTCCGGCGATCTAGCATGTACGATGGTAGTCCTTTGAAATGAATCGGGTATCTCATAACTCGATCCTGAGCCTCATCCATTGCATTTTGAAGAGTAGGATACGTCTCCCCAAGCTTAGCCTTCTTCGCACGACAATCCTCTTCTGCAAGATCAGCACGACATGACTCTCTTACCCAGCCCTCCTCTGTTATGGTCAGCCTTTCTAAGCTCTCTTTCAGTTCCTTCTTCAACTTCTCTATTTCTTCGGACTTCTCCTCGGTTTGACCCTTCTTGTGAACCAAATCCCACTCCACATTTCCTAGACGTGTGTGAAGAGTCACAACCTCCCTATCCTTCTACTCGATGGTAATTTGCTGAATAATAGCCCGCTCAGTCAGATTCTGGACGGTGTCACGTAACTCTACGTTACGATCATATAACTTGTCGTACATCTCAGCATCGATGGAGTTTGGTGGAAACTCCTCTTCTTCCTCCTCAGGATCCTCATCTGGATCAGTCTCAGGCTCATGCTCCTGACCAACAACAGGGATCAATGGAGATGGCTCTCTCTGTACCAACTGCTCCCTGACGACATAAATATCTCGGGGCACCTCCTCTGTGGGTACTCAGGGTTCCTTCTCCCTAGCTCGACTAGCTCCTCCAACTTTCGACATCCTAACAACATAGTTTTAAGTTTTAGTTACTAAGTCATACTAGTGAGCACATAATTTAACACATAAGCACATAAAGTCTTTTATTATCTTCAATGAATTAAGAAATTCATTTCTTAGAACTCGATAAGATTTTTCCATCACTATGTTCTTCCTATAAGGCTACTACCTAAGGTTGTTCCCCCACCTAAGGTTCATAACCTACAGCTTTGATACCAACTTGTGACACCCCCAAATCCGGGTACTATGATTCCCACATGATTTGGTGTTCACTATACAAACATCATACATCTATCTACCCATAATAAATGAAAACATAAATAGATAAAAATAAATCCTCTCCTTAAGAAGTTACAACATCTGAAATAATTACATCAATCCCAGGTCATACTAACCTTAAATCTTAACTGCGGAAACATAACAATTTATAATCTTACACAACATCAACATAAGTCTAAAACATAAATTCAACATCACATAAAACAAAAAGTCTTCATCACTTGTTAATCTTGCCCTTGCCTTTGCTAGTAGAAGGCTCGTTGGACATTTCGTTCTTAACTACAATGTTATTATTGCGCAAGAGTGAACACGATTGCCCACAAGTATAATAATAAAATAACAATATAATAACATGCGAGTGAATCAAAGACTTCTGGAAATAAAAACTTAACTTTTGAATCAAGAATGAATAACAAGAATCAAAAGATTTCTGAGGGTCATAAGACCTTGAACTAGGTCCTAGGTTATCAAGGGTTATACTTGAAACCTTTAACAGTCATAAGATTATGGACTCTTCTACTGCATTTCTTAGGGATCGACCCTTAGTACCATACTGTGCACAATATCTTAACACTAACACATAAGTAATCCCCTATACAGGGTTGTTCATCTTAGTTTGACATTAGAGTCCGCACCAAAGGAAGTTTGGTTTGGATAATTCAACAAGGGTTCTAAAATTTAGAACGTTTATCAACTAAAGACTAGTCGAATCATTACGGGTTCGCTAGTCTAACAAGGTTCAACAATAACTGATATTTAAATCGAATAATAATCTCAAGAAGTATACAATAGAATAAGTATTGTATAACAGAATCATACTTTGAAAATATTAGTAATCTTTAATATAACAAAATTAAACATGATTAATAATAACGAGAATTTGCTCGATGTAAGTTTATAACTTGAATAACGATAACAAGTAGGGTTAGGAAACTTGCCTCGTGCGTAGATTACACGTTAATTATACACGTTCCTTGATTTAATCCTACATACCATTTACATTCATAATACCGGTTAATTATCACATAACTAGTCATCAGAAGTTCATTCTTTTTGTTTAAACTCGGGTTATAACTATACTTAGTCCAATTACCACACTTGTTTTCACATTATATCACACTACATGAACAATAATCTAACTATGCGTTCAATAATTCAATCAACATATAAATGTCTTATTGACATGTTAAGAATCTATTTTAACGTCTCATTATACGTCTAACATATTCTTATATACATTAGATTAGGTTACTATCACGTTCTTAGACTTGAACAATTAGAAAATTTTCATTTCTGGCCATTCTGCATAGTGGTGCTACGCCACCATGTTATTTTTGTTTCTCATGGCATGGTATATGCTTATTTGTCCTTTAGCGCATGCACATGGGCCTTTAAAGCATAGAGTCATGGCTATTGCATGCATGAATCCAAGACCGATTCTGCAATTCGCGAAAAATGCAGAACATTGCCAAAACCTCCAATTAATTTATTTTTACACGAATTTAGACATACCCAAACACTGTAATACACATATAACTACTACTCAACCCTTCTAATATTATTTTAAGAAGTTAAAACACATAATTAACAAAATCAACACATGTAATTTTACTGTTCTTGATGTTCTTGAAAGTTTTTGAATACAAAACATAAAAATCGACACTACGGGTTCGTTATAACACTGAATCTGTTCATTCGAAGTTTGATTCCTTCATTTTAATATACATAATCATATTCAATATAAATTTATGATACAACATATGATTTAACACAAAAAATTCATCCGTAAGGGCCATATGGCCATATTTTATACTCTGCAACTTCAAGAAACTATATACGACAAATCTCTATGAATTTGATGTTATGAAAACATACAAGATATAGTTAAACATGTTATGATAACATATTAACACGTATATACACTTAATCATTACTCTTTTTCAATTACAGAGCTTTTATAGAATTTGAAAACCATTTTCATAAAAATATAACAACGTAATTTGAAATTGGTTAAAGGAATTACCCAGAGTATAGATTAGTAGAGACGATCCTTGATGATCCTTTTTCAGATACTTGTTTGATCACACACTCACAATTTCCCTCAAAATTTCTTAATTCTCTTTGATTTTCCTTTTCCAGACTTAGTCAAATGAAAGAAGAAGACGACGTATTAAATTTATAAAAACACTGAGCGCAATTATGGTGGTCAGATAACCCATCATAGGTTAACTGCTATCAACCTCCCCTAAGGCCTTGTTTGGTCATTCTTAAAACTCAAACCCATTTATTTTGGTAAACTGCTTATATTATAGTTTAATAATGTCACACCCCTTTATAAAATAAATAAAATATTTAAGTTAAACAAAATATATTAATTTATCATTAATTCACATAGTCATATACTTAATTTTCTCATTTATTAATTATGTCAAATTATTACTTTTCCCATTAATTATTAATTTAAATAAAATAATATTAGGCTTATTAATTATTTCTTTTAATTCAATAAACTCACATAATTACATACTTTGAATAATAAAATTATCCACATTAATTTAATAAATATAACACATATAATTAAATTAATCTATCACAACTTCATCAATTAATTATTTAATCTAATAATTAAATCATCAAAAAATATTTATTTAATTTAATAAATATTAAAATTAATTTACAAAATCTCGTTTGTCACATCTTTTCCCCCTTAAAAGGATTATGTCCCAAGAATCACAACTCAATCAATTCGACCCATTACATTCCCCCCCCCTACAAAGATTCCGTCCTCAGAATTGCTTACACACAATTTAAGTAAATAAATGAGGATAATTCTTCATCACGTAGCTTCTTCAGCATTGTGGTTCCTCCAAATTACCTTAACAAAAGGTATTACTTTATTTCTGAGAACTTGTTCTTTTCTGTTGATAATTTGAACAAGAATTTCTTCGTAAGATAAGTCTTTTTCAAAATATAGGGGTTCATATTCAATTACATGCTTGTAATCGGGTTTGTAGGGTCGTAACACGGAAACATGGAAAACGTTGTGGACATTTTTGAGTGTTGGAGGTAAGGTTACCTCATACGCAACTTCTCCGATTCTTCGCAGTACCTCAAAGGGTCCAATGAATCTTGGGCTTAATTTCCCTTTCTTTCCGAACCTGATCTTTCTCTTCCAGGGAGAGACCTTCAAGAACACATAACTACCCGATTCAAACTCAATATTTTTACGGTGTGGATCGGCGTATTTCTTTTGCATATCTTGAGATGCTACCAGTCTTGATCGGGATGTTCATACTTAGTCTGGAATCCGAACCAAAACAATTTGATTGGATACAAAAAGGTTTTATCATATTCAACGATATTTTTAAATCTGTATCTAGCTGATCAAATAGCTTAGACAGCTTATATATATATATATATATATATATATATATATATATATATATATATATATATGAACATGTGTTTAATTACAATGATTACCCAAGTGAGGACACTTGTATGACCATATTTCAAAATTAACGAACAGAATATATATATGAGTTATATAATATAATATCATGTTGATAGATAATGATCGGATATAATATATACGACACTAGGGTTAATAATCTAGTACAATAATAATATAATTTTGAATCTTCTTACTCATGTCCATTGCATAGAGGAAATGCAAAGGTATGATACTTTCCTGGTCTGCTGCTTACAATACGCAACTTAGATTTGTCTTTTATATAGCAACCTATCAGTAATAAGATCATTTTACTGATTAGAATAACATATCGTACTGCTTATTGCAATCAGCACATAACCTAATCACATTGTCACACATATTCATCAGTCAGTGAATCACAAATAAACATTAATACAATCAAAATATCTAAGTCCGGATCAATTTATGAAACATGTCGGTGTACCGACGACTTTACCGGGTAATTATCGAGTCTAAGACTCTATCATGTAATTCCACATCTGTAAGTATTAGTCATATTATTTTTAAATGACTTATAATAATTTTAAAATATTTATTATAATTTATGATGAATTTTCAAACATCGAAATCATTATTAAATAATTTAAATATTAAACAATTCTATTAACATTAATATTTAATTAATATTAAACCATTAATGAAGCCATTGCTTAAGTGTTAAAATTATTTATAATAACTCAAAATACTTTTAAAGTATTAATATTATCCTTAAATGATTTTTAAAAGAATTAAAATCATTTTTAAATAATTACCATTAATATTTAATTATTAATGTCTTATTCATCAAAATATAAAAAGTCCTTAATTATAACTTAAAATATGTTTAATCCATTTATTTCCTTTTTAGATTTTAAAATCAATAAAACTATTTTTAAATTATTTATTTAATATTATTATTAAATAACTCTAATATCATTAATATTAAATTAATAATCATTAATATTAAATTATTAATGAAATTATCCTTTAAATATTAAAAGTTATATTATATAACTTAAAATATCTTTAAACACTTTATTTTCATTTTAAATGATTTTTATAATAATAAAATCATTTTAAACTAATTTATTTAATATAATTATTAAATAACCTTAATATCATTAATAATAATTAATTAATGGAATTTACCTTTAAATATTGAAAGTTATATTTTATAACTTAAAATACTTTTAAATACCTTATTATTATTTAAAATAATTTTTAATATAGTAAAATTAATTTTAATTTATTTATTTAATTCATTTATTAAATAATTTAATTATCATTAATATTAATTTATTAATGAATTTCATCACAAAATATTAAAAGTCATTAAAAATAACTTAAAATATTTTCTTATATCATAATATAATTTTAAATGATTTTTTATGTATTAAAATCATTTTTAAATAATTTATTTTAAATTATAATTAAATAAATTAAATACCTTTAATATTCCAAAAATATTAAATATTTATAAAATATATTCAAAATAAATAAAAACTAATTTTCTGACTTTAAAATAATTTTTAATAATTTATAATGTATTTTTAATAATTTAAAACTATTTTTTTCTATTTATTTAATTAAAACAATTAATTTCTGAAAATATTTGTCGCTAAAGGGCCCTATAGCGACGAAACTGTCGCTATAGGTGTTCTTGAGCTGTTCTTCATGTTCTTGAGTCTGACAGACAGTTAGTAAGGTGCCTCGTTTGACCAACAAACTCTATCAAATTATAATGTTTTTGGACACGGTAAGATATTGGCCTTGTAGTACTATTGTAGTACTACAAATGTCACGCAAGATCGGGGTCAGATTACAACATACAAGCAAGATATGAACCTTCAAAGTTGCTGTCAGATGAAATCTGGGTTTTCTAGGTAACCCAGAAACCCAGCAGCTTCGAGCGTCCATTTTTGGGGTAGATTATTTCTATGTTCTGGTCTTGATTCAAGTGATCACAAATTATCCTTTGGTCAAACGCTGTCAGAAGCTTTGTTCTAACAGTTTCTGGAAATTCCAGAAACTTCAAATTAGGTCGAGAAGGATACTTTGACCATCGATTACTATTAGTATGTTATTTATCCAAGTGATCTAGGAACATGAAACTGAAGAATACGTAACAGACTATAAACCGGTTTAAATAACAACAGCAAAACACATAACCAACTGACAGATCAAGGTTTGCAAAAATATTGTCGATGTCTTTGAAAACCCATTTCGGGTTACTCTAGAATTTATTTGATCGTCACGCCTTCATCCAATCTAAGCCACCAAGAATAACTCATGATCTAAACATCAAATGATCGAGATTTCACTTTCAGAATAAAGACCGCATACCAGACTATCGATCCAAAACATAAAACAACAAAAACACTTAACAGCCTTTGATCTACAAGGTCTGACATTCGTTGTCAGACCACAAAAATAATTTTTTCCAGATTTTTGAAAACACCAATTTCGTGTATTTAAATGTTATGGATCCACTAAATACTAACCCAGATCATTGACTAACACCTTATAAAACATGATTAAACATAAAAACCACAAATCCATTATAGCATACAAGATCAAAAATTTTAGTTTAGGTTTATACCTTTCTTGGATAATTTCTTGATTCAAAGCTTTTGATTTGCTATATGTGTTGGTGGGGCTTAAACATGGGACTGAAATACTTGCCAATTTCGTTGGTTAGAGAGAGAGGGACTTGGTAGTGAGTTGGTGTACAAATAAACTAAAAGTGAACTTTCTCTCTCTTTCAATCTATATATATATATGATAATACAATGTATATGGTTGAGATATAGACTGATTGCTGCTAATTTTGTCACATGGGGTTGGTAGAAGTTGGTCAACCACTCAATTTGTCTAGATCTTCAAGTAAGCTCAAATAATTCAAGAGGGGTATAATTGTCATTAGCCTTAAGAATTTAATGGCATTTTAGTCATTGGTCTAACCCTTAAGGTTCGGCCCTTAGGGTTTAACCCTAAGGTTTAGCACAAAATTGAAACATTTCTAGTTTAGGGTTTGTAAAATAAAATAAAATAAAATTTTAGTTTCTAAAAATTGTAATTAGGGGTTCTTAATATAGGTTAGGTTTCTAAATATATAGAACTTGCTAATTAGGTTTAGTTCCACTAATTAACATTAAACATTCTAATTTTGCAATTAGGGTTATCCAATTAGCAAATTAGGGTTTATATAGAAGATTAGGGTTTATAAATATTATTTAAGGTTTTCAAAATTAGGGTTTTTCATAATTAGCATTTAAATTCTATATTACGCAACATAAATCACATTACACAATCATTACACAGTCTTGGATCTCCCATTTAAGTTTTAGAGTAGGGTTAGATAAATTAATATATATTAGGGTTTGGTCATGATACATTAAAATTGTTCCACACACATACAGTACACATCTATAACACTGGCAAATAATAATATAATATTATAATTAATGTCATTAATCACATAACATAATTACTAGACAGATTTTAAAGTCTCGCTTAACTTCAAAACTAGGGTTTATCAGTAAAATTAGGGTTTTGCAGGTTATAATAAAACTGCTCCCCGGATTAACCTTACACACATAGCATAAATATTTATAACACTAACAAATAATAATATAATAATATTATTCTCATTCCTTGATAAAAATCTAAAATTAGGGTTTAGATTCCATATCTGATTTATCTGGCATATATACCTTTATTAATTAAGTTAAAATAATTAACTTAATTAATATAAATTAAATTCATATAATAAAATAAAATAATTATTATAATAATTCTAATAACCATTTCATATATTATTTAAATAATATAAATTATATTTTCATAGAAAGTAATAAAAACATTTCTACTATAAAATTAATTATTATAAGAATATAATTTATAATGATCAATAATTCTAAAACAAAATTATTTGTAAATATTCACGTAATAAATATATTTTTATTTATCAAATAAATACATATACACATTATTTTTGTCGACGTCGGGATTTTTGGGTGTCCCTTTCCGTTACTTGTTCTTTGGTGTTCACATTTTAGGTGAGATTTATTTGAAAAAACAAGTGAAAAAGGTCTGAGATGTATAATGTCGACGATGGGACTGTTAAGAGTTGCCAGTTGGTTTTTTAAATGGTTGTACCAACACAACCGATAAAAGGTTTGCACATTGACCCAATGAGGTGACACTGATATACGGGTCGGCGAAACCGAGATTCTTTTAGGGTCCGGGGACTTGGTTATGCGGGGGGAAGGTGTTAGGCACCCCCCGACATCCGTGTTACCACGATGACCGCCTCTTTTCAAGAAACTATTATCTGAGTGTGTGTATGTGTGTGTGGGTCAATGTGCTATTATATGGAAGTTGTGCGAGGCCTCATTCGAACCTATATACACAGGGTTTGAATATATGTAAAAATTCAGTTTTTAACAAGATATGGTAGTGATGTTTTATAAAAGAGGTTTTTCAAACCCTGATGCTCAATAGGAATTGACACCTTTTACACTCCCATTTTTTATTAAGTGATCGGCTGGATTGATTTTATTTTGACGAATGGGAGGCATCCGTACGAAAATAATATACAAAATAATGTCGACTTCCTCGTGGGTATGGAAACCATCTGAGGAAATTCAGACATCGCAGAATAATTTACAAGCTGCTTACAGCTAAAAAATGTCCATCACGGGAACCGAATCTAGATCCAATGGGATGAATCTGTGATCACATGATTCTTAGGCGCACAGAATGTTGCAATTTGTATAAGAGCAATAAGCAGGTATATATATATATATATATATATATATATATATATATATATACGGACATGATCACCAACCACGAAGCACCTCCATAGGGGATCAAAAATGTAAATAAAGCTGTTAAAAGCTATTAACCGCCACGGAGGAAACTCCAGGCGGGACAAAACATAAATAAAGCTGTAAAGCGATCAACTGCCACGAAGAAAACTCCAGGTAGGACGAATATATATATATATATATATATATATATATATATATATATATATATAAAAAAGCGATAAATGCAATTTGATGTAAAATCCGGCTCATCGAATAGAGTCCCACCACAGGTTCATATATATATATATATATATATATATATATATATATATATATATATATATATATATATATATAAAAGCAAGTAAAGCATTGCTGGATATAAAATCCAGGCTCATCGAGCAGTCCAACACACACAGTTAATATATATAAATGTATATATATATATATATATATAAAGCAATAAACGCTCGGAATCAAGTCTAGGCTCATCGAACAAAGTTCGACACATACGATATATATATAAATATATATATATAGAAAAACAAGTAAACGCTCCAAACCGAAGTCTAGGCTCAATCGAGGCATAACTCGAAAATGTTAGTTAATATATATATATATATATATATATATATATAAGTATATGTATATATAATATATATATACAGACTGGAATGAAACCACGGACCGAAGTCTGGGCCAAAGCAAGCAACACGACTCTCAACGTATAGAAGAGTGTGTGCAAAGATGAAGAGAAAGACTCTAAAGTGTGTGTGAGAAGGCTTACAGCTGACTGATAAAAAGGGCTTCTATATCTTTAGAGTAGGTAAACACTAGCTTTTGTGGGTACAAAAGGGGCTATATTTGAGCTCACATGTGTTTAGAAGTGGGAAAATAAACTGTATGGCGAGTGCAGAGCAAATTGTGTAGGGTTTCCCCGTCTTTTATCTCTTAAAAATTAGCACCCCAAGCCCTCTATTTATAGGCAATATGAGCCGCAGGTACTACCTACTTAGCAGCAGTGTACCTACTGGCGGTGCAGTCCGGCTCTCCAAGTTTGTTCGGGTCGGGTGTCTCAAGATCGTGCACTCGAACAATCGTAATGTCCACCCGATTTTGAGAAGTGCAATTCGGGCATCCGTTTGAGGTATCTGAGGACCTATTTTGGACCGCCGGTTGTCGAGAGTTATCTGATGGCATGGGATTAGAGTTTGTACGAAGTCATTGAAGATGGGACGATGCCCTCCGGTCTTCAAGCTTCAACTTTCATCCGTTACCCTGCACAATAGTCACTCGGGATTGGTTAATCTTGTGGGACATCGTTGCGTAGAGACGTGATGTGGCATTGTGTTGGACGAGATGACGATGTTGTCCCTCACCGGTGTTATCGCCGGATTGGGCTGATAAAGCAGACATTGCTCATACTTCGCTGAGATTGGACTGCTGCAATTGTTTGAAGGTCCTCATTGTCATCTTTGAGGTGTGCCTATCTTCCCGATGTTATTGCTGGGTTGGTACAGTGTATCTCGTTGTGAGTGCCGAGATTGAAGCTGATGGCATTTGAAACAAGCATTTCCGGGGTTATCTCTGAAACTGCATTCCTTGGGGTTATCACCAAGGTTGGAGGCTATTCCCATGGTTGGGACTGAGACTGGATACCTCGGGGTTATCTCCAAGATTAATCGGTCTTCTCCGGTGTGTGTTTCGGTATTGTATCTGCAGGTCTCGGGGTTATATCCGAGGTTGGAACTGTTTCTCCTAGAGTGTGATCTGGGGTTGATGCTGAACTCCCAGTAGTATCCGTTATGGATTTGGATTATCTTTCAGGTTTCTCTCTTAAAAGACGAATCTGTCATCTTGCAATGTCAGTAACAGTAGTATAGAAAATTTTAAGAGTCTACAGATGCCCCTCTTTATCATACTCAGGCATGGCGATGCATGGGTAGGATAAAG
This sequence comes from Panax quinquefolius, assembly GCA_020205615.1. Taxonomy (NCBI): domain Eukaryota; kingdom Viridiplantae; phylum Streptophyta; class Magnoliopsida; order Apiales; family Araliaceae; genus Panax; species Panax quinquefolius. The sequence continues at coordinate 19,882,788 of CM035164.1, forward strand.
AATCCTAGACACTTGAAACGCAAAAAGATAAACATGGTACTATGGATAGCAACATGATGTAAATGTATGATGCATGTGTATGTGGTTGTGGCCCAACATGCTGGGGATGATTGTTGGCTCCCTGTTGCTTCAACTGGGGATTGGCAATACTGACCTGATCTGATGTGCAAGCCGAATCTGTTAGGATGTTAATGTTGGAGTTATCACCAAATTCCTGTGTTCTTGATAACGACTTTATCCTGAAGGGGTACCTCTTATGTGTAAGAGATCTGTGGGGATAAAACTTGATCTGCTTTGAGGATGTGTATAACATATTCCATCATCTATCCTCTTTGATAATGTTGACCTTTCCTGGTTAGTATCGCCAGAATATGTCAAGATTCTGTTGGATTTACTGCCAACAACAAATGCTGTCAGGAATGCCTGACCTTCGTTGACGTGTGAATCAATGGCTGAAACATCCTGTGGGGTATACTGTCAAGGTTGCTTGACCTTTGCGACGTGAATCAACCACCAAAACTCGTGTGAGGAGATCGTCAAGGTTGCTTGACCTTCGCTGACGTGTAGATCAACGGAGCATTGCGTTGTGACCCCCGCCGGGGATCCATTGGGGAATATGAGCAGCTGGATATGAGAACCTCAAATAGCTCTAAAGCTCTAATAGGTTTAAATGTTATCGGCTGAAATGACGTCAAGGTTGCTTGACCTTCATTGATATGTGTGTCAACGGCTGAGCATGTGTTGCTAATCCCGCCGGAGATATATGTTGTAACCCGTCGAGATCTCATCGGGGACGCATGAGTGCGTGCGCAGCTCTACGAAACGATTCTCAACTCTTTGATGGGTTTACCTGCCATCGGCTGAAATAATGTCAAGGCTGCTTGACCTTCGTTGATAGAATTGTCAATGGATGAACGTGTTGTAACCCCCACCGGGGATCTACGTTGTAACCCCCATCAGGGACTCACGTTGTAACCCCTGTCGGGGACATACATTGTAACCCCCATCGGGGACATACGTTGTAACCCCCGTCGGAGACTCACGTTGTAACCCCCGTCGGGGATATACATTGTAACCCCCGTCGGGGACTCACATTGTAAACCCCGTCGGGGACATATGTTGTAACCCCCGTTGGGAACATACGTGGTAACCCCCGTTGGGGACTCACGTTGTAACCCCCGTCGGGGATATATGTGGTAACCCTCGTCGGGGATATACATTGTAACCCCCGTCGGGGACTCATTTAGGGTAACGACCCGGAGTTGGCGGCATCGGACCTGTACGAGGTATTGTCGGATGTGATTTATGACAAATGAGATCATTGGCAGGGTATACCTCATGTTCGGGTGACTACCAATGAGTGATATACAGATTCAAAGTCTCATCTGAGAAGACCAGGATTGTATGTTGTTTTGCTCAATCGAGTGGCATTTTTATTCCCGATTTGACCTTTCTAGTTCATAAGAACTCCTTTGCAACTCGAACTGGACCGAGCCGGAGGTGTGGGACCCACATAAGAGTGTCGTAGGTGTACCTGCTGCAGCCGCAGGTGGGCCTGTGGCCAATCGTGGATGATAAATTCCAGCAGATTGGTCTCACAAGTCACTTTCAACTTGCTTCGCAAAGAGAAAACCGCGAGCCATCTTGGATCTCTTTGAGTTCGGGTTGCTACGCAGAATTACATCACCGTACTAGTGTTCTACACTATCCTGGTAACGTATGCATGTATTTTTTCCAGTTTCTGTCCGTTGGATTATGAGATATTGTAGGAAATGCATCTAAACACATAGTAGTGATTATGTATGCACAAATGACTTGATAAAAAATATTCAACATAGTAAATGTTAGTATTAAACCATCTTTGAACATAATGATGTAAAAAATTTGACTTTTGAGACAGTCAAATGACATCTTTTTCCTCGCTATTTTTGTCCTATTTGAGGTCCAATGAGCAAAAGGTAGAAAGGCAAAATACTCCTAGCATTGAGGTTGGCCTTATGCATGATGATTTTGATTTTTAATGCATATATCGTATGTATATGACTTTGGGACGGTGTGTCTTCTTGAATGGCCACCTAGACATGCACAGTGTGCATGTGGATAGTCCTATTTTCAAAGGGACTATGGCAAAAAATTCCAAATGTAGGCATTGGGTAGTCATGCATTTTAACTCTATTATATGTTAAAGTAAATGCATGCATGCATATAGTCATAGATGCATTTAAAAGCTCCAGTAAAGAAATACCACACCCTTTACGAGGTGATTTGGAGACTGGTTGTCCGGATATTGATGGATCTGATCGATCAGCCGAAAGGGTTCTTACAGGACCGCTTCACGCGTCTGACGGGGATTCAAGTGCCTCATCCCTCGATTACGTCGAATGACCTCTTCGGGTTGGTGGAGGTGTGATACGATACGTCTGTCCGATGTTGAAGACGAGGAGGCGGATATTCCGATTGAGGATCCCGCTCCTGCTGCACATGTCCCTCGCAGGGAGCTTCTGAGCATTCAGGTGGTGAACCCAGAGTTTTTGGGTGATTTGGGCAGACATCCATCGATGTATTTGCATGCTAACGAGGTATGGCGTTAGACTTTGATCTTCCTTCTTTCCTATTGATGAGGATTAAAGGGTTTTAATGATGATATACATTTCATGCAGGTTCCGAGTTTTATATAGCCTCGAGGGAACTGGTTTAGCATTCACTCCATGTACCAGGCGCTTCATCCTGACTATAGAGCGATAGTGCATGAGTGGGGATTTGGGGTATTTTTCTCCATCCTTCCCCGTCGTTGTCCCTGGGGTTACCCCAGGGCATTGTCTAAGCGATGGTTTCATCAGACTCAGTCACTCTATCTGCTGGATTGTGAGGTGATGATGACGCCTATGGATTGGCAATTTATCACAGGTATGGAGTTTGGAGGGGAGCCAGTGCCTTGTATGGCGAATATTACCCCTACTGTCGTCAGATCCTTATTAGGAGTTTCGGCGGAGGCGCTCGAACGCAGGACTGTCCGTTCAGGTCCTTTGAGCGTAGATGTTATGAGTGGGCTATTGAGTGAGCCCATGCCTGATGATGTTAGGATCAGGGATCGCGTTCTGCGGCGATTGTTCCTGATGATCATTCGAGGTTGCTTCATAGCAGATAATTCTTCCATAGTATCTTTCGCTTTGGTCGGTATACACGCGATGTGGACCGTATATAGGAGAGTATGGTTGGGGCTCTTACACCTTTGCCTATTTCCTCCGGGGCATGCGTCTGCACTCTCACGAGGGTTGACCGAGGCTTGGCTAGGATTTTACCCGTTTACTTGGTGAGTATTTCTCTTGTCTTTTCCTATTTACGAGTTAAGAGTGTTCTTGATAGCGAGATGTTTTGCCATTGTGTTGGCGATTTGGGGCCTATGAGAGGCTCCATGTTTCGCGTCCCCATGAGTGTGTTAGGCTTAGATACTTATCCACGAGGACGGCGATGGCACCATTCTATTTTGCCGAGAGGTCCCTGTGATTCGAGGGCTTCACTCACCGCCATATCGGCAGTGGAGTTCTTGACGGTGACGCCATCACACATGCTTCCATACTCGGGGATCATTTGACCATCGGTTTTGAATATGGACACCCTCTTTGAGTAGAGTATTTGATTTCCACACGGAGATTTCCTCTCTTGCACATGATGGAAGGCCGAGCTCTATTTAGGAGAGCGTCTTATTAGGGGCACCACAGGGGAGATTCGTATACCGATCTTGCCTCCTATCAGGCGTCATTGGCCTGCATCACAGTCACCCGTTACGGATATTCCATTGTTGGGAGTTAGCGGTTTTGATTTATCCGATGGTCCATGTCTTGAGGAGATATTCCGGCGTTGGTGGCTCCTCGCCTTATTGGGGCCCAATCCGTGCCACACACAGTTTATGGGGGACATGGTTCCAGGATCTTTGATGATGACAGATTGGGTGGCTTGTGTCCGAGCTCTGACTCATCTGACCCAGATTGATAGTTTGACCTGGCAGTTGGACTAGACACATGTATTTATTCTGCATTTGGGCATAGATCTAGCAGAGGCGGAGTCATTTGTTCCTTCTAGCTCAAGTGTTGGCCCCTCAGACGACCCATTTGGTTTTGTCGGCGCAGATCTTCCTCTTTATAGGCCTGACATCCCTGTTGATAGAGATCCAGTGACTCAGGAGGAGTTACATCAGGTGGACAGGATTGAGGATGTTGACATCGAGACCCTAGTCTTCTTCTGATGTATATTCTCATTATATCTTTTGATAGGCCTCTGTTAGATATTGGGTGGCTGTTCCCCATTCCCGCTATATCTTTTGATAGGCCTCTGTTAGTAGTAGGGCGTCTGTGCCCTATTTTCATGTATTTGTGGCTGTATAGAGCTGATGTATTAGATGATGATATATTTAGGAATGTTTGCACCGTTTTTCATTCCCTATATCATATTATCATCCATTATCTATTATGCATATATCATGTTACGCATATGTATATATGTCCAGAGATATTCGACATTGACCCCTATATGGTCTTATAACACGGCCCGCACAGATGTCTTCTTCAATAGTTAGCCGTATAGATCATACCCCACCATCAGTGGTGGCATTGGGTATGCGATCGTGGTACGATAGCATGTCACCACCAGACGGGGTGACTGTAGATCTGTTACTGTAGCATACCATGACCCTTTTGGCATTTCAGGTTCCTGCAGGATTTGTGGACGGGATGATAGAGCATTGGCTACCAGATAGGCAGGTATTCCATTTTGGCACCCATGAGTTGACTCCTACTCTGGAGGAGTATGAACGTTTGACAATGCTGCCCTTAGACAGACCTTGCGTGCACATGGCTTTGGGAGACATGAGTAGATGATTCATGACTCTCACAGGATTGAGGCACAGAGCAGTGTAGGATGAGCTGACATCTGGCCACATGATCTCTCAGCGTTTTCTGTATGACAGATTTGGCGCGGAGGATAGCTACTTACGACATTCCGGGGATTTCACAGCGTCGGAGGATCATTGGCGTTTGGCCAGAGTTGATGTATTGATACTATGTGTACTGTCATACGTGTATGTGTCGCGGTATATGGATGAGATAGATATAGGAGTTATCTTGGCCATGAGAGCTCTCAGGGAGGGTCGTACCATTGTATCTATGATCGTGGCGAGACCTGCGATCGACATCTCTTTGCGATGCTTTCACCCGTCAAAGTATTCTTTGGGAGTTCGGTTATGCTGTATGTGTGGTTTATGTCACACTTGCGATCGGTTGGTACCCTTAGACGGCATGGGTATTGTTTCTCCCATGATGTGGCTATGTCATATTCCTTTCAGCCATCGGAGTGTACAGATGCTCAGTCTTGGTCCGCATTTTTAGCAGATATCAGAGATCCATTTAGCATATTGCTGTGCTCGGGGCTTTTCTCACTACTATACGACTTCATTACTCATGCTCGGGCATGGATTTCCTCCTTTGGTTTAGGCTTGAGGGCGTGACTACTTATCACCCATTGGCCGTGATGTTGTAGTTTGACCAGTTCTAGGATTTTCATCCTTTCGAGGGGGCGGTCGGCGTTGACCTCTCGATACCTCTCGGTAGAGAGGACCGATCTCGTGTATCGCTTCTTTGGGATCGGCGTGAGTAGCTTCTTTTTCTGCCGATCGTCCGGTTATTCCGCAGCAGAGTACTCGCATGGATGGAGATTTTGAGGTTTTATCTACCGCAGCGATATTTGCGATCTGGGAGAAGCGAAGTTATACGATGTAGAGCCTATGGAGGACATTGATACCTACATCGAGGAGGATACCGCTGTTGGGTTGCCAACATTTCTTCTGGATTCTCCTAGTACCAGTACTTTTGTGATTCAGCACTCGGCACAGTACTTAGAGCAGAGTCTTCATTTGATGACCTTTGAGAGAGATCAGATTCGATCTATGATGTCGACTGCTCTTGATGTGTGGGACGCCGCCCTATTAGAAAGAGACAAGGCATTGGCTCGTAGAGATGCCGCTGTTGTTGAGCGGGATGAGGCTATATTAGCCAGAGATGCAGTGATAGTTAAGCGGGATAGTGTTATATCTGCCCGGGATGTAGCTATCACAGATAGTACTGCAGTGAGATCCCTTACCACTGGCATGATTACAGAGATGAACGCATATATTGATGATCATATGGTCACCATGCAGATGGCTGCAGATCTGTTGGGTCGTGTGGATATTCTCGTACAGAAGACCACAGCTTCGCCTCCGTCTTTTGAGAGGGACGCCATGTTGGGCTTGTTAGCTCGCATATATCCTGACTTGTAGATGAGCTTGTATTTACCTGCACAGACTAGCTTGGCCATTTTATCATGTACAGTTTACATTGTATATATATCAAACAACATTATATATGACAGGGAAATATATTTTTGGATCACTTCCCTTTTAGATATGCCTTCCTATTTGCTTGATATTTTGCCTGCTGCTTCAGGGCTTGTGATCTTGATGTATTCTGAATTCTTCCTTGGTGGATGAACATTGAGTTGTCTCTGGATAGTTCAAAATGGATCATCGATCAATGTATCCCTACCATCTTTGGTGTCTTGGGACTTGTTTTTGAATGGAGAACGTAGAGGAGTGTGGCTTTCCTCTTTGAGATTGACTGTACCACAGATGGTAGCCAGTACTTCTATTTAGGAGAAGCCTAGTTAATTCCACCTGTTATGGTTTGGTGTTGGTCTTCGAGGTATGACCGCAACTTAGATGGTCGCCGAATCTCCTATTTGGGAGGAGTTCAGGTAATTCCATCCCTTTGGTCTGAAGCCGAATGCAATGTAGTGGTTTGAAAGAGAATCCCAATACCCACTGACAATGGTTTGTTTTTTAGTAGAGGGAGAGACCGCACCATGAATGGCTGCCTACGTACTCCTATTGAAGAGGAGATCAGGTCTGCGTAGTTCGAACCTGGTGTAAGAGGTTCAACGCTGTATATGGCTGACATGGTGTAGGAATGTTTTTGGTTGTTTTTGTTTTATGTAATGGCAAAATTTTTTTTGTTGTTTTTGTTTTATTGCGACCGGGCCATATAAAATGGTTTCCTACGTACTCCTATTAAAGAGGAGATCAAGTCGATGTAGTTCGCCCCTCAGGGCGAGAAGAAAAGTGTAATCCCATGTGCAGGTCAGAGTGCGGGGAAAAGAAAGTTTAATCCTAGGTTGAGGATAAACTGCAGGTGAAAAGTTTGATCCCAGGAATGGGTAGCCAAACTGCAAATGGAAGAGGTTCAATCCACGGTGGGATGACTTAAGTTGTAGGAACGCAGACGAGAAAGCTAGGCTGCTGACTTGAACTGTATGTTTCCCTGAGGGGCAAAGTGTAGATAAGTTGTATGTGGTAAAGGGTTAAAGAACCGGAATGACTGGTGACCTGATGATGATGCACCAGGGTGTTTGGTGGTTACTTCAGACATAAAACCGTTTCACGGTGTCTAAGTTGATGAGTTGTGGAAATTCATCGCCGTCCATTTCTTGCAATCTAAGAGCGCCTCTTGTCAATACTTCTTTGACAATAAACGGGCCTTCCCAGTTAGGAGCGAATTTTCCTTTAGCCTGATCTTGGTTGTCAAGAATCTACTTCAAAACCAAGTCATGTTGTTTAAACTTCCGTAGCCGGACTTTTTTGTTGTAGGATCTGGCGATCCTTTTCTGATATAACTGACCATAGAAGATAGCTGCGGTTCGCCTTTCGTCTATTAGAGACAATTGGTGATACATGTCTTGTACCCATTGGTCTTCATCTAGCTGAGCGTCGATCAATACTATGACAGATTCCATCTCAACTTCTTTGGTGAACACTGCCTCCATCCCATAGGTTAAAGCGTAGGGGGTTGCCCCAGTTGAAGTGCGCATAGAGGTTCTGTAGGCTAATAGAGTAAGAGGCAATAGGTCAGGCCAATATTTGTGGTTGGCGGACATCTTTTGCATAATCTTCTTGATAATTTTGTTAGCCGCTTCAACAGCACTGTTCATCTTCGGACGATAGATGACAGAGTTAAGATGTTTGATGTGGAATTTACTGCATAATTCCTCCATCATTTTGTTGTTGAGGTTTTTGGCATTGTTTGACACAATCACCTTTGGTTGTCCATATCGACAAACGACATTGTTTCTGATGAAAGCAATGATGACTTCTTTAGTGACCCTGGGGAAGGAGGCTGCTTCTACCCACTTGGTGAAGTAGTCGATCATGGTGAAGATAAATCGGTGAGCATTACTGGCTTTAGGCTCGATGGGCCCGATAACGTCCATTCCCCACATTGAGAAGGGCCAAAGCGAACTCATATTGTGGAGTTGCTGCGGAGGGGCGTGTATAACATTCCCGTGAATTTGGCACTAATAACATCTTTTGACGTGGTCATTGCAATCAGTCTTGAGAGATAACCAGTAGTGTCCCGTCCTGAGGACTTTTTTGACAAGGAGGTGGCCACTCATGTGGGGGCCACAGACTTTACCATGGATTTCATCCATAAGCCTTTGGGCTTGATCTTTGTCTAGACATCTGAGGAGACCTAGTCCTGCATCTCTTTTGTAGAGCGCATCTCCACTCAGGTAGAACTTCATAGCAAGTCGATGGATCCGCCTTTTCTCAGTCAGGCTCGCCTCATCGGGTGTAGATCCATCTCGCAGATATTCCTTGATATGCTGATACCAAGGAGGTTGGATGGGAGGTAGTTCATCTGATACTTCTCCAACGTAATTTCCATAGGCTGGGGCCTTGTTCAGGAAAATTGTGACGTTTGGCAAGTGTTCCTTGTCTGATATATGAATCAAGGAGGCCAAAGTGGCTAATGCGTCCGCAAAGTCATTCCTATTACGAGGAATGTGTAGAAAGGAGATTTCTTCGAACTCCAAAGCCATCTTCATAACCTGCCAACGGTAAGGCAGCAAATGTAGTTCCTTGGTTTGATAGATTCCGGTGGATTGTCTGATTATCAACTCCGAATCTCTAAGGACAGTTAACCGCCTGATGCCCATTGAAAGGGCAAGTTTTAGCCCCATGAGATGACCTTCTTCATATTCAAATAGTATTGTTGGTAGAACTGCTCCCGGCTCGAAACCTTCCATATTAATGACTCCATCAAAATACATCTTCCATGATTGGCGATATCGTCTTGATGGTGTTCTTTGCCTCGTCATTACTCCTTCATTGGGAAAATATGTTTCAAGGGTTTGAAATCCCTCAAAGGTGCGACGGCCAGTTGATCCGCGATTCCTTGACCTTTGATGGACTTTTGAGTCACATATACGATGTCAAATTGTTGTAGGATCAACTGCGATCTGGACAGTCGACAATTTAACATAGGTTTATTGAACACGTACTTGAGAGGATCCACACGGGATATGAGATGGGTTGTGTGACCATGAAGGTAATGCTGTAACCTCATGGAAGCCCATGCTAAAGCACAACGCGTCTTTTCGATCAGAGTGTACTTGTGTTCACTGCCGCTGAACCTTTTGCTGAGGTAATAGGTAGCTCGTTCTTGGCCTCTATCGTCCTTCTGTCCCAGCATGCAGCCCATGGCATTGTCACTTATGGACAATTACATGAATAGGGGAACATCATCCCTGGGTGGTACCAACACAAGATCTTTGACTAGCTGTTTCTTGATTGTAAGGAAGGCATTCTGGCACTCATCATTCCATTTCATGGAGGAGTTCTTCCTTAATAGCTTGAAGATTGGCTCACAGGTTGCTGTGAGTTGAGAGATAAACCTGCTAATGAAGTTGATTCTTCCCAAAAATCCCCGTATTTCCTTTTCTGTCTGAGGAATGGGCATTTCAGTGATGGCTTGGATTTTGGCAGGATCCAGCTCTATCCCTTTGTGGCTGACTAGAAATCCTAGCAATTTGCCTGATCTAACGCCAAAGGTGCATTTAGCTGGATTCAACTTCAAGTTGTACTTATGCAACCTGTTGAACAGCTTTTTAAGATGGTCTATATAGTCATCCTCCTTCCGGGACTTGACAATGATGTCATCCACGTAGATCTCAATCTCTTTATGCATTAAGTCGTGGAAAAGAGCCATCATAGCTCATTGATAGGTAGCTCCGACATTGATGAGGTCGAATGACAACCGTCTATAGCAAAAAGTTCCCCAAGGAGTGATGAAAGCAGTCTTCTCACGATCTTCCTCGGCAACCATGATCTGATGGTACCCCGCAAAGCAATCAGCAAAGGAGTACATGTCGTATTGCGCAGTATTGTAAATGAGAATGTGGATAAATGGCACGAGAAAGCTGTCTTTTAAGCAAGCTTTATTCAAGTCCCAATAATCCACGCAAACTCGCACCTTCCCTCCAGGTTTAGGTACAGGCACGATGTTGGATATCCACTCAGGATATGTAGACACCATGATGATGCCAGCCTGAAATTGTGTCATAATTTCTTCTTTCACTTTTAAACTCCACTCAGGTTTCAATCGCCTGAGTTTCTGCTTGACTGGCTTAAATCCCTCTTTAATGGGAAGGCGATGAAGGACAATGTCAGTGGAAAAACCCACCATGTCTTCATGAGACCATGCAAACACATCCTGGAATTGGGTTAATAGTGTAACTATGTCATTCCGTTGGTTTGGGGTAAGGTCTGAACCAATCTGGATTAACTTAGGGCTTTCTAAGGTTCCAAGATTGAAAGAAGTGGTTTGATCAAGGTTGGGTTTAGGTTTGTCTTTGACCCATTCTTGAATTTCTGGAGGCACCTCAATGTCATCCTGTATATCCATCAAGGCTGAATTCATCTTTAAATCAAAGGTACAATCCTTGTGTAGGAGAGGCATCATATCAGCAAGTACAGGCGCATCTAAGTTTAGAGTCCTGAAATATAATATGTTTTCACTTAGTATATATGAAATGTGTTGATCATATACAGTGTTAGCATATACTGGCAAAATAAACCTGCTATCTTGTCTGAGAAAAAAAGTAAGCGATTATTATATCTACAGGCGAGAAAGAGTTTACGCCGTTTTACCTTTTGTCGACCAAAGCGAGGAATGTTTGTCCCAATTGGCGAGGTAAAAGTCCGGTGGACCGCAGTGATGGAGGGATTGTCATCATCCTCCCTGTCCCGAATGATGGCCATTACGTCTGGGCAATCATCGTCGGGGGTGTATTTGTTGGTATGTTCATCATGAACGATGATGCATATACCGGACATCATCCATATGACGTCTTGCTTGATTCTTCGTTCCTCTTCTTCCACTGTGGGATTTGGAACAAAGATTTCTTTTCCTTTCACCGGTACCGGCCTGGGACATAACATAACCATTACATTGGTTGGCACCTTTACGGGAGGTTGTGCGGACTCAAAGTTTGAAGGCGAAGATAAACGCCACATGGTTGAAGCTGAAGGAATCTGCTGATGTTTATTAGGATTCCTGTGACTAGTACTGGCAGAATAGCCTAGCCCAGCTGTTCCAGCTTGCCTGGTTAAGTGAATTGGGTACTTGATACCCTGGCAATCTTTACCCAACCCTTGTCTCGGTTTATGGCCCAATGACATCATTTCTTGAGTAACTGACATTACCTCAGCATAAATCTTGGGTTCGGGCAATGGTGCTCCAATAGCATGGTATTGGGTGTTGCTTATTTCCAAAGCATGAAAACTGACTGGTTCTACATCTGCATTGGCATTGATGAACGGCATGTCTCTGTGCTGAGGAATCTCCGGTTCAGCGTTGACTGTGACCAGGCTATTGTTGATAATGTATTTCAATTGTAGGTGAAGAGTGGAGGGGACTGCCCCAGCCATGTGAATCCATGGTCGTCCCAAGAGCAGGTTGTATCCCGAATCTATCTTGAGCACATGGAAAGATACGCAGAATGTGTGAGGACCAATTTTGATTGGCAGCTCAATTACTCCGACTGAGTTACGGTGGGCTCAATCAAAAGCTTTGATGATAGTATGGCTACTCCGAATTCTATTGAGATTGATATTCATCTTCACCAAGGTAGCATATGGGCAGATATTCAGAGAGGAACCTCCATCTATTAAGACTCCTGCTACCATGTATCTGGAGGATAAGACCGCAATGTGTAACGGTTTGCAATGATCGGTCCCTTCGGATGGTATATCATCATCAGTGAAGCATATCACATTGTTGTTGAAAATGTGATCAACCATATGTTGAAACTTTTCCGTATCCACTGATGTCAGGAGATAGGCTTCTTCTAGAACCTTTAACAAGACCTTCCGGTGATTTTTGGAAGTGAGGACTAAGTCCAAAATTGATATTTGTTGTGGAGCTTCTTTCAAGCTTAAAACCACCGTAGCTTCATTATGACCCATAGTGCGGAGGAATTTTTCAATCTTCTCCATGGGTATTTTCCCCTTTGATTTGTTGGTAGGTTTCATCATCCGTTGGGGAAGATACAGTGGATTTTCCTTCGACACTACAACAGTTGTATGTGAGGTGAATCCTTCACCTTCTCCATAATTCCACGGAACCTTGCGCAAGCTAACAATAGGATATTATGCTCTGCACGGCAAGTTGATTGCCTCGAGAGCAGCCACTTTCAAAGGATTGTTTCCTCCCTTGAGTTGAATTGTTGGCACTGTGAGCAATGTATTAATCCCATCAGTTTCAGTGGATATGACTGCTACCACGCTTTTCCACTTAGTAGGGCCTGCATTCTCACTTGCACGTAACACATTATCGTCGTCCGCTAGGCGCAGGACACCACTGTCGATTAGATTTTGAATAAGGTGGCGGAGTGCCCAGCATTCTTCTGTGCTATGACCGCAGGACTGGGAGTGGTATTAACGTACTCCATTAGAGTTGTACCATCCCGAACGGGGATTGATTGGAAGTAGAAGTGAACTGATCCTTCCTTCTTTGATTAACATGTGAAGGATTTCCTCCATACGTTGGCCCAGATGGGTGAATTCCCTTTTGTTGGCAAAATCCCGACGGGCTTTGGCATTTGCTCTCTTCGTCACTTTGTCTTCCAGCATTTCATTTTTTTGAAAGTGACGAGGAATATTCATGACAATAGGTAGGAGAGGCATGCATGCTCTGGTGATTAATTCTTAAGAGTCACTTGATCTTTGATAAGTCACCGATTCATGAATTGCTCAATTTGTTTGCCGAGAGCTTTGATCTTTCATTCCATTATGAATTGGAACTTGGCATAATCCCATTTGTCATCACCATCTTTGAGGGTCTGGGAAGATTCACAGCTGAAGTTGAAATTTTGTCAATTGCTCCAATTGATTATGTTGACCTCTTCTTCTTTGTGTTGAGGAAGAGGGTTGTCTTGTACATGAGGCTGATCGGGTTTGGTGACTACGATCTCCCCGTTGTCTATTAGGTCCTGGATCTTGTGTTTCAAAGCCCAACAATCTTGAGTATCATTTCCAGGTGCCCCGGCATGATAAGCACATTTCGTAGCAGCATTGAAACTTCGTCCATTAGGGCTGACTGGTGGAAAAAGATGCATAATTTTCTTATGCGTTGTCAGAAGATTAAGAATGTTCTCGAGGGTATCCCCTAAGGGTGTAAACACTCGATGGCATTTGACTTCTCCACCTTTTGGTACTGGAGGGTTTGCAGACTGTGCTGGAAAGGGAGTGTAGTTTGTCCTTTGAATAGGCATGTTTTGATTGCCTTTTTGCCCCTGTAGTATTAGGGAAACATCTTCCTCTTTCTTTTTATGGACCCTCTGGGGGTTGTTCCCATAATTTGCAGATTGGATGTGATCAGCAATAGCTTTGAGTGCGGCTAGGTCTTGAATCTTTCCAGACTTTAACCCTATTTCAGCCATCTCCCCATGCTTGACCATTTCAGAAAATGGTTTGCCGATGCCGGCTAAAACTCTCTCACAGAAGGGAGCTTCTTGTATGTCTATGAAAGTCATGACCATTTCTGATTCTGTCATAACAGGACTAACTTGGGCAGCCAGGCGTCTCCACCTTTGAGCATACTCTCTGAAAGACTCATTAGACTATTTCTTGATCTTGGTAATTTGATACCGATCAGGAGTCCTTTGAGTTTGAAAGCTATATTGAGTGAGGAAGGCATGTGCTAGCTCTTCCCAACTATGGATTTTGGAGTTGTCTAATCTTGTGTACCACGAAAGGGCTTCTCCAGTTAGACTCTTTTGGAATAATTGCATTCTGAGCTTTTCGTCCTTTGCATAAGATCCAAGTTCTCCAATAAACACCTTTAAATGTGTGTAAGGATCTTCTAACCCGTCATATTTTTCAAAGTCAGGAGTTTTAAATTTTTTCGGATAATGAACCCCAGGAAAAATACACAGATCAGCATATGAAACACTCCCGTGTGTTCCAATTCCTTTGATAGCACGAAGGGTCTCTTCCATTTGGAGGACTTTCTTTTTGATGTCACCATTGTCTGGATCTCCAGTGGGATGGGCAGCATCATGAGTTTTGTTGGTCGTATCCAACTGTGGTTCAGGTATGGTAATGACCTGGATTCCTCCATGTGTGGAGGATTCAAAGATATCTGGTATTTTTGACCTGTGTGTGGTGGTGTAATTCTTTGAGTAGAAACGCCCAAATCAGTAATTTGTTTGCTTAATCCAATTGAATTCTTTGCGAAAACTGGATTAAGTTCGATCTGGTCGGATGATGACAAGATTATTTGTAGGCTGTTACCTTTTGGACTTTGAGCGGGTAGTAGGTCCAATTGATTCCTACGCGAAGACTGCATAGTTTAGTCTTTAGGGAATGTATATAATAACATGCTATGTGATATCTCCATTTTAGGAATTTTTATCCCGCATGATGGATGTCACCGTTTTGTAGCATGTATGTGTACACATTTTCTTCATATTTCTCATTACATGGAGATAGACATGGAATGAAATTACAAGTAATTGTGTTTACAAGTAATTGAAATGAGAGTGCAAGAGACTTTCCTCCGTTTTGGGTTTATCGGTGACCTATCTTAGGTTACTCTCGCTGCTTTTTGGCATGAAGGTTCCCAAATCATCGCAATCTACTAGACGGGAAGTTAATCCGCTCTTTCAACTGGAGCGAATTTGGGTGGTGCCTTTCCTGAGCCTCGGAGAATCAGGGTTCTCACGAGTCCAGTAATCAAACACCGACGGGATAGCCTCCTGGTGGAGGGACCACACAACATACATTCACATACATCATGTCTCACCGTATGAAATGATGACATGTGTGAAGCACTAATATCATAAGAAGTTTATAGTGTGAAACACTAACATCACACGCAGATATGATGCGAAGCACTAAGTGCAACAAAGAAATGCATTCGAACACATTCATTAAATGTAAATACAACATCCACACATAAGCAGATAACAGCTTTGAAAAGATTGTAGTAGCGGCTTAAGTCCTCTTACTGGAGTCCCCAGCAGAGTCGCCACCTGTCGACGTCGGGATTTTTGGGTGTCCCTTTCCGTTACTTGTTCTTTGGTGTTCTCATTTTAGGTGAGATTTGTTTGAAAAAACAAGTGAAAAAGGTCTGACATGTATAATGTCGATTATGGGACTGTTAAGAGTCGCCAGTTGGTTTTTTAAAGGGTTGTACCAACACAACCGATAAAAGGTTTGCACATTGACCCAGTGAGGTGACACTGATATACGAGTCGGCGAAACCGAGATTCGTTTAGGGTCCGGAGACTTGGTTATGCTGGGGGAAGGTGTTAGGCACCCCCCGACATCCGTGTTACCACGGTGACCGCCTCTTTTCAAGAAAATATTATCTGAGTGTGTGTGTGTGTGTGGGTCAATGTGCTGTTATATGGAAGTTGTGCGAGGTCTCGTTCGAACCTATATACACAGGGTTTGAATTTATGTAAAAATTAAGTTTTTAACAAGATATGGCAGTAATGTTTTATAAAAGAGGTTTTTCAAACCCTGATGCTCAATAGGAATTGAGACCTTTTACACTCCCATTTTTTATTAAGTGATCGGCTGGATTGATTTTATTTTGACGAATGCGAGGCATCCGTACGAAAATAATATACAAAAATAATGCCGACTTCCTCGTGGGTATGGAAACCATCTGAGGAAATTCAGACATCGCAGAATAATTTACAAGCTGCTTACAGCTGAAAAAATGTCCATCACGGGAACCGAATCTAGATCCAATGGGATGAATCTGTGATCACATGATTCCTAGGCGCACAGAATGTTGCAATTTGTATAAGAGCAATAAGAATATATATATATATATAAGCGGTAAATATATATATACGAACATGATCACCAACCACGAAGCACCTCCATGGGGGATCAGAAATGTAAATAAAAGTCATTAAAAAGCTATCAACCGCCATGGAGGAAACTCAAAAGTGACAAAACATAAATAAAGATATAAAGCGATCAACCTGCCACTTAAGAAAACTCGAGGCGGGACAAATATATATATATATATATATATATATATATATATATATATATATATATATATAAAAGCGATAAAATGCACCGGATGTAAAATCAGGGCTCATCGAATGAGTCAGACCACGCTTCATATATATATAAGTATATATATATATATATAAAAGCAAGTAAACGCACCGGATATAAAATCCAGGCTCATCGAACAGAGTCCAACACACAGTTAATATATATAAATGTATATATATATATATATTAAAGCAATAAACGCTCCAGACCGAAGTCTAGGCTCATCGAACAAAGTTCGACACACAGTTCATATATATAAATATATATATAGAAAAGCAAGTAAATGCTCCAAACCGAAGTCTAGGCTCAATCGAGGCATAACTCGATAATGTTAGTCAATATATATATAAGTATATGTATATATAATATATATATATATATATACAGACTGGAATGAAACCACGGACTGAAGTTTGGGCCAAAGCAAGCAACACGACTCTCAACGTATAGAAGGGTGTGTGCAAAGATGAAGAGAAAGACTCTAAAGTGTGTGTGAGAAGGCTTACAGCTGACTGATAAAAAGGGCTTCTATATCTTTAGAGTGGGTAAACACTAGCTTTTGTGGGTACAAAAGGGGCTATATATGAGCTCACAAGTGTTTAGAAGTGCAAAAATACACTGTATGGCGAGTGCAGAGCAAATTGTGCAGGGTTTCCCCATCTTTTTTCTCTTAAAAATCAGCACCCCAAGCCCTCTATTTATAGGCAATATGAGTTGCGGAGGTGTACTGCTGGAGGCCATGTGTGTACCAGAGGCGGGTCGGGTCGGCCTGGGTTTATCGGGTTGGGTCGTCTCGAAGTACGTGCACTCAGGCACTGTAATGTCCACTAGGATTTTGAGAAGTGCAATCCAGGCATCCGTTTTGAGGTATACAGGACCTATTTTGGATCGCCGTTGTCGAGAGTTGTACGATGGCATGAGATTAGAGTTTGTACGAAGTCATTGAAGATGGGACGATGCCCTCCGGTCTTCAAGCTTCAACTTTCATCCGTTACCCCGCACAATAGTCACTCGATTGGTTAATCTTGTGGGACATCGTTATGTAGAGATGTGACGTGGCATTGTGTTGACGAGATGATGATGTTGTCCTCACCGTGTTATCACGGGATTGGGCGATAAAGCGACGTTGCTCATACTTCACCGAGATTGGATCTACCGCAATTGTTTGAAGGTCCTCATTGTCATCTTTGAGGTGTGCTGTCTTCCCGATGTTATTAAGGTTTGATGCGGTGTATCTCTCGTTGTGAGCACCGAGATTGAAGCTGATGGTATTTGAAACAAGCATTTCCGGGGTTATCTCCGAAACTGCATTCCTTGGGGTTATCACCAAGGTTGGTGGCTATTCCCATGGTTAGGACTGAGACTGGATACCTCGGGGTTATCTCCGAGATTAATCGTTCTTCTCCGGTGTGTGTTCCGGTATTGTATCTGCATGCCTCGGGGTTATATCCGAGGTTGAAACTATTGCTCCCAGAGTGTGATCTGGGGTTAATGTTGAACTCCCGGTAGTATCAGGTATGGATTTGGATTATCTTTCAGGGTTCTCTCTTAAAAGACGAATCTGTCCTCCTGCAATGTCAGTAACAGTAGTACAAAAAATTTCGAGTGTCTACAATCTTGTACAAATCCTCATCTTTAAAATAAATAAAAAAAATTTATACGCAAAATTTCTGATTTAATTTTATAGAAAATATCGGGTTGTTACACCATGAACATACTCTTTTCATTTTCATAAATGAAAAGGACATCCTGACACTATGGCCGTACATTCGGCATTACTTACAAGCACTACTAGGTGATCAGCATATAGTATTATATGTTGATCAACATTCATCCGTTAAACGTATTTACGTTTAAGTTTTGGAAACCTCGCATGCCCATCGAATAATCGATGAAAATATATTTGTTTGTTCATAGACAAACTTACCTTTGAATCCGTACCAAATACTTGGCATAGGATAGCATTAACAGTTCTATATCGAAAGACTTGTAAACAAATCAATCAACTCTTCAAGATTAGTCTAGCCGAGTTAAAATTGGCATCGACTCTTTCTTTAAAACAATTCATGCATTTCAGGACATGAATCACAGAAAACTTGGCTAACATGGAGGTTAGACAAGCGTTTAAGAAAAACTTGCCTTCAGCGTCTGCTATAGTAAAATTACTTTTCCTGTGAGTCTTTACAGTCTCTATAACACATAACCACATAACATACCACATTAGGTCATGAATGAACATACATGGTTACTAATGAATCTTACCCTTCTTCTTAATCTAATTATGTATTAGATTTGTTATTATTGGTTCCAGCTTGCCGTTATAATTTACATCATTCTTACCAACTTCGTTCTCTTCTATAACTTAACTGAAATTAGTTCATTAATACAACTCGTTTCGAGTTAATTATCCTTCCTCACGACTTACTAACGTTCTTATATTATTAATCAAAACTTGATCGTTATTGGTCAAGTACCAACGTTGAATACAATTCATGGTTTACTTAATTACCCTTCACGTTCTTCGTTTAAATTATTCTTTCTTTCAACCTCTAGTGTATTACTTAAGGTTCTACATCCTAAATGATGTTACATTAAGTTGATTAAGAATTTAATTTACTCTTCCTTCACTTCTCCTTTACTTTACATTCTAAAACATTCCTCTCTATCCTTCACAGTCTTGGCATCTGCGCGCACCACTTTTGCTCTACTGACTTCTGTTGCGGCAGCGTGGTGTTACAGACGTGGGACTCGCTCACGGCACTGCGGTGCCATCTCCTTCGATATTAGCCGCGCTGTGGTGCCAACTAACAGTGGACTATGGCTCAACCTCGCGCTGGAGCGCGGGCCTTTCTGCCTTGAGTCGTGCTGCGGCGCGGACTCTGTGCCTCAGAATTTTTTGATATATTTTTTTTAGGTGAGATTCTTGGGCTCATAACTTCTTCATTATAAGTCTGAATTGGCTCGTTCAAGAGCCTACGGTTCACAAATTACATACTCTACGTGTTCATGCAAGAATTTTATCTATTTGACTTTGTTAACTAAAAATTCACCTATTAGTCCATTTTTAACGAAAACGATAAACGTTCGTGAACGTTCAACGCTCATTTCTTCGTTCTAAGTCGAAATTTGGTCATTTTTGAGTCCGCAACTCTAGAATGCCAAAAGAGACTATACTCCATCGAAAAACAATGTTTCCAAGCTCAAATTCAAAATTTGACTTCCATTCCGAGAATTTCACGAATTCGACGATTATCGTCTAATCGTGTAAGTTCTGGCATAACTTCGTTACTTATGATTTGTTCATCGCTTTAAATGGATTTTATCCAACATACTTACATCTTAATATACATATATCCTTAACTTATATTCATGATAAGTTATTACTTGTTCTTCATGAGTTTATAACTTATAAAAGTATAAACTACTTATGATTCCATATCTCCTGACTTATGATAGTTTATGACTTCTAACCATCATTCTTACATCCTTTTATCATACTAACTTCATTCATGTAAACATGTTACAAGTTCCTACAAATTCTTCCTTGGTTCATAACTTCATTTATTGCTTATCTTACAACATGACTTAATTACGGCTTAAGTCTTTTGATTAGCCATTCCTACTTCTCCTTATAATACAACTTCTACCACTACCCACTTCTCTAACAATGGAAGAGAAGGAGAATCATGGTTTAGGATCTTACCCTTGAAGATTACTTGGCTAAGCTTTAATCTTCTTCTTGTTTCTTGAACTATGAAAGACTAGTTTTTCTAGCTTTTTCTCTCTACTCAATAAGCTATAAGTTATTGGTAGAAAATCTAACAACCAACAAATGAGCTAGGACCTCTTCTATTTATAGGAAATCCTAGATGAGGGCTTAATGGTCAATAAGCCATTCCACCTCCTTACTATTCCTAGCTTAAATACTAAGTTAACTGAGCCTCCACATTTACTTTAGCATTAAGTATACTTGCTATTCACTTAACTTATCTCTTGCTTAGCCACCAAGTATAAGAACTTTACTTTGCCTCTACGTTTACTTGGTCACCACACTATTTTCTTGGTTATCACAACACTTATCCAATGCTTAACCATCAAGCTTATTTGAGCACCACACTTACTTAGCCATTAAGCTTACTTGATCATCAATTTAATTACTTGTTCACCACACATAAGCACTTTACTTGCTTATCACTTTGGATCACCAATGGGTTGCCCCATGGGTTTTAATCATCCAATAACCCATATGTTCTTTCTTTGGGCCTTTAGCTTAACTAACTTAACTTATACTTTTGGGCTTGCATTTAATAAACACATGGGCTTGGTCATTAATTCTCTTTGGACCTTAACCTTTAATTCCAATTAGACTTATTCATTCCTATATTTGGGCCTTATCAATTCCCATTGGACTTTACTATTTCCTACACAATCCTACAAGTTAAATCCCATTGGCTTAAAGCCTTAGTATGTATTCTTTACGTATAATCTCATATACGTATTCGTATACGATATATCATCATTCATACATATTCATATAATACCTCGTATCATACTAGTATTCATTACCTCGTACAATACATACGTATTATACGATCATCGCTTTAATTCATTATACACATTTAAATTCCTTCTTGGTAGGTTTTAAGTCCGCATAAGAAAAACTGTGTTTTCCATAACTAAAATATTATTGGATAATCCATCATACCTAGATATTCTATCGTTACATATGTCTCGGAAGTTCAAAAATAATTCCTGAGCAGAAAAGCATGAATAGTGTTTTTCAAAAAAGTTCTTGGAAAGCTTTTATTTTCATCTTGGAAATTCAAACACTTTAATTCTACCACGTAGCCAAAATACTACGACGTTCCGACATATCTAGGTCATAGAATGACCTTTAAATAGCTTACTCCTATAAATTATCAATTAAATTCATTTAATCAACATAATCAAATAAAAATTTAATTCTCATAAAAATCCGATTTTCTCGGGCGTTACAGATGATGTAGAATTCCTCTATTAATCTTCCACTTCCTTCCTTGATTCTCAGTATCTCTGTCAAATTCTCTCTGCTCTGTTTTTCTCAGACTTTGCAAATGACTGATATAAAGTTAATATACGTATATAATATAACTGACATATATGTGGGTATCAGTTAAGCGTATCATGCCTCAATTGATCCCACATTCTCAAGGCCATATTTGGCTAGTCCTTATAGGTTTCCTTTTTAATTTATTTCAGTTAACTCACTTATTATATGGTACATGTCGTCGTCAAAAAAATTTTCTTTTTGGAATTTATCTTTTAAATATTTCTTACCCTTTATGTTTTCTATGTGGTTCGAATTTGGTTTGAAAGCGTGAAATTGAAAAAAGAGTCGGACATTAAATGTCGACGATTTGAAAATATTGATTTTTTAGGAGCCGCCAGTTGGTAATAGTGAAATGGTTGTACCAACTCAACCGGGTTTATGAAAGTTTTTGCAAAAAGGTCCAATTATTGGACTCTGTTTAACAAGCCTTAGAAACCGAGATTCATAGAGTTCGAGGACTTGCTTAAGCGGGGAGGAAGGTGTTAAGCACCCCCCGACTTCCGTGAAAACACGATTACCGCGTATTTTCAATCTCCTAATTTATTTGAAATGTTTGTGTGTTGCAGTTAATTGAGCCTATGTGCTTTATTTGGAAGTAGTGTTATGCCTCTTTTGCACCTATATACAAAAGGTTTGACTTGTATAAAAGTCCAATTTTAAGCAAAATATACATAGATGATGTTTTGAAAATAGGTTTTCAAACCCTTATGCTCACATAGTAATTGAGGCCTTTGATATTTCCATTTTATTCCGTGTTCGGCTTATTTTGATTTTATTCTCGAGATGCGAAGCATCTTCGACAAAATAATATACATATAAGTGTTGGGCTCTTTATGGGCATGAAAGACATCAAAGTATGTCCGATCACCACACATATGATTTACAAACTAGCTGTACAACTGAAAAGGGTCCATCATGGGAACCAAATCTAGATTCGTTAGCTGGATCTTAGATCTTGTGGCTCCTAGGCTCACATAATATCATATGAATAGCCTGCATAACAAATATACTAAAATAAAATAGATATTTAATCTAAATGTTGATAAAACAAAGGATTCACCAGTTAAATCCTTGCATGAGCGTAGTCAAAGCTTCCAGCTTCCTTTAAATACAGATCTAGGATCGCGCGGTTGCTTAATATTTACAAAAGTAGAAAGAAAACTAGATTTAAATAAATCTTAGCCATTCTAGCTCAACGGTTCCAGTTTTACAACTTTTGAACCGATTGAATGTTAAATATGGCTAGATATAGATAAATCTAGTCCACGAATTTAATTATTACAACTTTACATTGAATGAACAGTTAAAACTGATATTTAATCATAGTAAACAATTAATATTAATATACATATATAGGGGTTCCATCCACAGCAACCGGTTGCTGTGGAGCAACCCTTTTCTGGCTTATTGAAATTTCGGCTGGAGCAAAAAAAAAATCACAAGCCAAAAAAGGGGTTGCTCCATAGCAACCGATTGCTGTGGATGGAACCCTATATATATATATATATTAATGCAAATAAAAGCCTCGGATCAAAAAAAATATTAAAGTGTGTAGTGAGGAAGGATTTAAACTTTTTTTGAAGCTTGAAAACTCAGTTTCCACCGGTTAAAACTTGATATGTTGTAATATATATGTATGCAAGTGTTTACAAAGAAGAATATCGAAGTTTAAAACACTGTAGGAGGGGTTAAAAGCTAAAATGGGCGGAATTACCTCTCTTCTCCTCTTTTTTTCTCTCTTTTTATGGCTTATGGGGGGGGGGGTGAAAGTAGTATGCACACAAGCCAATCATGTTTGATGATAAAGCATATACTTTGTAACAATCTTATTCATTTATTAATAAAAAGTATTAATTTATTAAAGGCTTTTAAATTATCTACATGATGCTGTTTTATAATATGTGATAAACCCATAGTTTTAAGCAATGCTTTTAGAATAATGATGATGATCATTCTAATGAGATCTAAATTCTTAGAAAGCTTAAAACTAAAATAGTTTCCAATCATTGGATTACTAAATTGGGGATTAGTGAATCCGGATAGATTGGTACATACGTTGCTTGCTCATTGGATGAGGATGATTGATCTCATGATCATTTGTGTGGAGACACTAAAGCAAGTATGTAGGTGCTTATTAGAGAATAAGTTCAATTTGAGCGTGGCTCGCTAAGAATACCTAATGGAGTTTTATTTGCTGTCGATAGGAATTCCAGTAGTGATAGTAGTACAAGTAATCCTTGGACTTGAGATCATCATAGTATCTTGTGTATGATGAGTTATACTTTGACTTATTCCTTAAGACCCTTAGGGTATATCAAAGGGTATGCTTGGGTATAATAAGTTGTACATGGAGATAATGTATGATCAATAAAGAATCTACCACTTCTAATAAAAGAGGAGAAATGTCCTATGTGATTCGATAAATGACAACCCAGTAGTCCTTGGCCAAGGCAGAATGAAATTAGAAAGGAGTTTCTAATTTGAATTATTTGGTGTTGTGCATTTAAGAGTCGAAATACATATAATTAAATAAAATAAGACTTGACAAGAATTCCATGTCTTATATTTAATTGGGACATTGTATGGTGGAAGGATTGAATTATGCGGTAACTATTTACTCAAAGGTTCTTTAATGATTAATGTTGAAATCTATATTATCTGGAAAGTCGTTGATCGCTAGGGGAGGCTTATCCTATTGTAGAATAAATATTATTTATTTAAATAAATTAATTGTTTAATTTATTTATTTAAATAAGATTAGAATTGTTCTAATTGATTTATTCACAACCGGTTTAATATGGAGAACCTAAAGGGTCACACCATAAAAGGAAGAATAATTATTTAAGAAGTTAATGGCATAATCGTAATAATATGTTAAGTATATTTAATTTAATCTACGGTGATAGAATAAATTAAATAGCTTAATATTTATTATTTAATATTTTAGAAATATTAAATATAAATTAATAAGAGGAGTCTTATTAATATTATTACAATTATTATTATTTTAATTTCTAAAAGAGTTTAGGAATTAATTTAATATAAGTACTCTCATTTATTCCTAATAAGATTAGGAGGTTAAATTAATTAAAAGAGTTTAATTAATTATCCCTAATAAGATTAGGGAGCCTAATTAATTAAAAGAATTTAATTAATTAAATAAAACCCAATTTCTTAATTGTTAAGGAGGGTTGCCCACATGAATAAATAAGAGGAGTCTTATTATGGGTGGTGGGGGTTGTTGACTTTTACAACGACATAATTCCAATTTGTTGGAGAGTACCCTTTTCTATAAAGATAGAAAACTAGGGTTTGAGCCAAATACACCATCTTCTTGAATTCTTTAGTTTTCCTTGGTGGATCACCTCTAGAGGCCAAACATATGGGTGGCTAACGTTGATCAAAGGAAGGAACAAACCCGGTGGATTCAAGTTGAGCGAAAAGGATTTGGAGGTGAACTTGTACGAGGGAAGCTCGATCTTCAAGGGTATGATTTTATTCTTTATCTTTTCGTTTAATTAATAATTGTGCATAAAGGGTGATCCGGGTATATGGTTTGTAAAAAAATTTTAAACTCTGATTTTTACACGCTTCCGCATTATTTTGCAATTTGATTGCGCACATGAATATTACAAACCTAACAGTGGCAACAGAGCCAAACCATTATGCGAATTATTAATTGTTCAGATTTAATTTGTATATTGATATGTGTTTAGAACAATTTAGTTGGGCATAATTTTATTGTATAAAATTTAAATAAAAAAAAAAAAAAAAAAAAACTGGCAGCATGGCAACGTGGCTTCATGGAATTAAGGATACATGCGTCATTTTTTCAAAAGGTGGACCACGTGCTTCTTGTTTTTTTAAGAAAATCGGCAGGTCATGTGATTATATATATATAATATTTAATATACCAGTATTATATATATATATATATATATATATATATATATATAATATATATATATATACAAGTAACTAATATATATATATATATATTATTATATATACTAAATATATATATATATATATTCTCAATAATTTTATAATTAAAATAAAAGATTTATTTTAATTTTAAATAAAAAGTTTATTTTAATTTTAAAATAATAGTTTTATTTTAATTTTAAAATTAAATTTCATGCTAACTAATTAGAAGTTGGAATTGGATTCCATGATAACTAATTGGAGTTGAAATTGGATTCTATTTTTCCTTAAATAAAGGAGTTTATTTAGATATGAAATAAGATTTCATATTATTCAAAATAAAAGAGTTTATTTGTGAATAGGAAAGAGAATCCTAATTTCCTTAAATAAAGGAGTTTATTTAGATATGAAATAAGATTTCATATTATTCAAAATAAAAGATTTTATTTGTGAATAGGAAAGAAATCCTAATTTCCTTAAATAAAGGAGTTTATTTAAATATGAAATAAGATTTCATATTATTCAAAATAAAGGAGTTTATTTGTGAATAGGAAAAATAATCCGTGTTTCCTTTAATAATTTTTTTTTTTCATGGAATTGGATTCCATAATTAATTAAAATAAAAGAGTTTATTTTAATTAAAGATTTTTTTATATACATGGAATTGGATTCCATAATTAATTAAAATAAAGGAGTTTATTTTGATTAAATATTTTGATTAAAATAAAATAGTTTATTTTTATTCAAAATAGGATAAATTAAAATAAAATAGTTTTATTTTGATTTAAATTTGGATTAAAATAAAGGAGTTTATTTTAATTCAAAATTAGATTTTATACTAACTAAATTTGCCCATTAAATGATATCAATATATATATTAAATGTTTATTATTCATAAGATGAATGTTATTTATTGATGCATATGATGATGTGTATGATAATAAATGAGATTGATTAAGGACTATTGACCAATGCGATTGGATTTTATTTTAGTTGGATGCATGAATGTATGGGTTTTTATTAAATGGGAATCTCACAGTACCTCGTCTTCTCTAATTTTTCTCGAATGTAAATTCTATCTCCTCCTATGTACTTCCCTTATCACCGATCAAGGTTTCTATTTATTTTAAATAGTTGTGTAATAGGAATAGTTAGAATTAATTTTAGAAAATTAGAGATCAAGGAGCAAGGAGCGCTTGAAGACCGTTGTAATGGAGCCAGGTTTAAATGTAATAGTTATATTTAAATATTATTTCTTGCACCCCTAGGGTTTGACCTTTTGGTTCACTTGGTGGCTCTAGTGAACCAAACTAGAATAAAAGTCCATAATCAATCCGGGTAGAATATAGTATTCTATATGTGCATGCTTATACTATATATATATTATATATTATGCAAACATGCTTCGCATGTTCATTAATATGAAGCGTATTTTATATATATATAATAAATGCTTGCTACTAAACAAGATGAGACAAATTAATAACAAACCCTCAATTTTTATATATTAAGTCCTAAGCGTTCAAAGATATTTGGAATATCGAGCGTCGCCTTCTAGCATGATAAAATTGATAGAGTATTAAATATTTAATATGAGTTTTTGTGTCACCACAAGGCAAGTATTAAGTATTTAAGATGTTAATTTATCACATTTGATGCTTATAAAGAAAATTGAACAATATTGTTTTGTTGTGTCACCACAAGGATGATATTTTTCTTTTTGAATATATGGAGTGCTAGGTCGGACTTAACTTGGATAATTTTGATTCGGATGTGCCACCACTTGATCAAAATAATCTAAGAGGCAAAATACAAGGAGTTGCATAGTTGATGTAATTGACAAAAGTTGTCTACCTATTTATTTATATATAGTTTGTTGTGTCACCACAAGGCTATATACATTTGAAATGGGATCCTTATTCTCACTAGCAAATCTTTAATTAGATTTTGCCGAACTATATAAGTGAGGGTAATATAGTTTGATGAAAATAGTGGGAGATACCAATTTAAAACAAGACCTAATTTATTTTGGTAATTAATAAAAGAATGTATGTTAAAATGTTGTTAATTACAAATTCATTTACAGAATTTTACAATGTCTAAAATTTCTATCACTGCTAAACATATTAGATGTTATTTAACCAGACCGAATTAAACGGATTGGTTAAGGAATTTGATAATAGTTCTCATGGCTGAAAAGTTATCTTATGTCCTTAATACGTCTATCCCTACAATGGTTGCAGACAATGCCTCTGAGGAAGACATTGCCACTTTTAGAAAGTGACAAGATGATGCACAGTTGGCTCAATGCATCATGCTCGCATCCACGAGTAACGAGCTTCAGCGTCAGCATGAAACTATGGATGCTCCTACTATATTCCTGCACATCAAGTAGTTGATGGTGAGGAAAGTAGGACTGATAGATATCAGATATCTAAGGAGCTCTTCCGATCTAGAATGGCCAATGGCACTATAGTACAGACAAAAAGTTCTTAACATAATCAATTTGATTGATCAATTAGGACAACTGGTTTTGTCATGGATGGAGAGTTGAGCCAAGATTTGATCTTGCACTCACTCCCGGACTCCTTTCACAATTGTTGTGAATTTTTCATATGAACAAGCTAGATATCGACTTTGTTTGATTTGCTTAACATATTGAAAAATGTTGAGAGTCACTTTCCAACCAAAGAAAGATCAAGTCTTCTTGGTAGGGGCCAAAGGATCTTCTCGAAAAGAAGAACGATTCAAAGAAGGTAAATAGAAAGGTAAAAACAAAGGATAATAAGAACAAAATCGTCACGGATAGCAAAGGAGTTTGCTTCCAATCGCAATAAGCACAGACATTTGGAAAAAAGCTGCGAGAAGCATCTTGCGAGGCTAACCAAAGAAGCTTAGTGAAGTTTGGTTTACAATCGATTTTGTTCATGATTGAAATAAATTTTTCTTTAAGTCGAGGTTCTACTTGGGTATTGGATCTGACTTTGGTTATCATAAATATAGATTTATGAAGGACCAAATGTAGTAGAAAGCTAAACAAATATAAGTAATCCTATATCACGGAAATGTAACAAAGGTTGCTACATTAGCCATAGAAACTTATAATTTAACAATGCCTACGGGCAAATCTATTAAGTCAATAAGTTGTTATTGTATTCCAGTTCTTGTTAAAAATATAATTTCCATTTTATTGTTGGACAATGAAATCTTTGGTATTATAATAAAGAACAATTGTTGTTCTATTTATAATAATAATGTTTTGTATAGAACCGGAATATTACTTAATAAATTTTGTATACTTGACTTACATGAAAATAATTTTGCATATTGAACAAATTAGTATAAGAAAATGAGATGATCATTCAAAGAGTTGAATGTATGTATTTGTTGAAATACAAGTGTGAATTATTTGAAAGGTTCAAAGAATTCAGAAGTGAAACAAATTGGCAAAGTATTAAGATTCTTTGATTAGATCAAGGAATAAATACTTGTGCAATAAGTTTCTAGATCATCTCAAATGGTTTTCTCATAATGGACGCCTCTCGATACATAATAATTGATTGATGTATCTAAAAGGAAAAATCGTACCTTGTTGGACATGGTGCTGTCCATAATGATTTTACCGACATTTCAGTATCCTTTTGGGATAATGTCCTAGAAATGGTACATATATCTACAAAATGGTAACCTCAAAATCCATTTCAAGACTCCATAAAAGTTATGGACATGGAGGATTCCTAATCTTAAGTTTGTTAAGATAAGGGGTTCCAACTTATGTGAAAAAAGGTTTCAAAAGGATAAGCTTGGGACAAGATTTGACAAATCTGATTTGTGGGACATCCTAAAAGTAAGTTTAGGGTAAATGTTCTATAATCCTACTTAGCAAAAGGTGTTTATTGCAAAACACCACGCTTACAAGATAAAGGTGTTTATCATTGAAGGGGCTAGTGGGAGGATAATAGATCTTGAAGAGCTCAAGAACCACAAAAATACTATAAGTCAAATAAGAGGAACCTATAGATAGACCTATTGTACCTGGCCGAGATAAAGAAATGGAATAGTACCAAAGATACACGGGAGGTATGGATTCATCATGGATGATGATGATGAGGTACACATCATAGAAGATAATGATCCGATTACATACGATGAGGTAAGAGTTATAGACACTCTCAAAATGGAACATTACGTTTTGATGAGGCAATCAAAAGAGTTTGATTTTATCAAAATAAGAATGAACCTAGTGTCTACAAAAGGGTCGATGGGAGCGTCGTGACATTTCTAGTATTATATATTGATATACTACGGATAAGGAATGACATATCAATGCTACTGATCGAGAAAGATAAAGTTGTCTAAACATTCCTCCATGAATGATTTGGAAGAGTATCTTAATTGGGGATATAAATCTATATAGATAGATTTAAGAGGATGCTCGACTTAACCCAAGGAACGTATATTCATTTGATGCTAAAGTCGTTTAGCATGGCAAACTCCAAGAGATGTCTCATGTCGATGAGCTATGGAGTGTATCTCTCTTAATAGTCCCCACAGACTCCTGAAAAGAGAGATCACATGAGTAACTATCATGTATGCAATGAAATATACGACACCTGATGTTGATCAGTCATATTCTGGAGAAGTTCACTGTGAGTCAGTGAAAAACATCTTAAAGTTCTTAACCAGCACTAAGGATGTGATCATATTCATGGTGGGTCTTAATTAAAACTAGAGGGCTTAACAGACTCAAGTTTTTTCGAGACGCACCAAGATGATGAAAAAATCCACTTTAAGGTAAAGTGTTACCTTGAGCGGTGGTGCGATGAATTAGAAAGGTTCCAAACAATGAAAGAGTTGTTGGTTTAGTGATAAAGACAAAGTATATAGCTATAAATGAAGTTTGCAAGTTGATTGTTTGGATTAAAAGTTCATTACGAAACTAGGAATAGTTCTAAGTCTCATCTTGGATCTAAACATACATGTGTTGTGGCACTTTCATTTGATTATTAGAATCATTGAAAGATGGGAAATCACTATAGAGATAGTGGACTCTCAAGAACAACATTACATATCCATTAACTAAAGCTTATCCAACAAAAGCAGGATAATCGTCACTTAGAGAGAAGAGTATAAGAAGATCTGATGACGATTGGCTTTAGTGCAAGTGGGAGATTGAAAGTAGTATGCACACAAGCCAATCATGTTTGATGATAAAACATATACTTTGTAACAATCTTATTCATTTATTAATAAAAAGTATTAATTTATTAAAGGCTTTTAAATTATCTACATGATGTTGTTTTATAATATGTGATAAACCCATAGTTTTTAAGCAATGCTTTTAGAATAATGATGATGATCATTCTAATGAGATCTAAATTCTTAGAAAGCTTAAAACTAAAATAGTTCCCAATCATTGGATTACTAAATTGGGGATTAGTGAATCCGGATAGATTGGTACATCGTTGCTTGCTCATTGGATGAGGATGATTGATCTCATGATCATTTGTGTGGAGACACTAAAGCAAGTATGTAGGTGCTTATTAGAGAATAAGTTCACTTTGAGCGTTGGCTCGCTAAGGAATACCTAATGGAGTTTTATTTGCTGTCAATAGGAATTCTGTAGTGATAGTAGTCACAAGTAATCCTTGGACTTGAGATCATCATAGTATCTTGTGTATGATGAGTTATACTTTGACTTATTCCTTAAGACCCTTAGGGTATATCAAAGGGTATGCTTGGGTATAATAAGTTGTATATGGAGATAATGTATGATCAATAAAGAATCTACCACTTCTAATAAAAGAAGAGAAATGTCTATGTGATTCGATAAATGACAACCCAGTAGTCCTTGGCGGCAAGCGAATGAAATTAGAAAGGAGTTTCTAATTTGCATTATTTAGTGTTGTGCATTTAAGAGTCGAAATACATATAATTAAATAAAATAAGACTTGTGATAATTCCATGTCTTATATTTAATTGGGACATTGTATGGTGGAAGGATTTGAATTGTCTTGGTAACTATTTACTCAAAGGTTCTTTAATGATTAATGTTGAAATCTATATTATTTGGAAAGTCGTTAATCGCTAGGGAGGCTTATCCTATTGTAGAATAAATATTATTTATTTAAATAAATTAATTGTTTAATTTATTTATTTAAATAAGATTAAATTGTTCTAATTGATTTATTCACAACCAATTAATATGGAGAACCTAAAGGGTCACACCATAAAAGGAAGAATAATTATTTAAGAAGTTAATGGCATAATCGTAATAATATGTTAAGTATATTTAATTTAATCTATGGTGATAGAATAAATTAAATAGCTTAATATTATTATTTAATATTTTAGAAATATTAAATATAAATTAATAAGAGGAGTCTTATTAATATTATTACAATTATTATTATTTTAATTTCTAAAGAGTTTAGGAATTAATTTAATATAAGTACTCTCATTTATTCCTAATAAGATTAGGAGGTTAAATTAATTAAAAGAGTTTGATTAATTATCCCTAATAAGATTAGGGAGCCTAATTAATTAAAAGAATTTAATTAATTAAATAAAACCCAATTTCTTAATTGTTAAGGAGGGTTGCCCACATGAATAAATAAGAGGAGTCTTATTATGGGTGGTGGGGGTTGTTGACTTTTACAACGACATAATTCCAATTTATTGGAGAGTACCCTTTTCTATAGAGATAGAAAACTAGGGTTTGAGCCAAATACACCATCTTCTTGAATTCTTTAGTTTTCCTTGGTGGATCACCTCTAGAGGCCAAACATATGGGTGGCTAACGTTGATCAAAGGAAGGAACAAACCCGGTGGATTCAAGTTGAACGCAAAAGGATTTGGAGGTGAACTTGTACCTGAGGAAGCTCGATCTTCAAGGGTATGATTTTATTCTTTATCTTTTCGTTTAATTAATAATTGTGCATAAAGGGTGATCCGGGTATATGGTTTGTAAAAAAAATTTAAACTCTGATTTTTACACGCTTCCGCATTATTTTGCAATTTGATTGCGCACATGAATATTACAAACCTAACAGGGGGCTCTATTTATAGACCAAAATAGTCGTGGGTCTACCCGCGACTGACCCGCAGTCTGCTCAAACCTTTATAACTTTAAATTCGGGAGACCGATGGAGACGTGATATACCTTTCTGGAAAGCCCTTTTTGAGAGCTACACAATGATATAGGTTTGAACTTATCCAAATTTGGGAAGATGGGTCCATGACCAGATCTTGGAGTCTTCACAGTCCGTCCGTTTAGCTGTCTTGTGATGTTTTCACTCGGGATTGACGTTATGGTTCTGCATGACCTTCATAGCAGTGATTTGACTTGATTTGATATTAAGTTGGCAAAATTAATATTTTGCCCCTCCGAGTTGTCTCCGGGTTTGATGCAGTTGTAACTGTTTTTTCTCAGGGTAGTCTCCAAGATTGGCCTGTTGTTGACTTTTGTCAGTCCTCAGGGTTGTCTCTGAGGTTGGTTCGTTGTTTCTCGGGGTTGTCATCGGGTTTTAGCTTTATCTCCTGGGGTTGTCACCGGGGTTTGTCTTGATCTGCCGGGGTTTTCATCGGGGTTTGATTTGATTTCCCAGGGTTGTCACCGGGGTTTGACTTGATCTACTGGGGTTGTCAACGGGGTTTGATTTGATCTCCCGGGATTTGACTTGATCTCCCGGGGTTGTCATCAGGGTTTGATTTGATCTCCTGATGTTTTTAGAAGGGTTTGACTTGATCTCCTGGGGTTGTCACCGGGGTTTGACTTGATGATTTTGACTTCCAAGGTTGTCTCTGGAAGACAAAAGATGATTATGTCCTCCTGCATGGTTAGTAATAGAAATACAAAATTTTGAGTGTCTATAGATGCTCATCTTTATCATGTTTATGCAATATAATGGAATGAATAGGATAAATATTACTAGACACTTGAAATATGACAAGATTAAATGATGTCATGAATTGCAACATAATATGATGTTATGGAGTCTGACCATTTTTGTTAAATATTACTTCCAACGATATTTTATCACTGACTGCTCCCGCCATTTCTACTGGGTATGGAGTTGTCAATGATGGTCTCCACTGAACTACCTTGATGTCTACTCGAAAGGTAGTTTACAAAGCTTTCATCACCGATTCTTTCCCGATGCTACATTGGGTTGAAGACAACGGTTTAAAATGTCCATCAGTGCCATTGAGACTAATTTGACATCATGTTGTAGAGATGTTTTCAAGATCCCTGATGGGGAGATTTTTATATGGCTGATACCACTGGACCTTTCTGAATTCGACGTCGGGATTTGTCACCAACGTTCTTTATCTTCAGATACGCTTTCTGACTTTACCTCTGTTGGGGATGTTCTTCTCTTTTTGCGAGTGACTAACTGGGGATTATTGATGTTTATCCTGTTGATAGCTCACCTTGGTTGTCATAATTGGATTCTTCCTGCCGTTAAGCTAGGATTGTCACCATCGCCTGGGCATTTTATCAGGTTGATGTTGATAGTTCTGCTAGAGATAGAACTTTTATTGATTGCTTCCACAACATCCTCATAATACCTACTCAAATGGTAGTTTTGTGAAGGTTGACCATCACCGAATTTCCTTGGTGCCTACTTGAACAGTAGTTTAAAATGGTCTAAAAATCATCGAACCTTCACGGTGCCTCGGCTGGGAATTTATAAAATAGATTCCATCATCGGTCCTCTCCGAGGAATATAGTTTTCAATGGTTTTCATCCTCAGATCTTTCTTGATGTTACGCTGGAGTCGTCACCAACGGTTTGAAATATCTGATACTCTGACCTTCGTTGAAGCAATTCTTAATGGCTTACATCACCGGACCCTTCTTGATGTTACGCTGGAGTTGTCGCCAATAGTTTGAAATATCAGATACTCTGACCTTCGTTGAAGCAATTCTTAATGGCTTACATCACCGAACCCTTCCTGATGCTACACTGGAGTTTCTGCCAATGGTTTACACTGTCAATTATTCTGACCTTCGTTGAAGTAGTTTTCAACGGCTTACATCATTGGACCCTTTCCGATGATACGCTAGATTTGTTGCCAACGGTTTACACTATTAATCATTCTGACCTTTGTTAAAATAGTTTTCAACGACTTATATCATCAGACCTTTCTCGATGCTACGTTGGAGTTATCACCAACGGTTTACACTGTCAATCACTCTAACCTTCTTTTAAGTAGTCCTCAATGGCTTACATCACCAGATCTTACCCGATGCTACACTGGAGTTGTCGCCAATGGTTTACGCTGAATTTCTAGATTTCCACAGTTTGACATCGTGTTTTTGGGTTTCAAGCCCTTTTCGCTCAATCGCGTAGAACCTTTTTTCCTTATTTGACTTTTCAGCTTCCGGGAACTCCGTTATAACTCAAATTTGATCGAGCCGAAGGGGGTAGGGACCACCCTGGCTGGTCGTAGGTAGACCTGCGGCTACTGCGGGTTGACCCGCGGCTCCTATTGGGTTTATTTATACCCCCTGGCCTTTCACAAGTCATTTTCAAGTTGAACCATATATAAAATCTGAAAATTCTTCTTCAGATCTACTGAGTTTGGGCTGCTTTTTGTAAAATCCGTTACCGTACAAACGTTCTGCACTACTCCGGTAATGTTTACATGTTTTCTTTTCAAGTTTTGACCTTTAGAATGTTACATTTCATATAGAATGCTTCTAAACACAATATATCGAATATGCATGCTTTAAATGACTTGATAAAAATGATTAGACTTAGTAAATGCTTATATTTTACTATGTTGAACGTATTGATGTGAAAAAAACTGAGGGAGATACAGTGGATTTTCCTTAGATATCGCAGTAGTTGTATTTGATGTTGATCCTTCAACCTCCCCATAGTTTCATGGGACTTTCTTCAGGCTAGTGATAGGATATAGCAGCCTAAATGATAATATCAGTGGTTCTGGTGCTGCCACCTTCAAAGGGTTTTCAACTCCTTTGATATTGATTGTTTAAATTGCAAGGGGTGTTGTAGACAATTCTCCATTAGAGGATATGACGGCTATGAGTTCCCTCCATCTTTGCACTCCTGGAGGAAATGTTTTCCCACTCTCAGGAAATACGGTGTCATCGTCTGCCATTTGCAAGTCACCGCTGTCAATCATATTTTGGATAAGATGCTGGAGTGCCCAGCAACCTTCAGTGTTGTGACCATGAGTATTGGAGTGGTATTGACATACCCCGGTAGCATCAAATCTCTTTGAATGTGGATTGATTGGGGGTAGCAGTGCTGTGATTTTTCCCTCATTAATCAGCATTTGCAAGATTTCTTCCATCGGTTGGCCCAAATAGGTGAATTTCCTTTTGTTAGCAAAGTCCTGATGACCTTGGGCTCTTGCTTTTGTTGCAAGCTTTTCCTCTAAGGATTCATTCTCTCAGGTCTGTGGTTGATTTTTTGTGATAAGGGAGAGGAGACTTGTATGCTCCTGACTAAACAACTGCCATGTGACATGGTGTTGATTTATCACCAGTTCTGCCAATTGATTGGCATGTTCATCGATAGACTTTAACTCCCATTTTATTATAAACTTGAACTCTGAATAATCCTACTTATCGGAATTATCTTTGCTAGTTTGGGGAGAACCACCCACATATTTGAGGTAATTGGAACTCTCTCCACTTCCTTTGTTGATCATGTTAACATCCTCCTCCTTGTGTTGAGGGAGAGGGTTATCTTGAACATGTGGTTGTTTGGGCTTTGTCACCATGACCCCTCACCACTGTCTATTAAGTCCTGGATCTTATGCTTAAGGGCCCAACAATCTTAGGTGTCGTGGTCTGGAGCTCCACAATGGTAAGCACACTTTTTGCTGGTATTGGAGCCCTTTCCACTTAGATTGACTGGTGGAAGGAGATGAGTAATTTTCTTCTGAGTTATCAGAAGTTTGAAAATGTCTTCCAATGAGTCTCCCAAGGGTGTGAACACTCTTGAATGCCTGACTTCTCCACTTTTTGGCAAGGGAGGATTTGAAGATTGTGCTTGAAAAGGAGAATAGTTTCTCCTTTGAATAGGCAAGTTTTGATTACCTTTTTGAGTTTATCTTTCTGTATCAAGGAGACATCCTCCTCCTTCTTCTTATGAACCCTCTGGGGGTTTTTCCCATAACTTCCAGCTTGGATATGGTCAACTACGACTTTTAAAGTGGTGAAGTCTTGAATCTTCCCAGATTTTAACCCCATCTTTGTTATTTCTCCATGCTTGATCATTTCTGAGAATTGTTTTCCTATACCTGCTAGGACCCTCTCATAAAATGGAGCTTCTTGAATATCTATGAAGGTCATCACCATCTCAGTTTCTATCATAGATGGGATTATTTGAGCAGCCAAACACCTCCATCTTTAGGCATACTCTCTGAATGACTCATTGACTTGCTTCTTGACTTTGGTAATATGATACCTGTCTGGAGCCATTTGAGTTTGAAAGTTGTATTAATTGAGGAAAGAATGGGCTAACTCCTCGCATCTATGGATTTTGGATTTATCCAATCTGGTGTACCATGCTCTGGCTTCTTTAGTTAGACTCTTCTAAAACAACTGCATTCTCAGTTTTTCATGCTCAATGTAGGATCTGAGTTCTCCAATGAACACTTTTAAGTAAGTGTAGGGATCTCCCAATCCATCATATTTCTCAAAATCGAGAGCCTTGAATTTTTCCCAATAATGAACCACGGCGAAGATACAAATGTCTGAATAGGTAACGCTTTCATGCGTTCCAGTTCCTTTGATGGACCAAATGGTCTTGTCCATTTGCTGAACCTTTTTATGAATATCACCGGTGTCTTGATCTTCTTTAAGATGGGTGATTTTAGGGATTTTGTTGGACTTCTCGGTTTGAGACTCAAGTACTGGGACTTCTCTATCCGGACCCTGGATTCCTCTCTATGTATAGGATTCAGTTTGGATGGGTATTTATGGACCATGAGTTGATTTTTTTAGTTCTTTCAAAAGAACAGTCAACTCTGTTATTTGATTCTTTAATCCTTCAAACTCTTCGCGGGAAATAGGAGTAGAATCAGGCTGGGCACTTGTAGCCATGTCTGACGGTGGGCTTAGTGCCTTTTTGGACTTTGAACGGGAAACGGGACCAATCATTTCCCTATAAAAAGACTACGTAGTTTAGTCTGGGAAAACATGGAGATACTGTATGCTATACAATGTGTCTATTTTTAGGAGTGTTTTAATGTTCTCCTGCAAAACAGATGTCAATTGTTTGTATAACAAGATAGCATGACATGTCTTGATATGAAAAAGGAATGCATATTTACATATTCCTTTATATTTTCCATTACATTGACATGGAATTGAAATTACATGTAATTGAAAGGGGAAGGTATGAAGAGACTTCCCTTTGCATTTGATTTATCAGAGGCTGGCCTATCTTAGGCTACCCTTGCGGTTTTTTGCCATGAAGGTCCCCAGATCATCGCAATTTACTAGATTGGTGATGAGTGGGTTTCATACCTACGAATCGGTTGCTTATTCAGACTTAAATAGTGTTTAATCCGTTTATTTTTGTGAGGTTTTATGTGTTTTGTATGTGTTTTTGTGCAGGGATAATGTAAGTCCCTGAATTATAAGTTGATATAAAATATTCGTTGTGTCGAGGAATATTCGATTGGTCGGGGAATATTTGTTTTAACAGGGAATATTCATACGACAGTACAATCATTGGTGGACCCCACAACGAAAGTATTTTCGTAGTTAGAAAATGACAGAAATATCTTTTTATAAAAATAACGGCGAAAGTTTTACCGTTAACTGTTGAACTACCCGGTGGTAAAAGTAACGTAATACGCGTGGTTGCATAGTAGCACACGGTATTGATTATTGATGCTTACGTAAGAAGCAACTCAGTTTACTTAATTATTGCTACAATAATTGTTGCATAGTGTGACGCCCCCAAAATAGGTATACATCATCCATTCTGAGTTGTCAATACATGGTACAGAAACAACTAGAACTTTATTATTACAACAGTAAAACTGTGAGTTTAAATACAAATATTATCTTCTAGACAATATCTATACTCAAATAAATCCTCATCACATTTATTGATACATTATTTTACAAAAATGGTGAGGACTACTAAACAACTCTCTCTAGAACCTTCATTCCATACCCAGGCTAAATACTCGCTATATTCTCGCCTCCTGAGAAAAATGGAACAAAAAGGAAAAGGGTGAGCTCAACTAGCTGAGTAAAGAATATTATGACTAAGATAATATACAACAAATTACCGTTAGTCTTCAACAGGAAAAAATCTAATAGAATACAATAGACAACAAATTTTAAATCAATATTCGCAGCGGAAATAATAATTCATTAGAAGAGTTAAGTAGAGAATGCAAACTACTATCTTCCATGTATGAATTTAAAAGTTCATCGTCTATCTTTTATCCTGTAACATCAATCAATATATATCCGGAATCACCTATTCATCTTTGCACTACTGAGCCAAAGATATTCATCGATTAATCATGTTCATCTAAACACTGCTCATCTTTGCACTACTGCCCAAAGATATTCTTCAAAAATCATTCATCTTTGCACTACTGAGCCAAAGATATTCCATAATATCATCATTTAAGACGAAGATGATGAAAATATTTTTAAAGAAACGAATCCAAAGAAACAAAATGACAAGGATTAAGGATTAAGGATTCAGTACTTTGTTTTATCTATGTTCAAAAATACCTCAAAAATGATCATAGTGGTGTAAAATTCAAGAATGATCAAAACATGGATACAATCAAAGCTAGTCTCCGAAATAGATATTTTGGACGAAAAAGAAAATTTTTCATTTTTCGATGAATAGTGCTTAGTATTCGTGAATAGTGTCAGATATATACATGAATAGTCTTAGTATCGTGAATAGTAACTCCAGACACCAAAAGATAGAAATTCCACAAAAAAACATCTTCACGCTTCATGAATAGTACTAAATGAATAGTAACTCGTGAATAGTAACTCATTAATAGTAACTCGTGAATAGTAACTCATGAATAGTAACCCCGACATGAAAAAGTTCCAAATTTGATAAAAGTTCCAACCAATATTTCAAAGATAATGACATTGAAGAAATAATATCATTTGAGAAGAAAATAACATCCCTTACCTCGAAAGATTAGTACTTCTAAATTTGGAATCTAGGGTATAGTCTTTGAAGGAAACTTCAGACCGCTAACAATACTCAAAGTATACTCAAAATACTCACAAGAATAAACTCGATAATATAGAGAGAGAAATGGACGAAAAATCCACAAATCCAGGCGATTTTACAAGCTATAATCAAATTTCGATCGATAAATGGGGTCCAATTTACATGTTTAACATGTTTTAAACATTTATTGCAACAAAAATACTCTTCCTCCTCGTATACTCATATATCCCACATTCGTTGTAAAAATATCACCATTATTATATTATTAAAATATAATAATACATTATCTTATCAGAAAAAGATAAAATTTCAATTTTCAACAATTGTCACATTAAAATTTTTCTCCATCTATATCCACATAAAATCAATATTTTCCTCATCATATGAATCAATAATTAATTATTCACAAATAATATTACAGAATCACAATATTGACAACCAGGCAGTTCCCAGGAAAGAGGGGGCTTTCCAATAAGAA
The DNA here is from genome assembly GCA_020205615.1 of Panax quinquefolius. NCBI lineage: Eukaryota > Viridiplantae > Streptophyta > Magnoliopsida > Apiales > Araliaceae > Panax > Panax quinquefolius. The sequence goes on from CM035164.1 coordinate 19,922,935, forward strand.
TTTCTCCTTACTGGCGCGTAATTAGGTGACCAAACCTCTCCTTAGACAGAACTTTCTAGACATTGCCAATAATGTTATCTAATAATATTATTCAGATAATATGAATTATTGCTTCGATAATGAAAAATATTGTGTAATGACAATTATTGAAACAACAACAATATAAAATATCAACGCAGCAATTATTGAATCAATAAAATACTTTGATAATAATTACTATAACCATTATTGAGTAAAGCCTTCTTACGTAAGAATCAATAATTGGTGCAATCTGCAGTGTCTTCTTGTGTTTTTTAACCACCGGTATTTTTTTAACAAAGATTAATGGTAACAACTACGCCTGTTATTTTTAACCAACTTATATTTGTCGTTTTCTTCATCCAATCGCTTTTCGGTTATGGGGCCCACACATGGTCAAGCGCAAATCGTCTGAATATTCCCAATGATATTTAATATTTCACGACCAAACGAATATTCCCCGACAACAATGAATATTTTATAACCACTTGCTTATTTTGAAATATTTACGTATTTTACCCCTAACTATCCACATTAATCACATCAACCCTTACTATTTCAAAATAATAAATAGAGAAAATTAAATTTCATTAATAATAAGTTGGGGTCTTACAACCTCCCCTCCTTATGAAATTTCGTCCTCGAAATTGACATACGTACCTAGTGTTTCGAAAAGGTGAGGATACCTCGCTTTCATTTCCGTTTCCAATTCCCAGGTCATTTCCTCTATAGCATGATTCCTCCACAAAACTTTAACTTGTGGTATGACCTTTGCGCGTAGGACATGCTCCTTCCTATCCAAGATCTTGACAGTACCTCCTCATATATCGTTAAGTCTTGGCTATCTCATCCGGTTCTAATTCTATAACGTGATTTGGGTCTTTCACATATTTACGAAGTACAGATATGTGAAACACATTATGAACACGAGACATACTTGGAGGTAACGCAAGTCTATAGGCTACATTTCCTACTCGGTCAAGAATTTTAAATGGACCAATAAATGCGTGGATTGAGCTTTCCTCTCTTCCCAAATCTTGTAACTCCCTTCCATGGAGCAACTCGCATGATAATACATGATCCCCACACTAAATTCCACGTCCTTTCGATGAAGATCCGCATAACTCTTTTGTCAATCTTGTGCCGCTTGTATCGTTTAGCGAATCATTTGGATCTTTTACGTAGTCATACGTACTGACTCGGGTCCCAACAATGTTGCTTCACCCACCTCATCCCAACATATTGGAGAACGACATTTTCGTCCCATATAATGCTTGAATGGAGCCACACCTATACTTGCTCGATAACCATTGTTGTTGTAGGAGAATTCCACCAATGGTAAATACTTATCCCAACCGCCCTTGAAGTCTAGGACACGAGTCTTAATAAATCTTCAAGAGTTTGAATAGTCCTCTCGATTGTCCGTCTGGTTTTGGGGATGGTATGTCGAACTAAATCGCAAATCCGCGCCCATAGCTTTTTCCAAAGCTAACCCAAAATCTTGAAGTGAATCTTGGGTCACGATCCGAAAACTATGGATACGGGCATGCCATGCAACCTCACAATCTCATTCACGCATATACTAGCAAGACGTTCAAGTGAATAAGTCTCCGTGATCGGCAAGAAATGAGCGGACTTGGTTAATCTATCAATAATAACCCAAATAGCATTGATGCCTTGAGAAACCGTAGGAAGACCCGTGAATCTAAATCCATGGTAATGTGTTCCCACTTCCATTTCGGAATCTCAAGTGGTTGCAATGGACCCTTAGGTACTAGATGCTCCGCCTTTACACGTTGACAAGTTAAACACATTGAGATAAACTTTGCAAACTCTCTCTTCATATTGTTCCACCAAAATGTATATGAAGATCACGATACATTTTAGTACTTCGAGGATGGATTGCAAATGGTGTATTGTGTGCCTCCATCATAATCTTGTACTTCAAATCGAGTCGTTAGGAACACAAAGTCTAGAGTGGACTCAAGTATTCCTTCTTCATCAATTCTCGCTTAAAATAGCTCCTTCTTGTACTTTCTTCTTCATACGCATCATTTCAAGATTGGTGGCTTGAGAAACCTTAACTTTTTCTATTAAAGTTGGCTCTGTCGTATACTTGACATCATCGCACTCATTCCTGCGCATATGATCTTCTACTCAACGCGTCGGCTCTGACGTTAAGCTTTTCCGGGATGGTATTGAATAGTGTGGTCGTAGTCTTTCAATAGCTCGAGCCAACGTCATTTGCCGCATGTTGAGTTCTTTTGAGTGAAGAAATATTTAAGGCTTTTATGGTGCGAATATATCTCCACTTTCTCCCCATATAGATAGTGCCTCCATATCTTTAGCGCTGCAACGCATTGCGCTAACTCTAGATCATGAGTAGGATAATTCCTCTCATACTCTTTAAGTTGTCGCGAGGAATAGGCTATGACTTTCCCACGTTGCATGAGAACACATCCTAACCCTTTGCACAAGCATCGGCGTAGATAACAAATCCATCCAACCGGATGGTATTGTTAGAAACAGTCTTTGAAATAAGTCTTCTCTTAAGCTCTTGGAAACTCTTCTCGCATTCTTCACTACAAACGAATTTTGTATCCTTCCAAGTTAGCTGGGTTAATGGAGTAGCGATTTGAGAAAACCCTTCCACGAATCTCCGATAATAACCAGCTAAGCCCAAAAAACTACGTACTTGATCACCGAATTTGGTTGCTCCCAACTTTGTATTGCTTCAATCTTACGTCGGATCAATAGATACTCCATGTTTTGACACCGTGCCCAAGAAATGCTACTTCCTCGCCGAACTCGCATTTCTTCAATTTGGCATATAGTTGATTTTCACGAAGCCTTTGGAGTACCGACTTCAAATGGTGCTCATGATCTTCACGGCTTTTGGAATATATGAGGATGTCATCAATAAAGACAACAACGAATTGATCCAAATATTCCTTGAATACTCGGTTCATCATATCCATGAAAACCGTAGGAGCATTAGTTAGTCCAGAAAGACATGACTAAGAATTCATAATGCCCATACCGAAGTTCTCGAGGCGCTTTGGAATATCCTCGATTCTAATCTTGGTGATGATATCCGGAACGAAGATCGATTTTGAAAAGAATTGTGCCCCTTACAATTGGTCAAACAAGTCATCAATACGAGGTAGAGGATACCTATTCTTGATGGTGACATGGTTCAATTCCGATAGTCAATACAAAGTCGCATACTCCGTCTTTTCTTCTTTACAAATAAAACAGAGCACCCCAAGATGTGTACTAGGGCAGATGAAACCGATGTCCAACAATTCCACGTAGTTGGACCTTTAACTCTGAAGTTCAATAGAGCCATTCGATATGGGGTTTTAGAAATGGGCTTTGTACGGGTTCAAGATCAATAAAGAATTCAACTTCACGTTACGGGGTAGACCAGGAAGTTCTTCTTGAAATCGTCGGAAAGTCAATAACAATAGGAATATTATTCAAATTTGGCGTGTCTTTATTCAAATCCATAACATGGGCTAAGAAAGCTTGACATCCGCTTTTCAATAAACGAATAGCTTTATGATTAGATATGATGTGATTGATTTTAATGGTTTAGTTGCTTGAATTAAATACATAACAGGTTGGTTAGGAATATGAAAACTAACAACCTTACGAAAACAATCAATTTTGGCATGATGAGTAGTTAACCAATCAATCCCTAAAATCACATCAAAAGCAAGTATCTTTAAAGAGATAAGGTCAACGGTGTAAGGTGATGGTGCCAACTTGAATCAAACAAGATTTATAAGCAATTGGATGTGATGAAAGTTTCTCTAACGGAGTTTCCACAGATAGGTCAAAGTCTAATTTCTCCTGAGTCAAGTTTAAACGTTGAGCACATGCGGAGAGAGATAAATGAATGGGTATACCGTTATCAAGTAAGGTATAAACTTCGCAAGAATTTATAAATAGCTTACCCATGATCACCTCGTTTGGGTTTCTCGCATTTTGACCATCACAACAAACGCTCTTCCTAATCGTTGACTTTGACTTTTACTCGATGATCTTTTGAGTCACCGAATCCCCATTGAACTAGGTTTCGCTCTATCAGTATAATCTCGGCGATATGTCCTTCCTTTCCACAATTATAGCATACCTTGAATCTGTTGTGGGCGGTTTGATGATATGTCCCTCTTTTACGCATTTGTAACATATGACCGGTTGGTCGTTCTCCTCCCTTAGAACCGATTGTCTTCAGACCGCTTATCATCTTCACATGGTCATTGTTAAATCTCCTCTTTTAAAATCTCCTCGACTTCGCTTCTTCTATTTTTATGGCCATGATTACCACCGAGTGGTTACCATTTTGTCCGTCTGCTTTCTTCACCGGTTATCATTATTACATTGATTGCTATCTACGGTACGATCCTGGTTGTGGTCCTCGGTTGACCGTACTCGTTATCTCGCTTTCTAATAATTGAGCCTGTTTTAACATCTCGAATAGAGAGAAAATTTATGAGAAATGAGATCTTGACGTATCTTGGGGTTTCAAACCTCTAAGAAACATCCGCGTCATACGTTCCTCATTCTCCACCAAATGAGGTGCAAACACGGATAACTCTAAAACTTTGCCTCATCTTGAGACACCGCCATGTTGTTACCGCTTCTAGTCTAATAAACTCCACTTCCTTCATATAAGCGAACACTTTCGAGAAAAGTATTTGTCATTAAATAGTTTCTGAAAGCGTCTCCCAAGACATCTTTGAGTCGCAATTTGGATGGAGTGCGCTTCATGAGACTCCACCGATGATCTCGCCTTCGCCACGGAACATAAAGGTGGCGAATGGAACCTTCTGTTCCTCTGTGCATCCCAAGACATCAAATATCTTGGTAATTTGCTTGACCCACGTTTCCGCCATCAATATCCGGCTTTCCCTTAAATTCTGGTGGTCCCAACTCTTTGAACTGCTTTTGTGACAACCCGTGAATTGCTATCATTTCCTCCTCAGTATTTTGAACATGAGTCTCCTCGTTTGATTTTGCATGAACCTGCAAAAACTTCTAAACATCCCTCGTTCATCATCTACTCAATGGTGTTGTTCACAGGGGATGAACATTGCCCGACTGTTGCACGTTCTCCTCGTTGGTGAGTACAGCGTCTCCACGGTCTCATTTCCATTGTTAATATTCTCGATCGACATTCTCAAATCTTCGTCATAAAACAAGGGTTAATTAAGAAATCAATATATCACATAATATCCTTATATCTTGACCAACTAAAAAAATAAGCTTAGGTAGGACACACTTTAGCGAAGGATTTACTCGTCTCCCTCCTCCTAGTTCTATTCCCGATCTCCGCCAGAGATCATATCCTAAGCTCGATACCAACCGTGACGCCCCCAAAATAGGTATACATCACCCATTACGAGTTGTCAATACATGGTACGTAAACAACTACAACTTTATTATTACAACAATAAAACTGTGAGTTTAAATACAAATATTATCTTCTAGACAATATCTATACTCAAATAAATCCTCATCACATTTATTGATACATTATTTTACAAAATGGTGAGGACTACTAAACAACTCTCTCTAGAACCTTCATTCCATACCCAGACTAAGTACTCGCTTATATTCTCGCCTCACGAGAAAAATGGAACAAAAAGAAAAGGGTGAGCTCAACTAGTTGGAGTAAAGAATATTATGACTAAGATAATATACAACAAATTACCGTTAGTCTTCAACAGAAAAAATCTAATAGAATACAATAGACAACAAATTTTAAATCAATATTCGCAGTGAAATAATAATTCATTAGAAGAGTTAAGTAGAGAATGCAACTACTATCTTCCATGTATGAATTTAAAAGTTCATCGCTCTATCTTTTATCCATGTAACATCAATCAATATATATCCGAATCACTTATTCATCTTTGCACTACTGAGCCAAAGATATTCATCGATTAATCATGTTCATCTAAACACACTGTTCATCTTTGCACTACTGGGCCAAAGATATTCTTCAAAAATCATTCATCTTTGCACTACAGCCAAAGATATTCCAAAATATCATCATTTAAGATCAAGATGATGAAAATATTTTTAAAGAAACGAATCCAAAGAAACAAAATGACAAGGATTAAGGATTAAGGATTCGTACTTTGTTTTATCCATGTTCAAAATACCTCAAAAATGATCATAGTGGTGTAAAATTCAAGAATGATTAAAACATGGATACAATCAAAGCTAGTCTCCGAGAATAGATATTTTGACCGAAAAGAAAATTTTTCATTTTTCGATGAATAGTCTTGAGTGATTCGTGAATAGTTCCAGATATCGTGAATAATGTCGTATCGTGAATAGTAACTCAGAGCACAAAAGATAGAAATTCCACAAAAACATCCTCACGCTTCATGAATAGTACTTTGTGAATAGTAACTCGTGAATAGTAACTCATGAATAGTAACTCGTGAATAGTAACTCATGAATAGTAACCCCGACATAAAAAAGTTCCAAATTTGATAAAAAGTTCCAACCAATATTTCAGCATAATGATATTGAAGAAATAATATCATTTGAGAAGAAAATAACATCCCTTACCTCGAGTAAATCAATCTTGACCGTCAGTGGTGGTTTTAATAGTAAATCAATCTGGACCGTTGATGGTGGTTTTAAAAGTAATCAATCTGGATCGTCAGTGGTGGTTTTAAAAGTATATCAATCTGGACCGTCGGTTGTGGTTTTAATAGTAATCAATATGGACCGTCCGTTCTAATAGTAAATTAATCTGGACCGTTCATGAATAAGTTACTATTTAGTCCATTCTCCTATAAATAGAAGCTTAATTCTTTTTTCATTCTCACCAATTCATTGAGATTCACAAGAGACACTATAGAGAGAGAAACTATAGAGAGCAAGAAGAAGACTATTCTGCTACTTCACTATTGCAGTATCCAACCTTCTACTAAGGTAATGGATATTATTTCTTTCGTATTCATAAGGAATACTACTTTTAGTAATAATCCTTTAATATGTCGAAATAACCTGTCTACGCGGATTACGTTCCGTATGACGAGTGAAAATCCATTTGCAGTTCCGTATGTTATTTCTTTTCATATTCTTAAATCTAAACTTACTATGGTAAGTATTACTTCTATAATCCCTGAAATTAGTGGGATATCCTTGAAGTTTTGCGCTTCATCCAGTATCGTTTTATTGGAATATGGATATGAACTTTCCTACTAAATATCAATATTTTCACCCGGGGTACTATTCTCGGGTTAATATTCACCATGTTACTATTCACTATAATATTATTCAATCGGGTATTCGGGACACTTTTCATGCTGGGGTACTATTCACGAGTTATTATTCACGGGTTACTATTCACCCGGTTACTATTCACTCAAATATTATTCACTCGGGTATTTGGGGTACTTTTCATGTCGGGTTACTATTCATAAAGTACTATTCACCCGGTTACTATTCACCCGAAAAATTGATTTCTTTTCTGTCCAAAATATTTTTGATACATGGATATTATTCTTGAATTTTACTCCACAAAGCAGTATCATGTTGACAATTTGGACATTATTGAATATTGGATAAATTAAATTATGAATCTTTAAAATTTATCATTTGCTTTCATTTAATTGAATGCTTATATCATTGTCATCATCCTCATGCTTATATTGTGATGAAAGTCATCTTTGGCTTATGTGCATAGATGGACTGTTGATTGGTATGATTATGACCAGGGATTATTCGGTATAATCATGACCATTGATGATTACATGAATATCCTTAGCTTGTAGTGCAGGGATGATTCGATGATGTGGTTTATTTATTAAGCTGAGTCTCAGCGATAAAATTGATGAAAAACCTTTTTAAATCATAGAAGATAGTAGATATCATGCTCTACTTGACTCTACTAATGGATTGCTTATTCTGCTGCAATTAAACTTGTTGTCGATTATATTCTATCAGTTTAACATTGTTGAAGGCTAATGATAATTTATTCTGCATTATCTTAGTCATAATATTTCTTACTGGGCTAGTTGAGCTCACCTTTTTTACTTCCATTGTTCTCTTCAGGAAATGAGAACGTAGCCGGAATTAGTTGGGGAATGGAGTGATGGTTCGAAATGGTTGTTTTAGAAATCCTCACTATTTAGTGTGATAGTAAATGTAATGAGGATTGAATTTGAGTTTGGATACTGTCTATGAGACAATATTCGTGTAAAAACTCTCGAATCTTGTTGTATAATTAAGTTTGTATTTGTATTATGTACTATGTATATGTCGACCCAAGATGGGTGATGTATACCTATTTTGGGGGCGTCACAGTTGGTATAAAAGCTTAGGGATATGATCCCTAGCTGAGATGTGAGACAAGAACTAGGAGGGGAGAGACGGGTAATTCCTTCGCTAGTATGACCTACCTAAGATTATTTGGTATTTAATTGGTCGATCAAGGTATAGGGATAATATGTGATATGTCAAGTAACCCTTTGTTTTTTGGTAGTGTTTGAAAATGGCATCTAAAAATATTGAGATCAACAATGAAGCACATGAGACCGTTAAGTCACTAACGATCAATACCCAGGATAATGTGCAACATGAAGACAATAATTATCAGGTAAACAACAACACCGATCAAATGATGAACGATGGGATGTTCAAAAGCTTTATGCAATTCATACAACATCGGTGAGAAGCTCTCATCCAAAATGCGGTGGAAACAACATCAACTCTCGACCAGGTCACCGCTTAAGCGATTCAAGGAGCTGGGACCGGGAGTTTATTGGAGAGCCAAAACCACTTAAGGCGAAGAGGCGTGGATAAAGCGATCACTAAGATATTTGATGTCTTGGGATGCTTCAGGAGCAAAAGGTTCCTTTGCCACCTTCATATTGTGAGGAGAGGCGACTTCGTGGGAATCATAAAAGCGTACTCAACTCGCCACACTGAAAATGTCTTGGGAGAAGTTCGAAGAGTTGTTCAACGACAAGTACTTTCCGAAAGTATTAAATCACATGAAGGAGGTGGAGTTTATCAAGTTGGAGCAAAACAATATGACCGTGTCACAGTACGAAGCTAAGTTTGTTGAGTTGTCCCGGTTTGCGCCCCACTTGGTTGATAATGAGGAGAGAATGACGCGGATGTTTCTAAGAGGTTTGAAACCCGAGATACGTCAATACTTAATTTCTCACAAACTGTGTTTGTATTCAGATGTTGTAAATAGGGCTCAGTTATTGGAGTGCGATAATGAGTCAACCCAACCAGAGAGAGCAACCGACAAGTCGATAATACCAATGGTAGTAGTCATAGAAGTAGTGACAACAAACGCGGAGGGAATCAACATGCCAAAAATGGTGACCACTCCGATGGTAATCATGGCCAAGATAATAGAAGTGGAAATTTCAAGAAGAGGAGATTCAATAATGATGGAAAGATGTCGGCACCAACACCTGTTGTTAAGGAAAGAAACGACCACGATCATATGTTACAAATCTGGAGGGGGGAGGGACATCAAATGCAGAGTCAAAGTATGTTACAATTATGGAAGAGAAGGTCACCTAGCCCGATTTTGTTGGGCACCAAAGTCAAGTCCAGCTGGGATGGAGGCATCAAAAGCTGTCCCAGACAAGATAAAACCAGTAGTTCAAAGGAGAGCGTTTGTATAACCTCCCAAAAAGCAAGGAATCCGAATGAGGTGATCACGGGTAAGCTAATCATAAACTTTTGCGAAACTTATGCCTTATTTGATACCGGTTCTACCCATTCTTTTATTTCTCCTACTTGCACTCAACATTTAAATTTGACTCCGGAGAAATTAGACTTTGACTTATCGGTTGAAACTCCGTTGGGGGAAACCTTTTTTACATCCACTGTTTATATGTCTTGTTTGATTCAAATCGGTAACCGCACATTACCTGTCGATCTTATCTCTTTAAAAATACTTACATTCGATGTGATTTTAGGAATTGATTGGTTGACTACTCATCATGCTAAAATTGATTATTTTCGTAAGGTTGTTAGCTTTCATGTTCCTAACCAACCTATTATGCGAATTCAAGCAACCAAACCATTAAAGTCAATCACTGTCATTTCAATCCATAAAGCTATTCGTTTATTGAAAAAGGATGTCAAGCTTTCTTAGCTCATGTCACGGATTTAAACAAAAATACGTCAGTCTTGAATGATATTTCTATTGTTAATAAATTTCCTGACGTATTCCCTGAAGAACTTCCTGGCCTACCCCAAGAGCGTGAAATTGAATTTTGTATCGACCTTGAACCCGGTACAAAACCCATTTCCAAAGCCCCATATCGAATGGCTCTTGTTAAACTTTAGGAGTTAATGACCCAACTACAAGAATTGTTAGACATCGGTTTCATTCGTCCTAGTACGTCTCCTTGGGGTGCTCCTGTTCTATTCGTAAAGAAGAAAAATGGGAGTATGCGACTTTGTATTGATTATCGGGAGTTGAATCACGTCACCATCAAAAATAGGTACCCGTTGCCTCACATTGATGACCTATTTGACCAGTTGCAAGGCGCCAAGTTCTTTTCAAAGATCGATCTTCATTCTGGATATCATCAGTTAAAGATTAAAACTGATGACATTCTAAAGACTGCTTTCAGAACTCGGTACGGACATTATGAATTCCTAATCATGTCTTTTGGATTGACAAATTCTCCTGCCGCCTTCATTGATATGATGAACCGAGTATTCAAGGAATAATTAGATCATTTTGTGGTTGTCTTTATTGATGACATTCTCATTTACTCCAAAAGTCGTGAAGATCATGAGCAACACTTGAGGCGGATACTACAAAAGCTTTGCGAGAACAAATTATATGCCAAGTTGAAGAAATGCGAGTTCTGGCTTGAGGAAGTAGCATTCCTTGGGCACGTGATATCAAATCATGGAATATTTGTTGACCTGACAAAGATTGAAGCAATTCAAAACTGGGAGCAACCTATGTCAGTGACCGAAGTACAGAGCTTTTTGGGCTTAGCTTGTTATTATCGGAGATTCGTGGAAGGATTTTCTCTAATCGCTACTCCATTAACTCAGCTGACTAGAAAAGATACAAAATTTGGTTGGAGCAAAGAATGTGATATGAGTTTTCAAGAACTCAAGAGGAGACTCATTTCAGCACCTGTTCTAACAATACCATCTGGTTCGGAGGGATTTGTCATCTACAATGATGCTTCATGCAGATGGTTAGGATGTGTTCTCATGCAACATGGGAAAGTCACAGCCTATGCCTCACGACAACTCAAAGAATATGAGAGGAATTACCCTTCTCATGATCTAGAGTTGGCAGCTGTCGTCTTCGCACTTAAAATCTGGAGGAATTACCTGTATGGGGAGAAAGTGGAGATCTATACGGATCATAAAAGCCTCAAATATTTCTTCACTCAAAAGGAACTCAATATGCGGCAATGACGTTGGCTTGAACTGTTGAACGATTATGATCATACCATTCACTACCATCCTGGAAAAGCAAACGTGGTAGCTGACGCATTAAGTAGAAGATCATATGCGGGTATGAGTGCGATATTGTCAACGCAAAGGCCCATTTTGTATAACTTGCAAAGGATGGAGATAGAGTTAAAGACTTCAGGGACCCACATAATGATGGAAAATATATGAGTAAAACCAACTTTAATTGATAAAGTTAAAGTTGCTCAAGCTACGGACCTAGAGCTGATACGTATAAAGAAGAAAGTACAAGAAGGTGTTGTTCCGGAAGCACGAATTGATGAGGACGGAATACTTCGAGTGAACTCCAGACTTTGTGTTCCAAACGACCTTGATTTAAAGTATAAGATCATGATGGAGGCGCACAACACACAGTTTACAATCCATCCTGGGAGTACCAAAATGTATCATGATCTTCGACATTCATTTTGGTGGATCAATATGAAGAGAGAGGTAGCAGAGTTTATCTCAAGGTGTCTAACTTATCAACGAGTAAAGGCGGAGCATCAAGTGCCAAAAGGTCCATTACAACCACTTGAAATTCTAGAATGGAAGTGGGAGCACATTACCATGGATTTCGTTACTGGTCTTCCCAAGGTTTCTCAAGGCATAGATGCGATTTGGGTCATTGTTGATAGATTGACCAAGTCTGCTCATTTCTTACCTATACGAGAAACATATTCACTTGAACGTCTTGCTCGTATGTACATAAATGAGATTGTAAGACTGCATGGCATGCCAGTATCCATAGTTTCTGATCGAGACCCAAGATTCACTTCACCATTTTGGGTTAGTTTGTAAAAAGCTATGGGCACGGATTTATGGTTTAGTTCGGCATACCATCCTCAAACGGTCGGGCAGCCGGAGAGGACTATTCAAACTCTTGAGGATTTATTAAGACTCTGTGTCCTTAACTTCAAAGGAAGTTGGGACAAGTTCTTGCCATTAGTGAAATTCTCTTACAACAACAGTTATCAAGCAAGTATTGGCATGGCTCCATTTGAGGCGTTATACGGATGCAAGTGTCATTCTCCAGTATGCTGGGATGAGGTGGGTGAAGCAACATTGTTGGGACCGGAGTTGGTACATATGACTACGAAAAAGATTCAAATAATCTGACAACGTATAAAAACCTCACAAGATCGACAAAAGAGTTATGTTGATCTTCATCGAAAGGATGTGGAGTTCAATGTGGGAGATCATGTGTTGTTACGTGTTGCTCCATGGAAAAGAGTTACAAGATTTGGAAAGAGAGGAAAGCTCAATCCTCGATTCATTGGGCCATTCAAAATCCTCGATCGAGTAGGAACTGTGGCTTATAGACTTGCGTTACCGCCAAGTATGTCTCATGTTCATAATGTTTTTCACATATCTATGTTACGTAAATATGTGGAAGACCCGTACCACATTATTGAGTTAAAATCGGACGAAATAGCGAAAGATTTAACGTATAAAGAGGTACCTATTAAAATCTTGGATAAGAAGGAACATATTCTACGCTCCGAGATTATACCTCAAGTCAAAGTTTTGTGAAGAAACCACGATGTTGAGGAAATGACCTGGGAGTTAGAATCTGAAATGAAATCAAAGTATCCTCACCTCTTCATCATACCAGGTACGTACACCAATTTCGAGGATGAAATTTCATAAGGAGGGGAGGTTGTAAGACCCCGAATTATATGAAATGAAAGTATCTAATTTTCTTATAATTATTATTCTGTTTAATAAATGGTTAAATTGATAAAAGGTTAAAGTTAAGGGTGATATTTGAAAATTTTGCAAAGTAAGCAAGTTGATATAAAATATTAGTTGTTGTATTCGTTGGGAAATATTCGTTTTAACAGGGAATATTAAATGCGATGATACAATCATTGGTGGACCCCACAACGAAAAGTATTTTCGTAGTTAAAAAACGACAAAAATATCTTTTATAAAAATAACGACGAAAGTTTTACCGTTAATCGTTGAACTACCCGGTGGTAAAAGTAAAGTATGTCTGGCATGGTTGCATAGTAGCACCACGGTATTGATTATTGATGCTTACGTAAAAGCCACTCGGTTTACTCAATTATTGCTACAATAATTATTGCATAGTATCTCACGTTATTTGATTCAATTATTGTCACAGAATCATCTGCATAATATTTTATATTATTAAATCAATAATTGAGACAACAAAGTTATTCATATTATTATTTGCAATATTGACAATGTCTAGAAAGTTCTGTCGAGGAGAGGTTTGGTCACCTAATTGCGCGCCAATAAGGAGAAATCCTTATTGGAAAGCCCCCACTTTCCTGGGAATGATCTGGTTGTTAAATATTGTGAGTTATAATATTAGTGATGAATAATTATTGAAGTATTAAGAATGTGTTTATTGAAGATAAGTGAATTACAAAAGTTAGAGGGAAATAATGGAAACATGGAAAACTTTAGGGGTACCAAAGTGTAATAAGTTAAATCAATCTAGACCATTGGTGGTGGTTTTAATAGTAAATCAATCTGGACCATTGATGGTGGTTTTAATAGTAAATCAATCTGGACCGTCAGTGGTGGTTTTAATAGTAAATCAATCTGGACCATTGATTGTGGTTTTAATAGTAAATCAATCTGGACCATCGGTGGTGGTTTTAATAGTAAATCAATCTGGATAGTTTATGGTGCTTTTAAAAGTAATCAATTTGGACCGTCGATGGTGGTTTTAAAAGTAAATCAATCTGGACCGTCGGTTGTGGTTTTAATAGTAATCAATATGGACCGTCCGTTCTAATAGTAAATCAATCTGGACCGTTCATAAATAAGTTAATATTTAGTCCATTCTCCTATAAATAGAAGATTAATTCTTCTTTCATTCTCATCAATTCACTGAGATTCACCAGAGACACTATAGAGAGAAAGAGATACTATAGAGAGCAAGAAGAAGAGTATTCTGCTACTTCACTATTGCAGTATCCAGCCTTCTACTAAGGTAAGGGATATTATTTCTTTCGTATTCATAAGGAATACTACTTTTTGTATTCATCCTTTAATATGTCGAAATAACTTTGTCTCACGCGGATTACGTCTTTCGTATATGGTGAAAATCCATTCTGCGATTTCAGTATGTTATTTCTTTTCGTATTCTTAAATCTAAACTTACTATGGTAAGTATTGCTTCTATAATTCCTGAAATTATTGGGATATCCTTAAAGTTTTGCGCTTCATCCAGTATCGTTTCATTGGAATATTGATCTGAACTTTCCTATTAAATATCAATATTTTCACTCGGGACTATTCACCCGGTTACTATTCATTATAATATTATTCACTCGGATATTCGGGACACTTTTCATATCGGGGTACTATTCATGAGTTACTATTCATGGGTTACTATTCACCTAATTACTATTCACTTAAATATTATTCACTCAGGTATTTGGGGTACTTTTCATGTCGGGTTACTATTCACAAAGTACTATTCACGGGTTACTATTCACCCAAAAAATTGATTTATTTTCTGTCCAAATTTTTTTTGATACATGGATATTATTCTTGAATTTTACTCCACAAAGTAGTATCATGTTAACAATTTGGACATTATTGAATACTAGATAAATTAAATTATGAATCTTTAAAATTTATCATTTTCTTTCATTTAATTGAATGCTTATATCATTGTCATCATCCTCATGCTTATATTGTGATGAAAGTCATCTTTGGCTTATGTGCATAGATGGACTGTTGATTGGTATGATTATGACTAGAGATTATTTGGTATAATCATGACCATTGATGATTATATGAATATCCTTGGCCCGTAGTGCAGGGATGATTCGATGATGTGGTTTATATATTAAGCTGAGTCTCAGCGATAAAATTGATGAAAAACCTTTTTAAATTATAGAAGATAGTAGATATCATGCTCTACTTGACTCTTCTAATGGATTGTTTATTCCGCTGCAATTAAACTTGTTGACGATTATATTCTATCAATTTAACGTTGTTGAAGGCTAATGATAACTTATTATGCATTATCTTAGATATAATATTTTTTACTGGGCTAGTTGAGCTCACCCTTTTACTTCCATTGTTCTCTTCAGGAAATGAGAACGTAGCCAGAACTAGTCGGGGAATGGAGTGATGGTCCGAGATGGCTGTTTTAGAAATCCTCACTATTTAGTGTGCTAATAAATGCAATAAGGATTGAATTTGAGTTTGGATACTGTCTATGAGACAATATTCATGTAAAAACTCTCAGCTCTTGTTGTATAATTATGTTTGTATTTGTATTATGTACCATGTATTTGGCGACCCAAGATGGGTGATGTATACCTATTTTGGGGGCGTCACAGATAATATATGTTAGCTAAGGCAAGGATGGTGGCAATGTCGCAGGAATCGTCATGCAAAGCAAGAAAATTAGCATAAATACATTGTATAGCCCACCGGAGCGGGACCTTTTACAAAGAAACACCCCGCTGGGGCTGGGGTACACATTATGTAGAAACTTAATACCCCACCAGAGCGGGGGTACGCGGCCAGGAAAGAAGAATTATGATGCTATTCTACTACAGTTGTGGCGTGGATTTATGGAATTTGGAGGCGTTTGTGATTGAAAAGAGGATGTTTTTAGATACATAAGAAGAGACTTTACCAACTTTGAAGGGGGATTCATCAATTCATCAATCAAGAATAACTTTCAAGCCCTAATTTATGAAGATTATGGAGGGACAGAGCAAAGGAGCTAGGAACACGAAGATTACAAATTGGAGTGACGAAAATGGTGGTTCTGTTACTATTCTTGTTCTTTAATTTCAGTTATATAATTAGGATGTTGATTTCTTTAATCTATTCAGTGTTTATTTCATTAGTTATGAACTAATTTAATTTATTAAGCTTACAATGGATCTTTAAATGAAACGAGGATTATCATGCTTTGATTTCAATTCAATAAAGCTAATTTTTAGTTCATCAATTATGATTTGTGCATAATTTATGAATTGCTTGATCACCAATTCTATGTGAACTTGTATGAATTCGAGAGATGAAGTATGATTTTAGACTTAGTCATAATAGCATATGTTTGTGATTTCTGCATTTTGTTGTAATTCATGATTTATGTTTAGGATAGAGATATACATATGCATCGCATGTAATTGTTTAAGAACTTGGGATTTAAACCTTCTTTAATTGTATTTTACATAGAGATATAGTGAATTAGTTAATTAGGGTGTTTGACTTAATTCTATCATCTGTGGATTTAAGTTGATATGAGTTTAGTGCATTGAGAGATGGCTAATCCTACTTTCTTGTTCTTAATTAATGAATTGGAATAGTTAATTGGATTAAAAAGAAGTGTTATAATCTGAGTGAAGCATAAGTGAAGTTGTAGGCTTAATTCTCCAATATCTAATTAAAATTTGCGGTAGTTAGTTGATTTGATTTTTGTTTATTAGTTTTTCATTATTTTCAATCATTAATTCGGTTAGTTTAATAAAATTGAAATAATACAAAGTTGGTAATTGTTAGATTAAAATTGATTTCTGTCTCTGTGGGAACGATTCTCAACTTATCATTATATTACTTGTTGATCACATATAGTTACGTGTCGTGCTTAATTAGATTACACCCAACAAGTTTTTGGCGCCGCTGTCGTGATTAGATTATTGATTTTATTAATTTCAATATCAGTTTAATTAGATCAGTTTTAGTAAAACATTATTCTTTTTGTTTTTATTTTATTTCTTGTTTCAGGTTCTCTTACTTAGTGCATGAAAACTCGGTCAAAGAAACTAGATTTGCTTCCTTACGAGGAAGACATCAAAAGAAGGTTTCAGAGGTTGAGTAAGTGGATTAAGGAAACTCGGGAGAATTTTGATAAGCAAAAAAGTACTGCTGTAGAGGATCAGAAGGCACTTATAGACTATGCTACACCCAGGGTCACTGAAATTTAGTCGGACATCACCAGGCCTGTAATTACAGCGAATAACTTTGAGATTAAGCTTGGCACTATTCAGATGATACAGAATTCAGTACAATTTGGGGGATTAGCAACTGATGACCCGAACGAGCATCTGGTTAGCTATCTGGAGATTTGTGATACCTTCAAGTACAATGGGGTATCTGATGATGAAGTTGGGCTACGTTTGTTTTCATTCACACTGCGTGACAAGGCAAAAAGCTGGTTGCATTCACTACCGTCAGGATCAATCACTACTTGGGATGACCTAGCTTAGAAGTTTTTAGCTAAATTTTTCACACCGACAAAGACTACGAAGATGAGGAATGAGATTACAACATTTGAACGGCAACATGGGGAGTCTCTGTATGAAGCTTGGGAAAGGTATAAGGAATTGTTGAGAAAGTGTCTGCATCATGGATTACCTAAGTGGCTGCAGATGAACACCTTCTACAACGAGTTGAATGGTAATCTTCGTACTAGTATAGATACAGCGTCAGGGGGAGCTTTTATGGCTAAAATATTTGAGGAGGTGTATGACTTAATTGAAACAATGGCAGCTAACAACTACCAGTGGTCAATAGCAAGAATGACACAACTTAAGGCAGCTGGAGTGTTAGAGGTAGATGGAATGACGGCTTTAGCTGCTCAAATTTTAGCGTTAATAAAGAAAATGGATGCCTTCACAAGAGTACATGTTCAGTAGGTGGCGTATGTATGTGAATTGTGTGTGGGGGAACATCAGGCAGCTGCAGTGTGCTATCAATCCAGCAGTAATTCAATTTGTAGGTAGCTGTAATAGAATACCTCCTAATCCATATCAGAATTCCTACAACCCGGGGGTAAGGAACCATCCGAACTTTGCGTGAAGTAATAATCAAAATCAGCAAGCTCCACGATCATTTTATCCCCCCAGTTTCCAAAATCAGCATCAATAGTCAGCTCTACGGCATGAGAAAAAGTCAGATTTAGAAGAGCTATTGTTGAAGTATATATCTGGTAATGAGGCGGCTATGAAAATGCAAGTAACAGCGATTAAGAACTTGGAAAATCAAATTGGACAATTTACGTTGGCATTGAATAACTGACCTCAAGGGACTTTACCAAGTGACACTAAGAAGAATCCAAGGGGAAATCATGACCAGTGTCAAGCAATCACATTAAGAAGTGGAAAACATCTTCAGGGACGAAGTGGAAAACATCTTAAGGACAAAGTGCAAATAATCTACCAAGCAAAGATGTGAAAGAAAGTGCAGAAAATTTGGTTGAAGAGAAATAGGGTGAAGACAGGCAAATGGATAAAAATCAGGCAGATGTTGAACCATTTGTCTATCCTCCACCACCATTTCAGTAGAGACTTCAAAAATAGAAATTAGATAAATAGTTCTCAAAGTTTTTAGAAATCTTTAAGAAGTTACAAATTAATATTTCGTTCACAGAAGCCCTAGAATAGATGTCGAGCAATGTAATGTTTATGAAGGGTATTTTGTCGAGGAAGAAGAAGTTAGAAGATTATGAGACTATTGTATTGACGGAGGAATGTAGTGTTGTATTGCATAGGAAGCTACCTCTAAAGTTGAAGGATCTGGGGAGTTTTACCATTCCTTGCATAATTGGGAACATGGTCTTCAACAAATGTTTGTATGATTTGGGTGTGAGTGTGAATCTCATGCCATTATCTGTGTACACTCAATTGGGTTTGTCGGCACTGAAACCAACAAACATCTCACTACAGTTGGCGGATAGATCAGTTACTTATCCGAGGGGGATTGTTAAAGTTATTCTAGTAAAGGTGGATAAGTTTATATTTCCAGCATATTTCATCAATCTGGATTATAAAGAAGACAAGAACATTCCTATTATCTTAGGGAGACCATTCTTGGCAACAAGGAGGACTCTCATTGATGTGCAAAAAGGAGAGTTAATGATGAGAGTAGAAGACCAAAAGGTGAAGTTCAATGTGTTCAAAGCTATGAGATTCCTTACAGATGAGGAAGAGTATTTCAGAATGGATGTGGTCGAAAAGATGGTTAATGAAGACTTGATTCAAGGTTTGGACAGGGATCTGTTAGAAAACACTTTGCTAGGAGATGCTGACTTGGATTATCTGGAATTTTTGGACTATTTGCATATGTTGGATGCATTACCTAGAGTGAGTAGATTCAAAGTGCCATTCGAGCCATTACATACAGAAGAGAAAGCACCGGCACGGATGAAACCCTCACTTGAGGAACCACCCACTCTTGAGCTAAAGCCTCTTTCTAAACACCTCAGGTATGCATTTTTGGGTAATTCAGATACTTTACCTGTTATTATTGCATCTGCGTTTAACGATTTGTAGTAAAGGACGTTGTTGAGGGTTCTTCGAGAGTACAAGTCTGCGATAGGATGGAGAATTACTGACATTAAGGGAATAAGCCCGTCATTCTGTATACACAAGATACTCTTGGAAGAGGAGGCAAAACCGATAGTGGAACAGTAATGAAAGATCAACCCAATTATGAAAGAAGTTATGAAGAAAGAGATTATGAAATGGATGGATGCTGTGATAATCTACCTTATCTCGGACAGTTCGTGGGTGAGCCTAGTGCAATGTGTACCAAAGAAAGGTGGGATGATAGTTGGGACTAATGAAGATAACGAATTGATACCAACGAGGACAGTGGTCGACTGAAGGGTATGCATGGATTATAGGAAGCTCAACAAGGCAACCCGGAAGGATCACTTCCCTTTACCTTTCATCGATCAGATGTTGGACCATTTGACCGAACATGAGTATTATTACTTGTTGGATGGGTATTCAGGGTATAATCAGATAGTCATTGCCCCTGAAGATCAAGAGAAGACTACATTCACTTACCCATATGGCACCTTTACTTTCAGGAGGATATCATTCGGGCTGTGTAATGCACCGACGACCTTTCAGAGATGTATGGTGGAGATATTTTCAAACATGGTGATATGCAATGTTGAAGTTTTTATGGATGACTTTTCAGTATATGGGAATACTTTTTACAGTTATCTTGAGAATCTGGTTATGGTCTTGAAACGCTGCGTGGAAACCAATCTTGTGCTTAACTGGGAAAAATGGCATTTCATGGTCGAAGAAGGAATCATCCTTGAGCACAAAGTCTCTGCGAAAGGGTTGGAAGTAGACTGGGCGAACCTAGAAACAATTGAGAATCTTCCACCTCCGACCTCAGTTAAAGGAATTCACAGTTTTCTCGAGCATGCTGGATTCTACCGCCGATTTATCAAAGATTTCTGAAAGATTGCAAAACCAATATGTAGTCTTTTAGAGAAAGAAGAAATTTTTAGGTTTGATGAAGAATGTTTGACAACTTTTGAACAGTTGAAGAAGAAGTTGACAACGACTCTCGTAATCATAGCACCAGATTGGATGATGTCGTTTGAATTGATGTGTGATGCTAGCGATTACGCGGTAGGGGCTATTTGGGACAACACTGAGACAAGATATTTCATGCTATATACTATGCAAGTAAAACCCTCACGGATGCACAATTGAACTACACAACTATCGAGAAGGAGTTCCTTGCGATCGTGTATGCCTTTGACAAATTTCACTCATACTTGATAGGAACAAAGGTTGTTGTATACATGGACCACTCGGCGAGTCATTATCTAATTTCCAAGAATGATGCAAAGCCTAGGATTATTCGTTGGATTCTACTCCTTCAAGAGTTCGATTTAGAAATCAAGGATAGGAAGGGGACAGAAAATCAAGTAGCTGATCATCTTTCGAGGTTGGAAAATCTAGATAAAGACAAGACAGATACGTGTTTGATCAACGAGTTATTTCCGGATGAACAATTGTTTGGGGTAAATCTAGAATTTCCATGGTATGCAGATTTTGCTAACTACTTTGTGAGCAAGATCTTTCTTCCAAACTTGACACATCAGAAGAAAAAGAAATTCATACATGATGTCAAGTGGTATATGTGGGATGAGCCTTATCTGTTTAGACAGTGTGCGGACAAGATGATTTGTAGATGTATGCCCCACAGTGAAGCTAATAACATCTTACACGCATGCCACACATCTGTATATGGGGGACACTATGGAAGTGAGCGAACAGTGGCAAAGGTTCTTCAGGTAGGATTCTACTAGCCTACTATGTTCAAAGATGCCCACCAGTTCGTAAAACGCTGTGATAGATGTCAAAGGGTGGGAAATATATCAAAAAGGAAAGAGATGCCGCTCAACACAATCTTAGAAGTTGAAATTTTCGATGTGTGAGGGATTGACTTTATGGGACCTTTTCTGCCTTCATACAACAATCTATATATCCTGCTAGTTATGGACTATGTATCAAAGTGGGTTGAAGTTGTAGCACTCCCTACGAATGATGCCAAAGTTGTTTTGAAATTCCTACAGAAAAATATCTTGACGAGATTTGGCACGCCAATAGAAATTATAAGTGACGAGGGAAGTCACTTCTGTAATAAGTTCTTTACAGCTCTTTTGGCAAAATATGGGGTCAATCACAGGATTGCGACGATCTATCATCCCCAAATGAGTGGCCAAGTTGAAGTTTCAAATAAAGAGGCTAAAAGAATTTTAGAGAAAGTAGTAAATCCGAACAAAAAGGACTGGTCTCTGAAATTGGACGACGCTTTATGGGCATATCGCACATCATACAAGACACTAATTGGTATGTCTCCGTATCAACTTGTATACGGGAAAGCATGTCACCTCCCAGTTGAATTTCAACACAAAGCATACCGAGCCATTCAGAAGTTGAATTTTGATCAAACAATTGTGGGCGAGAAAAGATTGCTGCAACTTAATGAGCTGGATGAGTTTCGTCTGCAAGCTTACAAAAACTCTAAGTTTTATAAAGAAAAGGTCAAGAAGTGGCACGATCAGAAGATTGTGAATATGAAGTTTGAACCGGGCCAAGCTGTGTTATTATATAACTCTCGACTGAGATTATTTCCCAGGATACTCAAAGCAAGATGGTCCGGGACATTCACCATCAAAACAGTCTACCCACATGGCGTCGTTGAACTATATAGTAGGAATCCACTAGAAACATTCGAAGTCAAAGGGCAACGTCTAAAGCATTATTGGGGTGGTGACATCGATAATCAAGCCACTGCAATCACTCTTGTCGATACGCCATGACACAAGGAGTAGTCAGGTTGAAAGACTTAAAAACAAGTGCTCATTGGGAGGCAACCCATTTTTCTAGTTATTTACAGTATTTAGTTTCATATTGCATAATTCAGTAGCTTAGTAATAGTGTTAGTATTCAATAGTTCAATTTTTTGCAATTTATAGGTTAGTAGTTAATTAGCTTGTTATTGTGTGGCTACTTAATACATTCTTGCTCAATTTGTCTGCAATTAACTTAAATCACGGGTTTTACTGATTTTCTGGAACAAAGGAGAAAGTTGTACACATGTGTAGGACAAAATAGCAGAAAACCAGAAGTCATACAGGAAGTAGATGCCCACCCCAGAAGGGGTATTCTAGGCCTGACATGCTCGCCTCGGCTGGGGGCTCTCTGTATCTACCCGCCCTGGCGAGCTTTTGAAAGCAAAAAGACCCCACCCCGGCAGGGGTATGGGAGTCCTGTTTTTAAAAGGTTACTGCAGATCGTGCCTTCTCCACTCCCATATCACATAACCAAACCTAAAGCCCCATAATACCCACGATTTCGCCCCACAAACATCTACTCTCCACTAAATCCATCCTCTACTGCAATCCTATATAAACCAAACCCCAATCTCTCCCATCCTACACCATATACATATCAAATTTTAGATTTTCAAGCACAAAATCAAGGGTTTCTCATCAGTTTTAGTTTTCAAGCAAAGAAAGAGGGGAAAAGCTCTGCAATCAGTAATCCACCACTTCAATATCATCACAGAGTAAATTAATCAGTGTGGGAAGCATCTTCAGTCATAATTCATCGTAATTGGTAATTATTCTTTAATTTGGCATACATTATGGTTCTTTATGGCATACGCACGCCAAGTGCTTGAGGAATTGCACAAGTGATAGTTTGGGGGAGATTGTAAACTGCATTGTGATACAATGGTATCGAAAACACCGGTTAAATGTCAACGGGACGAAGGGTCTTCACCACCAACCCGAACCTTTGACAAAAGAAAATTTGTCAGTGCCTTAGCGGCTGACAAATATGAGTACTTTACACTGAAGGCTTTGACACCAGAGAGAGGGTTGAGTCCGGATTCTTTCAATGGGAAAATATGGCAAAAAATTAATGAACAAGGTTGGGACACGTTCACGGATTAATCGGACCCTGTCATAGTAACAATTGTGAAGGAGTTCTATGCAAATGTAGATGATAAAGCATCATTTATTGCATTTATTCGTGGAAAACAAGTACCATTCGGTCCTGAGGCGATTAATGAATTCTACAATATGCAAGCCTAAACTGTCTGTCAGTGTGCTCAGCTACGAGATAGCAACCCCAATTATGATTAGATACTTCCTGAGATATCAAAGTCGGGCTCCACGTGGGTAAAAGGAGAGAAAGGTGGGAACCTGTTCATAAGTAAGGATTTGAGTATGTATGGTAAGATTTGGTACGCCTTTCTTTACGCGAAATTGTTTCCATCCACACACACCAAGTGAGGTGACTAAAGAAAAGGTGTTACTCATGTATGAAATTGTGAAGGATTTTGATATTGACGTTAGTGCCATCATTAGTTTCTCGATCAGACGCTGTTTGTGCGGGCCATTCTCTGGGGGGTTTTCATACCCCTCCCTTATATGCGGACTGTGTCGACAGTCATGAGTTTGATGGTCAACGGATGAACCTGTGCAGCAGCCACTCCAGTTGCTAGACTCACATCTGATTGCTCGATACTCAGTCTGGGCTAGAGGAGAGTCTCATCCTAGAGGACTGGGGTTTATATTTCTTGATGCTCCTGAAGAGGAAGAAACTGAAGATAACTCTAAGGATGATAAATTTAAATTTGATGAGATGTCTGAGGGAACTAAGGAGGCTATAAGGGGTCATCGGTCCACAAAATATTTTTTCATCGCTCAGTTTAGAAGAATGTAGTGACATATTGATGAGAGAGCAGACAGAAGGATAGGAAGTTGAAGAGAATAGCAGCACAACAAGATTATACCTTTTCTACACAAAATGCTTTCAATGCTTCTTTGGCAGAGGCATTTGCAAGAATGAATCCCAACTCTACTGACCAGTTCTAGTTCCCAGTTCCACAGCCATTACCAAGCTATCCACCATCAGATTCTGACGTTGAAGAGGTGCCACCTCCTGCTTAGCTGCTACAGAGAAGTCTTCTTGTGCCTTAACACTATATTTTAAATAATGAGGAAATTGTTTATGTTAAGTTTAGGAGAGTCTTAGTATTTGTTTAATGTTTAGTTTCTGTTTATGTTGAGTATGTCATATGTTAGTTTGTACGTGTTAGTTAGTTTTGCATTGGTTAGTGCATGTTAGTTCATATTTGTATTTATGTTAGCTGCATCAGTAGTATAGTGTAGTTATGTGTTTGTAGTTTAGTAGTTTAGTTGTGAAAATAATAGTTTTTCTTGTTGTTGAGTTATATAAAAAATGTAAAATCAAAAATCTCAAAAATATTAGTTAGTTTACTGTTTTTATGTTGCATTTAGTCATATTTGCATGATTCCAGCTTTTAGATGGTAAACGTTTTTTAGGGCCAATGATGAGAATGGAATTGCGTAGACAAGAATAGTATTGACTGTCAAGGCTTTGATGTAATTTCTTATCATAATCTAAATCTTTGTCTGTTTGAAACTGGTATAATCAGGATAACACTATAAAATGAATATGTTAACTGATTAGGTTTAAATTTACACATAATTGATTTCTTAAGGATCCGAAGGATGCCTTTTGACCGTCCGAAGTTTTTTCAAAAATTTTCAGGAAATTTTTTCTTCCATATTTGTGACTTCTAACACTTTCTGACATTATTTCTTCTTCTTTTCAGGTATTTTGAAGCTTAACTCTCAGACTTTTCTTTTTGCCATGGTGAGCACTTCGACTTGGGAACAACCAAGGAGACCCCGTTTCTCAATGATTACGGAAGGGCTCCCCTCCTTTGGTCTTTTCGACGTCTTTTGGAAGCAAGTCCAGCCTTATGACCATACAACTCTTCCTCCACTAGAGAAGGAAGGCTTGTTTCTATATGCAGTACCTTGTAGAGGTTGGGATGACTTCTTGTCTGATTCATCTAACCACCTTCAAGAATAACAACATTGGATCGACCAGCTACTTAGGAATGCTAATTATGTGGATAGCTGACATTCTTCTTGCATCCAGCTATGTATAGAAACATTCGTATCCAATAGGACCATAGTGTTCTTCTATATGTACGCTCATCACTACTTGGGGTGAATGCACCTTTACTCTGGAGGATGTTTATGCCATCTATCGGTAAGCATTTGCCCCCTGCACGTGAGTCACGCCTTTGGTGAGATGATCACGCAAAATATTGTAAGTGTCAAAGTCTTGATTCCAGTGTCTGAACACTTCACGGGGCTTGATGTTTTGCAAGCCTCAAAAAATGAAAGTCCTAGGAGAGGGAACCTCTAGGGGAGAAAACCCTAGAAGGGAGAACCTTAGAGGAGCTTTCCAGGGATATTTTGAAAATCCTCGATCTAATCTTTTTTACCCTCTCTTGGAATTTCTCTTTTCTTTAGAATCAAGAAGTCATTAAGAACCAAGAAGTCCATGAAGGCCTGAAAGCCTCGAAGGAATGATAGCCTCGAAGACCTGCTGATAGCCTCGAAGGCCTGATAGCTTCGAAGGCCTGATAGCATCGAAGGACCTGATAGCCTTGAAGACCTGTTGATAGCCTCAAAGACCTGCTGATAGCTTCAAAGGCCTGATAGCATCGAAGGACCTGATAGCCTTGAAGACCTGCTGATAGCCTCGAAGACCTGCTGTGACACCCCCTAATCCGGGTACTTAAATTCCACGGGATTTGGTGTTCACTGTACAAATATCATCTATCTATCTACCCATAATAAATGCAAACCATGCAATAGATAGAAATAAATCCTCCCCTTATGGGGTTACAACATCTGAATAATAAATACAATCCCAGGTCAAACTAACCTTAAACATATATGCGGAAATATAAACAAATAATAAGTCTTAAACAACATCAAGTCTTAACAATAACATTTTTAGAATTTAATAACAAGTCTTCATCACTTATTAGCTTTGCCCTTGTCCTTGATAGAAGAAGGCTCATCGTACATTTCGTTCTTAACTGCAATGTTATTATTACGCAAGAGTGAGCACGATTGCCCACAAGTATAATAATGAAATAACAATATAATAACATGCGAGAATCAAAGATTTCTGAGGGTCATAAGACCTTGAACTATGTCCTAGGTTATCAAGGGTTATACTTGAAACCTTTAACAGTCATAAGACTATGGACTCTTCTACTCGTACTTAGGGGGATCAGCCCTTAGTACCATAATGTGCATAATATCTTAACGCTAACGCATTTAGAACGTTCATCAACTATGGACTAGTCGAATCAAATAAGGGTTCACTAGTCTCATAAGGTTCAACAATAAATGATATTTAAATTGAATAACAATCTCAAGAGGTATACAATAGAACAAGTATTGTATTGAAAAGATAGAAAATCTTTAATATAACAAACTGAACTGGATTTATAAACTTGAATAATGATAACAAGTAGGGTTAGGAAACTTGCCTCGTGCGTAGATTACACGTTAATTAAACACGTTCCTTGAATTTAATCCTACATATCATTTTCATTCACAACTATAGTTAATTATAATTTAACTAGTCATCATACGTTCATTCTTTTTGTCTAATTCGAATTATGACTATACTTAGTCAATTTATCATACTCATTGTTGCACAATTTACACTTTACGCATAAAAGCTAATTATGCATTCAATAAATCAATTCACATGAAATTATGTTATTGACATGTTAAGAATTTATTTTAACACCTCATTATACATTTAACCTAATTTTATGTTCATTAGGTTAGGTTACCAACACATTACTAGACTTAAACATTTTAAAAGTTCATTTCTGGACCATTCGCTAAGTATAGCGCCACAGTTGCCACCAAGATATTTGGTCTTCAAGCAAGCTGATGCTGTGTCTTTGGCTTGAGACTTGGTGTCATGGCTGGCAGGCCAAGTAATGATGAAGTTTTAGGTTCGAGTTGGCCACCATGAGACTCAGATTCGGCCTGTAATTCATGAAAATTACGTAATATGGCTAACAAAACTCTAATCAACTTATTTTTACACGAATTTAATTATACCCAAACATAATAATACACATATAACTGTTACTTAACCCTTCTAGCATGCTTTTAACAAGTTATAACACATAATTTTGCATAATCAAAACATATAATTTACAGTTATTGATTTTCTTGAGAGTTTTCAATACAAAACATGAAAATCAACATTAAGGGTTCGTTATAACACCAAATCTGTTTATTTGGAGTTTGATTCCTTTGTTTAAACATGCATAATCATATATAAGTGTGAATTTTACAAAACAATTTATGTTTGGCATATTAAAATCACGTATAAAGGCCATATGGCCATATTCCATACTCTATAATTTTGAAGCAATAATATATGTTATAATATTATGAAACTGATGATAAGGTTTATATAATATATATATGATCAAATACGATATAATACACCTTAACACATACACAAACCCATAATCAAAGAAATTTCCAATTGTAGGGATTTTAACAGAAAAATTGAAAGCCATATTCATGAAATATTAATGACGTAAATAGAGAAATTGGGTTGAAGAGATTACCCAAAGTGTGAATGAGTAGAATTGAAATCTTTCTCAATTAATCCATTAAATCACACAACTCACACTCTCCTTCAACAATTTCTCAATCTCTCTATGTGATGTTTTGCTAGACTTGGAAATAACAGGAGGAAGAAGACGTATATAAAAAGAATAAGAACTGACGCATTGTGGAGGTCAGTTACCTATCATGGGTTAACTGCTATAACTCCCCTTAGGGCCTTGTTTGGCTTGAACATAAATAACCCTTCTAATTATTTTAATTAATCTCCTATACTATAGTATAAATCACGTCACACCCAATTGTACAATAAATCAAATATCTTATTTTAGTTTAATTTAAATAAAATATAATAATTTCTCATTAATTCACATAGTCAAATAATTAAATTCTCATTTATTAATAATGTCAAATTATTAAATCTCTAATTAATTATTACATTAATTAAAATAATATTATGCTTATTAAATATTTTATTTAATTCAATAAGCTCACATAAATACATACTTGAATAATAGTTATTCTCCACATTAATTTAATAAATATAACACATATAATTAAATTAATCTACCATAACTTCATCAATTAATTATTTAATCTAATAATTAATTCATCGAAAAATATTTATTTAATTCAATAAATATTAAAATTAAATTACAAAATCCCGTTTGTCACATCTTTTTCCCTTAAAAGGATTCTCATCCCCTTAATCACGACTCAATAATTTCGACCTGTTACCCCCCCTTACAAAGATTCTCATCCCCGTAATCGCCACACATAATTTAAGTAAATAAATGAGGGTAATTCTTTATCATATTCTCTTCGAGTTCCCACGTAGCTTCTTCAGCGTTGTGGTTCCTCCAAATTACCTTAACAGAAGGTATTACTTTATTTCTAAGAACTTGTTCTTTTCTGTCGACAATTTGAATCGGAATTTCTTCGTAAGATAAGTCTTTTTCAAAATGCAGGGGTTCGTATTCAATTACATGCTTGTAATCGGGTTTTTAGGGTCATAAAACAGAAACATTGAAGACGTTGTGGACATTCTTGAGTGTTGGAGGTAAGGCTACCTCGTACGCGACTTCTCCGATTCTTCGCAGTACCTCAAATGGTCCAATGAATCTTGGGCTTAATTTTCCTTTCTTTTCGAACCTGATCTTCCCCTTCCAAGGAGAGACCTTCAAGAATACATAACTACCCGATTCAAACTCAACATTTTTATGATGTGGATCGGCGTATTTCTTCTGCCTATCTTGAGCTGCTACTAGCCGTGTTCAGATTACTTTGACTATTTCTGCGGTCTGTTGTACCAATTCTGGCCCTAGTAATTATCTTTCGCCAACTTCATCCTAGTAAAGCGGAGTTCTGCACTTTCTGCCGTATAACGCTTCATAAGGCGGCATGCCAATACTAGCGTGGTAACTGTTATTGTAGCCAAACTCTACAAGCGGTACGTGATCATCCAAATTTCCTTTAAAGTCCATTACACAGGCTCTTAGCATATCTTCTAATGTCTGAATCATTCTTTCGCTCTGTCCATCTATTTGAGGGTGGTATGCCGTGCTCATCCGCAATTGCGTACCCATACATTCCTGTAGACGTTTCCAGAAGTTCGATGTAAAGCGTGGATCCCTATCAGAAACAATTGACACCGGTACTTCGTGCCTCGAAACAATCTCTTTTACATATAACCTTGCCAACTGATCTAAGTTGAATCTGATTTTTATTGGAAGGAAGTGTGCGAATTTCGTCAGTCAATCAACGATAACCCATACTGCGTTGTAGCCTTTCTGAGTCGTCGGAAGGCCAACCACGAAGTCCATTATAATATGTTCCCATTTCTATTCTTGGATCTTCAACGGTTGTAGTAGCCCACTTGGTCTCTAATGTTCTGTTTTCACTTTCTGACAGGTCAGACACTTGGCAACACATTCTGCAACATCACGTTTCAAATTTGGCCACCAGAAGTGTTGTCGAAGATCTTGATACATCTTGGTACTACTAGGGTGAATCGAATATCATGAGCTATGAGCCTCACTCAAAATGTCTTCCTTAATCTCTGGTACTGGCGGTACCCAAATTCTGCTCTCAAATCTCAGTATTCCTTCCTTATCCATCTTAAATCTTGGTTCGGTTCCTTCAGATATCTTCCTTATCACCTTCTTGCATTCATCGTCCTGGAGTTGAGCCTCCTTAACTTTATCCAGTAGAGTTATACCAGATTGTATCTGAAATAGCTTCTCATCAATTTCCATAGGATACTTCACTTCCAACTCCAGTTTCTCCATTTCTGAAATTAGATCCTCCTGAGCGGTCAACATCATCAACTTCTCCTGACCCTTTCTACTTAAGGCATCGACAACGACATTTGCCTTACCCGGATGGTATAAAATCTCACAGTCATAGTCCTTAATTAACTCCAACCACCTTCTTTGGCGCATATTCAAGTCTTTCAGGGTAAAAATATATTTTCAGACTCTTGTGGTCTGTATATATTTCACACTTCTCCCCGTAGAGATAGTGCCTCCAAATTTTCAACGCAAAAATTACTGCAGCTAACTCCAAGTCGTGGGTCGAATATCCCTTCTCGTAATCCTTCAATTGTCGTGATGCATACGCAATGACTTTGCCATTTTGCATCAGTACACAGCCAAGTCCTTTATGCGACGCATCACTATAAACAACAAAATTTCATGCATCGTCCGGAAGAGACAACACAGGTGTTGTACTCTACCTCTTCTTCAATTCTTGAAAGCTTTCCTCACACTTCTCCGTCCAAACAAATTTCACCGCTTTTCGAGTTAAATTCGTTAACGGAGTCGCAATCTTGGAAAAGTCTTAAATGAACCTTCTGTAATAACCTACTAATCCAAGAAAACTTCATACTTCCGACGGCGTCCTCGGCTGATCCCAGTTAATCATGGCTTCAACTTTGGATGGATCTACCGAAATTCCATTTTTATTGATCATATGCCCAAGAAATTGCACCCGCTCAATCCAAAATTCGTATTTCGAAAACTTGGCATACAACTCCTCCCTCCTCAACACTTCCAACGTTAATCTTAAATGCTCTTCATGTTCTTCCTTGGTTTTTGAATATACCAAAATATCATCTATAAATACCACTACGAACATGTCCAAAAACGGTTTGAACACACCATTCATTAGTCCCATAAATGATGCAGGAGCATTCGTTAGACCAAACGACATTACCAAAAATTCGTAGTGACCATATCGCATTCTGAACGCTGTCTTTGGTACATCCTCTGGCCTCACCTTCAGTTGATGATAACCACTCCTCAAGTCTATCTTGGAAAAATATTTCGCTTCCTTCAATTGATCAAACAGATCATCGATCCTCGGTAATGGATATCTATTCTTAATTGTGACCTTATTCAGTTCTCTATAATCAATGCAGAGCCGCATCGTTCCGTCCTTCTTTTTCACAAACAACACCGGCGCTCCCCACGGCGATACGCTCGATTGAATGTACTTCTTGTCCAGTAATTCTTGTAGTTGTACCATTAATTCTTTCATCTCTACTGGTGCCATTCGGTATGGTGCCTTCGATATTGGAGCCGTTCTTGGCGCCAAATAGATCAAGAAATCAACCTCTCTATCTGGCGGAAGTCCTGGCAAATCATTTGGAAATATATCCACGAAGTCTCTCACTACCGGTATCTCCTCTACTTTCGGATTCTCTTTACAACAGTCGACTATGTAAGCTAAATATCCTACACAACCCTGTCTTAACAACTTCCTGGCCTGCATCATCGTCAAACAACTCGCTTGTCTAGGCGACTTACTACCATAAAACACAACCTTTGACGGAGTCATAAGGTTAATACGCTTCTTTTGGCAATCAATTACAGTACCGTAATTGAATAACCAGTCCATTCCCAAGATAACGTCAAATTTCCTAAGTCGAATAGGGATAAGATCTACATTCATGATATTACCCTTAATATCCACTCTACAGTTCTTATTTACGTACTTAACAGGGATTATTTCTCTATTCACAATTTCTATGTTTATGGGGTAATCCAACTCATCCTTAGGCAAATCTAAGTTCTTAGCAAAGTCATCGGATATAAAGGAACAAGTAGCACCCGAATCAAATAATACATAAGCATTAATTTTATTGATCGGAATGATACCGACACCACATCACGAGACCGAATCAGCATCCTCAAGACCGCCATGTTGAAAGTTCGGCTACGATCGGTTGGTTGCGGTTGGTCCAGTGATAGTCAAGGCGTTTCCACTGCTGTTTCCCTGGTTTCCTCCTTATCCTACCCCTCCAGATCCCTTCTTAGGACAGTCTCTTGCCAGATGATCCTTTGAACCACAAGTGAAGCAGACACCCTTCTTTGGGTTAGGACTGTTAGGTGCTATGTGGCCCTCCTGACCACAGTTGTAGCACACCCGCTTTCCCTTTATACAAACCCCCAGATGAGCTTTCCCGCAGGTCAGGCATGCTTCAATCCTCTTCTTCTGACCTC
The DNA here is from genome assembly GCA_020205615.1 of Panax quinquefolius. NCBI lineage: Eukaryota > Viridiplantae > Streptophyta > Magnoliopsida > Apiales > Araliaceae > Panax > Panax quinquefolius. Next base: position 19,955,701 of record CM035164.1, read on the forward strand.
CTTGTTGATTCCCCGATGATGAGTTGTCATTCCACCTCTTCTTCTGATTAAAATTACCACCTCTTGTGCCACTTCCACTAGCCTTGTTATTTCCTTCACTTTTAGTCTTCTTCTTCTACTTATCCTGATTGTACTTGGTCACCGCATCTCTTCCACCTTCAGCGAGGATGGCCTTTTCCAATACTCCATCAAAAGTGTTTAGCTGAAACATTGATACTTTGTTATATACCCAGGGCTTCAGTCCTTGTTCAAACCTTCTTGCTTTTCTCTCATCCGTGTGTACTTGATACGGGGCAAACCTCGCCAACTCGTTGAATCTAGCCGCATAATCTGGTACATTCATATTCCCCTGCTTCAACTCCAGAAACTGAACCTCCATTTGGTTCTATGAGCTAGTCAGGAAATACATCTCGAAAAACATCTCTTTAAATCTCTCCCAAGTAATCACGCCTTTACCTCCACGGATCTTGTTTGCTTGCCACCAATAACTGGCTTCAGATTTCAGCATGAACGTAGCAAAAGCGGTCTTCTGGTCTTCTCTAACTCTAGCAACATCGAAAACCTTCTCCATTTCCATAACCCACGTTTGAGCCTCAATCGGGTTCATGGAACCTTTAAACTCTGGCGGTCCCAGCGCCTTGAAATCCTTAAACGTAGTATTTGGTGGAGCTTGTGGTTGATTATTCATTGCTCCAGCTAGTAAGTTAACCAATTGCTGAACAGGATTAGCATTGGCGTTATTGTTGTTATTAGTAGATCCTTCTTGAGCTGGTTGACATTGTTGTCTTCTTCTTGGTGACATATTTCTGTTAAAATATATGCTTATTAAATCTCTATTAAATTCTCTAAATAGTTAAGGCTTAACTCAACAATTTAATATAATTATTTAACACATTATCTCAAACAACTTAATATATTTAATTAAATCAAAAGTTTTAACATCAAACGATAGCATCACTGCTATTTACATCATCCATCCCGAGATAAAGAATCTAAAGGATTTAAAATATTAAAATATTCCTTCGTTCATAAACACATCGGAATTTACATATAAAAACCAAATAAGTTTTTCACATAATTTCACAATTTCTATCACTGCCTGCTAAGGCACTGATTAGCCTTGCTACGCTCTTCTTCCATGATGCGAGACTCGTTCTACGATCCAGCATGTACGATGGTAGTCCTTCGAATTGGATTGGATACCTCAACACTCGATCCTGAGCCTCATCCATTGCACTATTGAGTGTAGAGTACGTCTCTCCAAGCTTAGCCTTCTTTGCACGACCATCCTCTTCCGCAAGGTCAGCACGACGTGATTCTCTTACCCAGCCCTCCTCTGCTATGATCAGCCTTTCAGAGCTTTCCTTCAGTTCCTTCTTCAACTTCTATCTCTCCTGGTCTTATCCTTGGTTTGACCTTCTCGTGGACCAAATCCCATTCTACATTTCCCACCATGTGTGAAGAGTCTCAATTTCCTCTCCTTCGCTTTCGAGAGTAATCTACCGAATAATCGCCTCACTCACCGGATCCTGAGACAAGGTCTCGTAACTCTACGTTCTTTCAGTAGTATAATCGTCGTACATCTCAGCATCAATGGAGTGCGGTGGAAACTCCTCTTCTTCCTCTTCCTCTTCCTCCTCAGGATCAGTCTCAGGTTCATGCTCCTGACCAACAACGGTGATCAATGGAGATGACTCTCTCTCAGACTAATCGCTCCCCTAACGACATGAATGTCTCTTGGCTCCTCCTCTCGATCTGTAGGTACTTTCGGGTTCCTCCTCCCCTCGACTAGCTCCTCCAACATCCAACATCCCCGACAACATAATTTCAAGTTTTAGTTACTAAGTCGTATTTAGTGAGCACACAAATTTAACATATAAGCACATAAAGTCTTTTATTATCTTCCATGAATTAAAGAAATTCATTTCTTAGAACTCGATAAGAGTTTTCCATCACTATGTTCTTTTCTATAAGGCTACTACCTAAGGTTGTTCCCCACCTAAGGTTCATAACCTCATGACTTTGATACTTAACTTGTGACACCCCCAAATCCGTGTACTTAAATTCCACGGATTTGGTGTTCACTGTAAAAATATCATCTATCTATCTACCCATAATAAATGCAAACCATGCAATAGATAGAAATAAATCCTCCTCAATTTATACTAATTTTTAAATTTTCTTATTATACTAAATTAAATTAAACTACCTTATAACATTTATTAATTATTAAATTTAATTTAATTTAATTTATTAAATTTATTTTATTTTATTTTATTTTATTTTTATTTTATGTTATTTTAATTTATTAATTATTTTAATTTAATTTATTTTTTTGATTATATTATATTATCTCATTTTTAAAATTTATTTTATTTAATAAACTAAATTAAATGAAATTTATTGTTTTATTTATTTTATTTATTTGTTAATAATTTTATTTTTAATTTAATCTATTTATATATTAAATTATATTTATTTCATTTATTAAACTTTATTTTATTTTATTTTATTCTCAATTATATATTAGTATATTAAATAGTGAATTTTTATTTTATTTTGTTTTTTTAATTAAGTTGATTAAAATAATTGATATTTGAAGTATAAATTATTTTTCTAAAACTAATTAAGTAAATGCTACTTAATTAGTGAATTTTAGTATTAGTAAATTAAGTAATAAATAGTTTAGAGCAATAGATTTTGCATCTCAAGAATTCGATTGTAATTCCGTGGGAAATTTCAATCGAAAATATCAAGCATACTTTTATCGTTATTAACATATAATATACAACATACAATATTGAAATTGAATAAGAAATATACACCTAAATTACATAAAAGAAAATAAAACCAAACAATAAAATGGATGCTATTATGCATGTTTAAAAATGACCATTACACTAGTAGTCCATACAAAAATGTAAATCATATATACATTATAATACCAAAAACAGAATTCAAGTAAATATACATTAATATACATTATCAATCCAAAAACAAAATAAATTTAAACCAATTGCACATTATAATACCAAATTCATACACAAATTTCATACTTAAATTTCATACTACTAACATATATATAATAATATATATATACTCAATACCGGAAAATTAAGAAAGTCGAGAGTGTATGCGTGGCATCTCCAGTGATGAGTGGCGATGGGTCGCGACCGGTGGCCGATGGCGATGGCGGTGGGTAGGTGGCGTGGCGGCAGCGGGCAGTGGGTGGGTCTGGGTCCTGGGGATAGGGGTGGGGTACCAGGGGAAAGGGTTTAGGAATGGGGGTACCGGGAGGTGGGGTACCAGACTACCACCACGACGACGACTGAGGGTGGGGGACGACGCGCGTCGGGGGGAGAGGGTGGGAATGCGGGGTAGGGTGGAGTCGTGCGGTCTGGGGGACAACCCGGACGGGGAGTGTGGGTCTGCGAAAGTGCGGTGGGGGACCGGTCGGGTGGAGAGGGGGTTGGGACCGGCGTATGAGAGAGAGAGAGATATCAGTCGTGTATCGATCGAGACTAGAGAGGGAAATGTAGAAATAGGGAGGGAAATGAAAATGAGAGGGCGCAGGGAAGGTGAAGGTTTTTTTTAGGTTTATTTTCGTCGGACTGTCGTCGAGGTTGTATCCGTCGACGTTAGACTAACCTCGACGCATTATTCCGTCAAGGATGACCCATATTCAGTCGACGACATACTCGCACTGACGGGAAACACTCGCGCCAGGGAGATGATCTTAAGTCCGACTGATGTCAGTCGAGGATACATTAATTCCAACTGAATTAATATCGACTAAATATTTGGCCGGTCTTATATTAACATCGACCGAATACGTTTAGTCGACAATAATTCCGTCGGAAATAAAGTTTTTTCTTGTAGTGAATATTATTGAGCTGCTATAACATGATGTATTAGCATGTTTTTGTGATTTTTTTGAGGCCTATGGATATACGTGAGCTATTGAATTGCTGGAATTAAGAACATATAGATTGTTTGCATGATTTGTCGTTTTCGTAAGTATTGATTTGTGTTTTGTTGCTTGAGGACATCCAACGATTTAAGTTTGGAGGTATTTGATGACTGGGTAATATACCCAGGAATCGGATATACTTGAGCTTAAATTTCTGTATTCTCGAGGCTTTCAGTAGCATTTTTACTGTGTTTATGTTTCGTTTTGCAGATTTGGGAGCTATATGGGTCATTTCTGGGAATTTCAAGCTTTTAATGGCATGACAGTAAATATTCAGCCTACAGCGCCGGGGCGCTCTATCCTTTGTTAATCCCAGCACCGGGGCGCTAGGGCGGAACCTCAGTTGACCGAGACGCGAGCGTTGACTTTTCGGCTGAATTGATTATTGAAGGTTATTTGAAGCCTAATTGGATTGAGATTGTGGCAAGCTATAAAAAGAGACCAAGTGCTGAAATTAAGGATTTTATCATTCATCTATTCATTCATTCATTGGAGGCTACACAAAGGATTGCTTGAAGACTAAGGATTGGCTACAGAGTTTTCTTCTTCTTCTCCTTATTTTCAATTTGTAATTCTTTAAGGATGATTTGCAAACGATTATTGGTTTTTATTTCCGTTATGAACTAATTCTTTAATTAAGATTTCAATTGAACCTTTTATGGCTATAAATTAGTTATTCAGTTTATTCCAATTATTTATGTTGAAGTGAATTGTTTATCATGCCTTGCATCTATTGATTAATTATTTGGCCAATAATTACCTTGTTACTCTAGAAGGAATTAAAAGAGGAATTTTAGGGTTAGAACTAGGCTTGATAACGTGTGACTTATTTATTTGCATAGTGAATAATTAGGTTTGTGAATTGAATGGAAATATATGTTCACCGCATGTAACACATAAGGAATTAGAATTGAAGGAGTTTAATTCACTTGTTTTGCATAGGAATATAGCAAGATTAATCTGGATTAAATAGAAGTCAGTTGTTTACTTGGAAAAGGACTTTTGACAGTTGAGAATTCCTGTTAACAATTCAGTAGACATAATAATTGGGATAATTGGGTAATTGATTTATAGTTCATAATTGGGGATATTAAAGTTTTAATCCTTATTTATCGGAAATCATTCATTTAAATCTTAGTTTATTTAATTGCCTATTTTAGAGTAATATCTTTAATTGCTTAATTTAGTTTCAATAGTTCAAAAAATCATAATTTATCATTGTTTAAATAAAATTGAGTTGATATAGTGCTAGTAGTTGGAATTTATTAATTAGAATTCTCTGTGGGATCGACACTCTATTTTATCACTTTATTACTTGTTGACCGTGTATACTTGCACGTATTCTTTGATTGCGAAATCAACCAACACATGCCCGGAGCATGAGTAATAAAACTGTAGGGTGAGCTGAGCCCTGTGCACGGCAGGATGCCAAATGGATCACTGATCTCCGCCAAAAATACCAACCAAGACATAGCGTCTGTGCGCTCTGATGGCTGAAAGGAGTAAGACATAGCTATATCGTGGGTAAATCAATACTTGTGTCGGCGAAAAGTGCCAATCGGTCTCAAGTGTGACATAATCCACACATACAACATGACCGAACTGCATGTGAATACCCCTGCAGGGTAGGTGCTGCAAAATGTGGCCGACCTCAACGTCTCCGCCATAATCATCAGAATGATGGAATGACCCTCCCTCAGAGCTCTCAGTGTCATGATAACACAGATGTACAGCTCATCCATATACCGTGGCATGTATACATACGCCACTATGAACATCACAAATACATCCACTCTGGCCAAATGCCACTGATCCTCTGGTGTGGTGAAATCCCCAGAATGACGTGTGTAGTTGTCCAATGAACCAAACCTATCTATCAGGAAATGCTGGGATAGTACATAACTAGATGTAATCTCATCCTCTACTACTCTACGTTGTAACTCGGTGAGGGTCATGAACTGCTTACAATCCTGCTTTTCTCAGACCGAATCGTGGGTCTGAACATCACTCATTGGGGTTAGCCCGAGCACATGGTACACTATGCCGATTATTTCAGTTGTTACAAGTCATACTCGGTAATACCTTACGCATTTCCAATGCCACCAATTCAGGGTCGTCACCCTAATTCTCAAAAAGAGATCCCCAATAGGGGCATCACGCATTCTCAAGAAGAGATCCCCGGTGGGCGCATCACGTATTCTCAAGAAGAGATCCCCGACGGGGGCATCACACATTCTCAAGCAGAATCCCTGGCGGGGGCATCACGCATCTTCATCTATCCAAATACAGATTCCCCGTTGGGGACATCACACATTCTCAAATACAAAATCCCCGGCGGGGGTATTACACGTTTCAGCCGTTGATGCACACGTAAACGAATATCAAACAGAGTCCTCGGCGGGGGTATCACGTGGTTTTATATGTCAAATTATATATCCCCGGCGGGAGTGTCACGCATTTTCCGTTGATGCAAAAGTCAATGAAGGTCAAGCAACCTTGACAGTTTGCCCAACAAGGATGTTATCCGGTGATGTACATGTCAGCGAAGGTTAGGCATCCCTGACAACACAAACTATTGGCAGTAACTCCGACATAACATTGATATGTCCTGGCGATACAAACCAGGAAAGATCATCCTCATCGGCGAGGACCGATGATGGAATATGTTATACACATCCTCAAACAGACAAGGCTACATCCACACAGAGTCTCTTGTACATGAGAGATACATCTTCAGTATAAAGTCTGTATCAAGGATTCAAGACTTTGGTGATAACCCCAATGTCAATAATCCCAAAGATTCCTGGTAGCTGTGGATCGCACGTCCATGACAGTTCATCAGGCTGCTTATCTATTGTCATCCCCGGTCGAAGCAACAGGGAGCCGGCAATCTTTCTACCATGTTGGAGAACAATCCAACAAAACATATGCATCATACATTTGTATCATGTTTTTGTACACAGCATCATGTTTATCTTGTTGCATTTCAAGTGTCTAGGATTCTTTATCCTATCCATGCCATTGCATTGCATGAATATGATAAAGAGGGGCATTTGTAGACACTCAAAATTTCCTGCACACCTGTCATTAACATTGCAGGAGGGCAAATTCGTCTTTCAGAGATAACCCTGGAAGATAATGCAGTTCAAATACCAAAAATTCCACCAAAGAGGGCAGTTCTATCTCGGAGATAACCCCAAGATGCTAGGTTCCAGTCCCGAAAACAACACTGGGAATAGCAGTGCTAACCTTGGAGATAATCCCAAGGAATGCAGTTGCAGTTCCGGAGATAACCCCAAAAATGCTTGTTTCAAATGCATGCAATCAGCTTCAACCTCGGTACTCACACTGAGGCACTCAGTACAAGACTCAGAGATAACACCAAGAAGACAGGCACACCTCAAAGATAACCCTGAGGACCTTCAATATTTGTAGCAGTCCAATCTCAGAGATAACCCTGAGCAATGTTTGCTTTATCAGCCCAAACCGGAGATAACCCCGGTGAGGGGTAAAATCATCATTTTGTCACCTCGATCCCACATCGCGCTATCTCAACATCTCATACATACATTTCTACATAGAAATGTCCCACAAGAACTAAGGAGGTCCAATCCCGAGTGACTACTACGCAAAGCAGCACACCGGATAGAATTTGAAGCTTGAAGACCGAAGGGCATGGTCCCATCTTCCTGACTTCGTACAATCTCTAATCCCATCTCATGGCATAGCTCTCAACAACGACGGTCCAAAATAGGTCTTATACACCTCAATCGGATGCCCGAATTGCAATTCTGAAAGTTCAAGCGAACATCACAGTGCATGTGTGCACGTACTTTGAGACGACGGGACCCACGGAGCCCGGGCACCTGAGCAAATTTGCAGTACATCTCATGGCTAGCCAGCAGTACACACCAGAGCTCCCCCTCTATAAATAGAGGGCTTGGGGTGTCCATTTTGAAAAAAAAAAAGACGAGGAAGTCCTATCCAATTTGCTCTGTACACATCCTAAACTGAGTGATTTCTCATTTTAAACACTTGTGAGCTCTCATATAGCTATTATTTTACCGGGGGGAGCCGAGTGTTCATCCACTTAAAGTTATAAAAGTCTTCTTTGGTAGTCCACTGTAAGCCTTCTTACACACTTTAAAGCCTTTCTCTTCATCTTTGCACACACCATTCTTCACGTTGAGAGTCGTGTTGCGTGTGTATGCCTGAACTTCAATCAGTGGTTTCATTTCAGTTTGTATATATATATATACTTATATATATTTTTTATATATGGACTAACATTATCGAGTTATGCCTCGATTGAGCCTAGACTTACGTCTGGAGCGTTTACTTGCTTTCGTATATATATATATATATATATATATATATATATATATATATATATATATATATATATATATATATATATATATATGAACTCGTGTCGAACTCTATTCGATGAGCCTAGACTTATATCTCGAGCGTTTATTTGCTTTAATATATATATATATATACTATATATATGAATTATGTGTCGAACTCATTCGATGAGCCCTAATTTTATATCTCAAATGCGTTATCGCTTTAATATATATATATATATATATATATATATATATATATATATATATATACTTTTCGTGTCGGTTGATTGCTTTTACAGCTTTATTTAAATTTCTGATCCCCCATGGAGGTGCTTCGTGGTGGCTGATCATGTCTGTATATATATATTTATAGCTTTTATATATATAACTGCCTACTGTTTTCATATCAATTGCGGCATCATGTGAGCCTAGGAATCATGTGATCACAGATTCTGTCTACTGGATCTAGATTCGGTTCTCGTGATGGACATTTTCAGCTGTAAGCAGCTTGTATATTTATTCATGGTGTTTGAATTTCCTCAGATGGTTTTCATGCCTACGAGGAGTTCGGCACTGCTTTGTACATTATTTTCTCGAAGATGCTTCGCATCTCGAAAATTAAAAGCAATTAAGCCGAACACTTAATAAAAAAATGGAAGTGTAAAAGGTCTCAATTACTATTGAGTATAAGGGTTTGAAAAACCTTTTTTACAAAACATCACTACCATATATTGTTTAAAACCGAATTTTTATACAAATTCAAACCCTGTGTATATAGGTGCGAATGAGGCCTCGTACTACTTTCATATAAAATAGCACATTGACCCACACACATTCATATAACAGTTTCTTGAAAAATGGCGGTCACCGTGGTAACACGGATGTCGGGGGGTGCCTAACACCTTCCCTCCGCATAATCAAGTCCCCGGACCCTAATGAATATCGATTTCACAGAGCCGTTTAGCAGTGTCACATCACTAGGTCAATGTGCAAACCTTTTCTCGGTTGTGTTGGTACAACCATATAAAAAACCAACTAGCGACTCTTACAGTCAAATCGTCGACATATACATGTCGGACCTTTTCACAACTTGTTTTTCAAACAAATCTCACCTAACATGAGAACACCAAAGAACAAGAACAGAAAAGGGACAAATAAAAATCCCAACATCGACAACAAATTAGTTAATTCACCGAATCCATCCGTTTAAATTCTGTTTTGTTCATTTCAACATACATAAGCATATTCAAGTGTCAATTTTGATACAAACATATGATTAAAGAATTTAATTTGTACGTAAGGGTCATATGAGTCATATATACAACTTTTATACTCTGTAACTTCACAAAATCCAATTATCACATAATTACATGAATTTAATCATTGTCATTCATGTATACATGATATATAATATGTTACGAACAATTTGTAATACGTATATAGACATATAATCAGAAATTGTAAAATTTACCATTCATAGAGAACTCAGTTGGGAGAAAAATATAATACGTGAAATATTAAAACTTAGATTAGGGTTTACCCTTGCTTTCTCTGTTTGAAGGCGATACCAACTTGAATTCTCCAATTCTCTCTAATCAATTCTCTCAAATTTTCTCTCTGGTTTTTTCTCTGACGAAGGTATGAACTGATATGGCGTATGATATAATATAGATATAATACGTATAATACATAATGGGTGAGTTAGTGGCGTCAGTTAATCCGTAATGGGTTAACTGGTGCAACTCCCCTTAGGGCCTTGTTTGGCTAATCATTATTCTCCCTTTCCATTTATTTTAATTAACTCTTATTATATAGTTAATGGTCACACATCTAATTAATCAACTAATTTTATTTAATTGAATTAAATAAAATAGAATAAAATCACTTAAATTCACATAGTCACATAATTAAAATTCTTATTTATTAATTATGTCAATTTATTAAATCTCTAATTAATTATAAAATAAATTAGAATAACATTATGCTTATTAATTAATTCATTTAATCAAATAAGCTCAATTAAATAAATACTTTGAATAATAAAATTCTCCATATTAATTCAATCTATGTAACACATATAATTAAATTAATCTCTACCACAAATTAACCAATTAATTATGTAACCCAATAATTAAATCATCGAAGAATATTTATTTAATTCAATAAATATCCAAATTTAAATTACAAAATCTCGTTCGTCACAGTTTGTCTGATTACCAATTCGGAATCTCCAAAGACAGTTAACCGTCTGATGCCCATAGATTGGGCTAGTTTCAACCCCATGATGCAGCCTTTATACTCAGTTGTGTTGTTGGTGCTAGAAAATTGCAATTTGACGGCAATGAGATATTTCTCCCCCGTAACGGATACTAGAACTGCTCCAGCTCCAGAGCCTTCCATGTTTACAGCTCCATCAAAATACATCTTCTATGATTGGTGTGTATCGTCCTGATGGTGTTGCTGAACTGTCATTACCCCTTCATCGGGGAAGTATATTTCCAAGGGTTTGAAATCCCCTGAAGGTGCTGAGGCCAGTTGATCCGCAATTCCTTAACCTCAGATAAACTTTTGTGTCACGTAACTGATATCAAACTGTTGTAGGATCAACTGCCATTTGGACAGTCGGCAATTCAACATGGGTTTGCTGAACACGTACTTGAGAGGATCCATGCGGGATGTGAGATGGGTTGTGTGACCATGGAGATAATGTTGTAATCTAATGGAAGCTCATGCTATAGTACAACAAGTTTTCTCAATAAGAGTGTACTTGTGTTCACTACTACTGAATCTTTTGCTAAGGTAATAGATAGCTCTTTCTTTGCATGTATCATCTTTCTATCCCAGCATGCAGCCAATGGCCTTGTCGTTGATTGACAGGTACATAAAAAAGGAAACATCATCCCTGGGAGGTACTAAAATAGGAGCTTTGATTAACTGCTCTTTGATTGCAAGGAAGGCTTTCTAACACTCATCATTCCATTTCATGGAGGAGTTCTTCCTTAACAACTTAAAGATAGGCTCACAGGTTGCTGTGAGTTGGGAGATGAATCAGCTGAAGAAGTTAATTCTTCCAAAAAATCCCCGTATTTCCCTCTCTGTCTAGGGTATGGGCATTTTCATGACGGCTTAGATTTTTGTAGGATCCGGCTTAATCCCTTTGTGGGTCACTAGGAATCCTAGCAATTTTCCTTATTTAACACCAACGGTGCATTTGGCCGGGTTCAGCTTCAAGTTGTACATAGGCAACCTGTTGAAGAGCTTTTTGAGATGATCTAGGTGGTCTTCCTCCCTTCGGGACTTGACAATGATGTCATCCACATAGATTTCTATCTCTTTGTACATTAGATCATGGAAAAGGGCCATCATGGCTCGCTGATAGGTAGCTCTAGCATTGATGAGGCGGAACGACAATCGTCTTTAGCAAAAGGTTCCCCAAGGAGTGATGAATGCTTTTTTCTCACGATCCTCTTTAGCAACCATGATTTGATGGTACCTTGTAAAGAAGTCAGGAAAGGAGTACATGTCATACTGAGTTGTATTATCAATGAGTATGTGGATGAATGGCACGGGAAAGCTATCTTTGAGATAAGCTTTATTTAGATCCTTGTAATCCACGCAAACTCGCACCTTTCCTCCAGGTTTAGGCACAGGGACTATGTTGGATAGTCACTCAGGGTATGTTGACACCATGATGATGTTGGCTTGAAATTGTTTCATAATTTCTTCTTTGACTTTTAAACTCCACTTAGGTTTTAATCACCTGAGTTTCTGCCTGACTGGCTTGAATCCCTCTTTGATAGGAAGGCGATGAATGACGATGTTAGTTGACAAACCGACCATATCTTTATGAGACCACGTAAACACATCCTGGAATTGGGTCAATAGAGTAACCATGTCATTCCTTTGGTTTGGAGTAAGGTCCGTACCAATCTAGATTTATTTGGGGTTTTCTGAGGTTCCAAGGTTAAAAGAGGTGGTTTGATCAAGATTTGGCTGGGGTTTGTCTTCGACCCATTCTTTGATCTGCTAAGGTATCTCATAGCCCTCTTGTTCAATCTTCATCAAGTTTGAGTCCAACTTTACATCAAAGTTACAGTCTTTATGAAGAATAGGCACCTCATCAGCAAGTTTAGGCACATCTAACTTTAGAGTCCTGAAACAAAATGATTTCATTTAATATATAAAATTGTTCAATCATACAAAGTGTTAGCATGAAATGACAAAATAACTGCTAATATTGTACAACAAAAGTAGGCAATTATTGTTATCTATAGGGCAGAGGGAGTTTCTGCCCTTTTTACCCTTGTTGGCAAATGCAAGGAGTGATGCTCCAATTGCCAAGGGTGAAGTCCTGGTGGACAGCTGTGATGAAGAGGCTATTATAGTCCTCCTTCTCTTGAATGATGACCATGATGTCTGGACAGTCATCATCTGGGATGTCCCTGTTCATACCCTCCGTATGGACCAAGACGCACATGTTTGACAAATATCTATTTATCTCTTGTTTGCGCATGTGATTCCTTTCTTCCACCTCTGGGTCTGTAATTAAGACTTCCTTTCCTTTGACTGGTATTGGCTTAGGAAACAACATGGCTACCACAGGGGCAAGAACCTTTAGTAAAGGTCATACAGGATTATCACCTGTAGGTTTAGGCAGCATCCTTGTGGATGAAGGAACCAGTTTATGCTTGTGAGGATTCCTGTGATTGGACCCAAAAGAGTAGCCTAATTCGGTTGTCCCTGTAAGACCCCAACTTTTATGAATAAAGATTAATTTTTCTCAAAATATATTTTTGAATATTATGGTGTGGATTTGATATAAGGTAATAGTTGTGGGTATTATTTACAAATTTTACAAAGTAAACAAGTGGTTATATAATATTCGATTGGTCAGGGAATATTTGTACGACGGCACAATCATTGGTGGACCCCACAACGAAAGTATTGTCGTAGTTAGAAAATGATAGAATTATCTTTTTATATAAATAACGGCGAAAGTTTTACCATTAAACTATTGAACTACCCGGTGGTAAAAAATACGAATCTGGCGTGGTTGCATAGTAGCTACGGTATTGATTATTGATGCTTACGTGAGAAGTCACCAGCTTATACTCAATTATTGTTACGATGAGTTGCTACATAATATCTCTCATATTATTGATTCAATTATTGTCACAATATCATCTCGCATAATATCTTATATTATTAAATCAATAATTGAGACGACAAAGTTATTCATATTATTATTTGCAATATTGAAAATGTCTAGAAAGTTCTCATCGAGGAGAGGTTTGGTCACCTAATTATGCGCTACCAATAGGAGAAATCTTATCGAAAAGCCCCTCTTTCTTGGGAATGATCTGGTTGTTAAATATTATGAGTTATAATATTAATGATGAATAAGTTCGTGTTGATTAAAGATGAAATTGATATTTTCATTGTGTTGGGATTATTAGTGTTAGTGGAAATCGACATATATTTCGATAATAATGGATGTCTGGAGGTTATATTGACCAATCGGGTAATTAATCGGATAAATGTGCAATTAATTGCTATTAATTCACATGCTTATAACTATTTGTTCACATGTGTGTACTATTGATTCACAAGATGTACTATTAGGGGATGTGGTGCAAGTTTGATAATACTTGCAGGACTAAATTAAAAATGAAGGAAAAGATGAAGGTATTATACTGTAATATTTTGAGCCCCAAAACGTGCAATTATCGAAACTATGTTTTTCTATAAATAGAAGCTCATTCTTTTTTTATTCTCACCAATTCACTAAGACTCACAAGAGAAATTATAGAAAGAGAAGCTATAGAGAGAGAAGCTTTAGAGAGAAAGTAGAAGAGAAGTCTGCTACCTCACTATTCCAGTATCCAGTCTTCTTCTGAGGTAAGGGATATTATTTTGTTCAATATTCATAAGAATAATATTTTCTTCCATACTCTGTAGTATATGAGTAATATTATTTCATCTCGTATTCCTGATTATACCCTCATTTTGTTAACGTATTGCTTCTATACTCCGTGAAATTAGTAGAATATCCTTGATATTTGCGCTTCATCCAGTATCTTTTCATGGAAATATTATTCTGAGCATTCTTGATAATTTTTAATCTTTTCAGTCGGGGTACTATTCATGGGTTACTATTCTCGAAGTACTATTCATGGGGTACTATTCACTTGATTACTATTCACCTAGGGTACTATTCATGACAAAAATTAATTTATTTTCTGTCCAAATTATTTTTGATACGATATTATTCTTGAATTTTTCTCCACAAAGCAGTATCATGTTGACAATTTGGACATTATTAAATTCTGGATAAATTGAATTATAAATCTTTAAAATTATCCTTGCTCTCATTTAAATTGAATTCTTATATCATTGTCATCATCCTCATGCTTATATTGTGATGAAAGTCATCTTTGGTCGTAGTGCATAGATGGACTTTTGATTGGTATGATTATGACCATGGATTATTCGGTATAATCATGACCCGTAATGTTACAATTGATGTGGTAAAAGTCATCATTGGCCCGTAGTGCATTGATGGACAGTTGTTGGTATGATCATGACCATTGGTGACACTAATGAATATCCTTGGTCGTAGTACAGGGATAATTCGATTATGTTGATTATTTATTAAGCTGAGTCTCAGTGATAAAACTGTTGATAAACTTTTTAAATCATAGAAGATAGTAGATATCATGCTCTACTTGACTCTTCTAATAGATTGCTTGTTCCGCTACAGTTAAACTTGATGTTTATTTTATCAATTTAACATTGTTGAAGGCTAACGATAATTTATTTTGCATTATCTTAGTCATAATATTTCCTCTTGGGCTAGTTGAGCTCACCCTTTGCTTTCATTGTTCTCTTCAGGAAATGAGAATATAGCTGGGACTAGTCGGGGAATGGAGTGACAGTCCAGATAGGTGGCTATAGTAGTCCTCACTATTATGTGAGATAGTGTGATAATAATTGTAATGAGGATTAGACACGTTCCTCGTAATAGGAATGACTTTGCAGATGCAGTAGCAACTGTGGCCTCCTTGATTCGCATATCAGATAAGGAACACTTGCCAAGAGTCACAATTGCCCTGCACAAGGCACCAGCCTATGGGAATTACGTTGGAGAAGTATCGGATGAGCTACCTCCCATCCAACATCCTTGGTATCAGCATATCAAGGAATACCTATGAGATAGATCTACACCTGCTGAGGCGAGCACGACTGAGAAAAGGCGGATCCATCGACTTGCTATAAAATTCTACCTGAGTGGAGATACGCTCTACAAAAGAGATGCAGGACTAGGTCTCCTCAGATGTTTAGACAAAGATCAAGCCCAAAGGCTTATGGATGAAATCCATAGCAGAGTCTGTGGCCCCAACATGAGTGGCCCCCTCCTTGTCAAGAAAGTCCTCAGGACAGGACATTATTGGCTATCTCTCAAAGCTGATTGCAATGACCACGTCAGGAGATGCTATCAGTGCCAGATTCATGGGAATGCTATACACGCCCCTCCACGAGAACTCCACAATATGAGTTCACCTTGGCCCTTCTCAATGTGGGGAATGGACGTTATCAGACCCATTGAGCCTAAAGCCGGTAATGGTCGTCGATTTATCTTCACCATGATCGACTACTTCACCAAGTGGGTAGAAGCAGCCTCCTTCACCAGGTTTACTAAAGAATTCATCATTGCTTTCATCAGAAACAATGTCGTTTGTCGATACGGACAACCAGAGGTGATTGTGTCAGACAATGCTAAAAACCTCAACAGCAAAATGATGGAGGAATTATGCAGTAAATTCCACATCAAACATCTCAACTCTATCATCTATCGTCCAAAGATGAATGGTGCTATTGAAGCGGCTAACAAAAACATCAAGAAGATTATGCAAAAGATGTCTGCCAACCACAAAGAATGGCCGGATCTATTGCCTCTTACTCTGTTAGCCTACAGAACCTCAATGCGCACTTCCACTAGGGAAACTCCCTACGCATTAACCTATGGGATGGAAGTAGTGCTCCCCATAGAAGTTGAAATGGAATCCCTCAGAGTGTTGATAGACGCTCAGCTGGATGAAGACCAATGGGTACAAGACAGGTATCACCAATTGTCTCTGATAGACGAAAGGCAAACCGCGGCTATCTTCCATGGTCAGTTATATCAACAAAGGATCGCCAGATCCTACAATAAAAAAGTCCGGCTACGGCAGTTCAAACAACACGACTTGGTTTTGAAGAAGATCCTTGACAACCAAGAACAATCTAAGGGAAAATTCGCTCCTAACTGGGAAGGCCCGTTTATTGTCAAAGAAGTATTGACAGGAGGTGCTCTCAGATTACAAGAAATAGACGACGATGAATTTCCACAACTCATCAACTCGGACATCGTGAAACGGTACTATGTCTTAAGTAACCAGTAAACAACCTGGTGTTGGATCATCATATCACCAGTCATTCCGGTTCTTCAACCATTTACAACATTAAACTCTTCCACACTTTGCCCCTCAGGGAAACATACTTTTCAAGCCAGCAGCCTAGTTTATCTACGTTCCTACGACTTAGGTCATCCCACCACGGATTGAACCTCTCGCGTTTGCAGTTTGGCTACCCATACATGGGATCAAACTTCTCATACCTGCAGTTTATCCTCAACCTAGGATTCAACTTTCTCCTCCCCGCAATCTGACCTGCACATGGGATTACGCTTTTCCACTTGCCCTGAGGGGCGAACTACATCGACCTGATCTCCTCTTCAATAGGAGTATGTAGGCAACCATTTCATATGGCCCGGTCGCAATAAAATAAAAACAACAAAAACATTTCTACCCTCTTCTCCTCCATAAAACAAAAACAACAAAAACATTCCTACACCATTTCAGTTATATACATCGTTGAACCTCTTACACCAGGTTCGAACTACGCAGACATAATCTCCTCTTCAATATGAGTACGTAGGCAACCATTCATGGTTCGGTCTCACCCCCTACCAAAACACAAACCCTTGTCAGTTGGTATTGGGGTCATCCTTCAATCCACTACATTTCATTGGCTTCAGACCAAAGGGATGGAATTACCTGAACTCCTCCAAAATAGGAGATTCGGTGACCATCTAAGATGCGGTCATACCTTAAAGAGAAACACCAATCCATAAGAGATGGAATTAACTAGGCTTCTCCTAAATAGAAGTGTTGGCGACCATCTGTGGTGCGGTCAATCTCAGAGAGGAAGCCACACTCCTCTCCATATTTTCATACAGAAACCAGTCCCAAGGTACCAAAGATGGTGGGGATACATACAAATCAATGATCCATTCTGAAATATCCAGAGACAACTCAATGTCCATCCACCCAGGAGGAATTCAGAATACATTAAGATCAAAAGCCCTGAAGCAGCAGGCAAAATATCAAGCAAGTATTCAGGCATATCTAAAAGGGAAGTGATCAAAAATATATTTCCCTGCCATATATATAATGTTGTTTGATATACACAATGTAAACTGTACATGACAAAATGGCTAAGCTAGTCTGTGCAGGTAAATACAAGTCCATCTACAAGTCAGGATATATGCGAGCTAACAAGCCCAACACGGCGTCCCTCTTAGAAGAAGGATGTGAAAATGTGGTCTTCTGTATGAGAATATCCACACGACCCAACAGATCTGCAGCCATCTGCATGGTGACCATATGATCATCAATAAATGCGCTCATCTCTGCGATCATGCCAGTGGTAAGGGATCTCACTGCAGTAATATCTATTACGGCTACATCCCGGGCAAATATAACACTATTCCGCTCAACTATCACTATATCTCTGGCTGATCTGTCCTCATCCCGCTCAGCGACAGCGACATCTCTGCGAACTAATGCCTCGTCTCTCTCTAATAGAGCTGCGTCCCTCCCATCAAGGGCAGTCAACATCATAGATTGAGCCTGATCTCTCTCAAAGGTCATCAGATGAAGACTCTGCTCTAAGTATTGTCTTTGAGTGTTGAATCACAACAAGATCTTGCATGGGGAGAATCCGGAGAAATGTTGCAACCCAAAGAATGACTCCTTCTCAAGGTGGGAATCGATGTCCTCCATGTGGTCTACATCATCTGACTCACTATCCTCAGATTACTATGATCTCTATAGCGGTGATAAAATCTCTCGTCTCCATCCATGCGAATAATACTCAGAACAACCCGGATGATCGATGTAAAAAAGCAACTATCTCCCGCTGATCCCAACAAGCATATACACGGGATCGGCCCTCTGCTGAGAGATATCGAGAAGCTGAACGTTGACCTATCGCCCCATCGAAAGGATGAAAATCCTAAAACTGGTCAAACTGTGACATCACGGCCAGTGGGTGATAAGTAGTCACGCCCCTCAAACCAGCCAGAGGGAGGTAGTCCATGCCCGGAGCATGAGTAATGAAGCTGTATGGTGAGCTAATCCCCGAACACGATAATATGCTGAATGGATCTCTGATATCTGCCAAAAATGTGGACCAAGACAGAGCATCTATACACTTCGATGGCTGAAAGGAGTATGACATGGCTACATCATGGGTGAACCAATACCCATGCCATCTAAGAGTGCCAATCGGTCTCAAGTGTGACATAAATCACACATATAGCATGACCGAACTCCCAGTGAACACTCCTGTCAAATAAGTGCAAAGAAGAGATGTCATCTTGTGCGAGGTCTCTCGCTATAATCATAGGTATAATGGTGCGACCCTCCCTAAAAGCTCTCACCACCATGATGACTCTGATGTCTATCTCATCCATGTACCGTGGCACATAGACATACGACAAACACATATAAATACAAGACATCACCGCCGCCAATGCCGGTGATCCTCCAAAGTCAATGAAATCCCGAAATGTCGTGAATAGCTATCCTCCGAGCCAAATCTATCATACAAAAAATGTTGGAATATCACGTGGCGGATGTCACTCATCCTCACTACTACTCGCTACCGCAATCTCATCGAGAGTCATGAACCGTCTACTCATGTCTCCTAAAGCCATATGCACGTAAGGTCTGTCTAATGGCAGCATCGTCAATCGTACATACTCCTCCAAAGTAGGAGTCAACTCATGGGTCCCGAATCGGAAGACCTGCCTATCCGATAGCCAATGCTTTAGCATCCCGTCCACAAACCCTGCGGAAACCTGAAACATCAATAAGGTCATAGTATGCTGCAGCAAATGATCTACAATCACCCTGTCTGGTGGTGACATGCTATCATACCATGATCGCATAACCAATGCCACCAATGATGGTGGGGTGTGATCTATATGTCTAACTGTCGAAGAGGACATCTGTGCGGGCCATGTCATAAGACCATCCAAGGGTCAATGGCGAATATCTCTGGACATACATACATATGCATAACATGATACATGCATAGCAGATAATTAATAGAAATATGATATAGGGAATGGGAAAACTGTGCATACATTCCTAAGTATATCATCATCTAATACATCATCTCTGTACAGCTACAAATACAGGGAAATAGGGCACATACGCCCTACTACTAACAGAGGCCTATCAAAAGATATAGCGAGAATGGGGTACAGCCACCCAATATCTAACAGAGTCCTATCAAAAGATATAACGAGAATACACATCAGAAGAAGACAATGGTGTCGATGTCCACATCATCAATCCTGTCCACCTGATGTAACTCCTCCTGAGTCACTGGATCTCGATCAACAGGGATGTCAGGCCTATATAGAGGAGGATCTGTGCCGGCAAAACCAATTGGGTCATCTGAGGGGCCAGCGACTAAGCTGGAAGGATCAAATGAAGCCGCCTCTGCTGGGTCTCTGCCCAAATGCCGGATAAATATATGTGCCTGGTCCAACTGCCGGGTCAAACTATCAATCTGTGTCATATGAGTCGGATCTCGGACACAAGCTATCCAATCCGTTATCATCACGGATCGTGGAACCATATCCCCCATAAACTGTGTGGCGTGGGACTGGGCTCCAATAGTACGAGGGAACCACCAATGCTGGAACATCTCTTGAGTACATGGACCCTCTGACAATGCAAAACCGTCAACCCCCAACAATGGGATATCAGTGACGGGTGACTGTGATACAGGCCAATGACGCCTGGCAGGAGGCAAGATCGGTATACGAATCTCCCATGTGGTGCTCCTAATAGCACGCTCTCCTAAATAGAGCTCCCAACCTCCATCTGTGAAGAGAGGAACTCTCCTGGTGGAAATCACGTACTCGACTCCAGTCGGGTATCCATCCTCAAAGCCGATGGTCAAGTGTTCCCCTGAATAGGGAATCCATGTGATGGTGTCAGCTGTCAGCAACTCCAGCTGCATACGGCAGTGAGTGAAGCCCTCAGCTACAGGGACCTCCGACAAAATGGAATGATGCCATCGTTGTCCTCGTGGATAGGTATCTAAACCTAACACACTCATAGGACGCAAGCATAGGAGCCTCTCATAGGCCCAAAACTGCCAACACAATGGAAAAATATCTGCTATCAGTAAACACTCTTAACCTATAAATAGGAAATGACAAGAGAAATACTCACCAGCAGAAATGGGTAAAATCCTAGCCAAGCCTCGGTCAAACCATGTGAGCGCATACGCATGCCCTAGAGGAAATAGGCAAAGGTATAGGAACCCCAATCATACTCTCCAATATGGTCCACATGATGCGTGGCGCTGATCAAAGCGAACGACACCGTAAAAGAGTTATCTACTATGAACCAGCCTCTAATGATCATCAGGAACAATCGCCGCAAAATGCGATCCCTGATTCTAGCATCATCAGGCATGGGCTCACTCAAAAGCCCGCTCATAGCATCTATGCTCGAAGGACCTGAACGGACAATCCTGCCTTTGAGCGCCTCCGTCGAAACTTCTAACAAGGATCTAACGGCAGTAGGGGTAATATTCGCCATGCAAGGCACTGGCTCCCCTCCAAATTCCATACCTGTGATAAATCGCCAATCCATCGACATCATCATCACCTCGCAATCCAATAGATGGAGTGACTGAGTCTGATGAAACCATCGCTCAGACAATGCCCTGAGGTAACCCCAGGGACAACGACAGGGAAGGATGGAGAAGAATGCCCCGAATCCCCATTCATGCACTACAGCTCTATAGTTAGGATGAAGCGCCTGGTACATGGAGTGAATGCTGAAACAGTTCCCTCGAGGCTGTGTAAAACCAAGAAGCTGCATGAAATGCAGATCAACATCAAAACCCTTTGCTTATCATCAATAGGAAAAAAGGAATATCAATATCTAACGTCATACCTCCTTGGCATGAAAGTACATCGATGGATGTCTGCTCAAGTCACCTAGAAGCTCTGGGTTTGCCACCTGAATACAAGGTAGCTCCCTACGAGGAACATGTGCAGCAGGAGCAGGATCCTCAATCAGAATATCTGCATCCACATCCTCAATGTCCGCATATGCCGCTCGATCGATTTAATCACGCCTCCACCAATCGACGAGGTCAGTATAATGTAATCTGGGGACGAGGCACTTCAGAAGCCCTCCGCCGTATACCAGAAGTGGTCCTACGGGAACTGCTCGGCTGATCCGGATCCATAATATCTGGACAACAAGTCTCCAAATCACCTCAAAAAGGGTATGATATTTCCTTACCTGGAGCTTTCTAAAATGCATTTTATGTGCATTTACTTTGACATACAATAGAGTTAAAATGCATGACTACCCAATGCCTATTTGAATTTTTTTTGGCATAGTCCCCTTTGAAAATAGGACTATCCACATGCACATAGGCATGTCTAGGTGGCCATTCAGTAGCACACATGTCCCAAAGTCATATACATGATATATGCATTAAAAATTAAAATCATCATGCATAAGGTTAACCTCAATATCAGGAGTAATTTACCTTTCTACCTTTTTCTCATTGGACCTCAAATAGGACAAAAAATAGCCAAAAAAGGTGCTAATTTGATTGTCTCAAATGTCAAATTTTTTCACATCATTATGTTCAGCATGGTTTAATGCTAACATTTACTGTGTTAAATATTTTTTAGCAAGTCATTTGTGCATACATAATCACTACTATGTGTTTAGATGCATTTTATGCGATAACTCAAAATCCAGCGGATAAAAACTGGAAAAAATACATGCATACATTACCAGGATAGTGTAGAACACTTGTACGGTGACAGAATTTACAGAAAATAGCCCGAACTCAGCAGATCTGAAGGAGGCTCACGGATTTCTCTTCGCGTGATAAGTTGAAAATGACTTGTGAGACCAACCTGTTGGATTATATCATCCATGGTTGGCCGCAGGCTCATCTTCGGCTGTAGCAAGCATACCTGTGGAACCCCTATGGGGGCCACACCCCTCCAGCTCGGTCCAGTTCAAGTTGCAAAGGAGTTCTTGCGGACTAGAAAGGTCAAATCAGGAATAAAAATGCCACGCAATTGAGCAAAATAACATGCAATCCTGGTCTTCTCAGATGAAACTTTGAGTCTGTACATCACTCATTGGTAGTCACCCAAACATGAGGTATACCCTGCCAATGATCTCATTTGTCACAAATCACATCTGGCAATACCTTATACAGGTCCGATGCCGCCAACTCCAGGTTATTACCCTAAATGAGTCCCAACAGGGGTTACAACTTGAGTCCCTGACGGAGGTTACAACGTGAGTCCCCGACGGGGGTTACAACGTGAGTCCCCGACGGGGGTTACAATGTGAGTCCCCGATGTGGGTTACAACGTGAGTCCTCGGCAGGGGATTACAACATACATTCAAGCCGTTGACACACATATCAACGAATGTCAAGCAGCCTTGACGTTATCTCAGCCGGTAGCGATTAAACCTATCAGAGCTCTAGAGCTTTTCAAGGATTTTAGGCTCGATTACTCATATTCCCTAGAGGATCCCCAGTGGGGGTCACAACGCAATGTTTCATTGGTCTAAACAACATCAGAGGTCAAGCAACCTTGACAATCTACCCATAGAATGCTCCGTGGATTCACACATCAGCGAAGGTCAAGCAGCCTTGACAGTATATGCCATAGGATTTTTTAGCTATTGATTCACTTGTTGGTGAAGTACACGTCAGCAAAGGTCAGGCATCCCTGACAACATTTGTTATTGGCAGTAAATCTAGCAGAATCTTGACATATTCTGGCGATACCAACCAGGAAAGATCAACGTCATCAAAGAGGATAGATGATGGAATATGTTATACACATCCTAAAATAGATCAAGCTTTATCCCCACAGATCTCTTACACATAAGAGGTACATCTTCAGGATCAAGTCATTATCAAGGACCCAGGAATTTGGAGATAACCCCAACATCAACATCCTGACAGATTCGGATTACACATCAAATCTGGTCATCATTGCCAATCCCCAGTTGAAGCAACAAGGAGCCAGCAATCATCCCCAACATGTTTAGGCTACAACCCCATACACATGCATCATACATTTGCATCATGTTGATATATACAGTACCATGTTTGTCTTGTTGCGTTTCAAGTATCTAGGATTCTTTATCCTACCCAAGCATTGCCATGCACGAGTATGATAAAGAGGGGCATCTGTAGACACTCAAAATTTTCTGTACTACTGACACTAACATTGCAGGAGGACAGATTCATCTTTTAAGAGGGAACCTTGAAAGGCAATCCATATCCATACTGGATACTACTGGAAGTTTAGCATCAACCCTGAAACACACACTGGGAGTAACCAATCCAACCTCGGATATAACCCCGAGGCGTGCAGATCCAATACCGGAACACACACCGGAGAAGACCGATTAATCTCAGAGATAACCCCGAGGTATCCAGTCTCAGTCCCAACCATGGGAATATCCACCAACCTTGGTGATAACCCCAAGGAATGATGTTTCGGCGATAACCCCAAAAATGCTTGTTTCAAATGCGACCAGCTTCAATCTCGGCGCTCATAATGAGATACTCTGTACCAACATGGAGATAACCCCGGGAGAATAGACACACCTCAAAGATGACAATGAGGACCTTCGATAAATGCAGCAGTCCAATCTCAGCGAAGCTCTGAGCAACGTCAGCTTTATCAGCCCAATTCGGCGATAACACCGGTTAGGGGCAACATCGTCATCTAGCCAAAGCCATGCCACGTCATTATACACATCTCTACGCAACGATGTCCCACAAGACTAACCAATCCCGAGTGACCATTGTGCGGGGTAACGGATAGAATTTGAATCTTAAAGACCGGAGGGCATCGTCCCATCTTCAATGACTTCGTACAAACTCTAATCTTATGCCATTGTACAACTCTCGACAACGGCGGTCTGAAATAGGTCTTGTATACCTCAATCGGATGCCCGTATTGCACTTTTAAAAGTCCGAGTGGACATTACAATTGCTCGAGTGCACGTCTTTCTGAGATTTGACCAATTCAAAACACGGGCCCTCCCGGTTGCCTCTGGTACACTGCTGCTCGCTCAAAGTAGTACACACACTCAGCTCTCTATCCTCTATAAATAGAGGGCTTGGGGTGCCTATTTTGCAAGATAAAATGGCGAGGAAGCCCTGCCCAATTTACTCTACACTCACCCCATGCAGTGTACTTTCTCATTTTAAACACCTGTGAGCTCATATATAGCCTCTTTTGTACCTACAAAAGCCAGTGGTTACCCACTCTAAAGATATAGAAGTCTTCTTTGGCAGTCAACTGTAAGCCTTCTCATACACTTTAGAGTCTTTCTCTTCATCTCTGCACACACTCTTCTTCACGTTGAGAGTCGTGTTGCGCGTATTTGCCCAGACTTTGGTCCGTGATTCTGTTTTAGCTTGTATATATATATATTATATATATATATATATATATTTATATATATTGACTAACATTATCGAGTTATGCCTCGATTGAGCCTAGACTTCGGTCTGGTGCATTTTTTTTGCTTTTCTATATATATATTTATATATATGAACTGTGTGTCGAACTTTGTTCGATGAGCCTATACTTGATGGCCTCGTCATTTCATCGCTTTAATAGATATATATATATATATATATATATATACTTATATATATTAACTGTGTGTCGGACTTTGTTCGATGAGCCTAGATTTTACATCCAGTGCGTTTACTCGCTTTTATATATATATACTTATATATATAAACTGTTGTCGAACTCTGTTTGATGAGCTTGGATTTTATATCCGGTGCGTTTACTTGCTTTTATATATATATATATATATATATATATATGAACTGTGGTCGGACTCTGTTCGATGAGCCTGGATTTTACATCCGGTGCATTTATTCGCTTATATATATATATATATATATATATATATATATATATATACTTATATATATATGAACTATTGTCGAACTCATTAGATGAGCCTAGATTTTACATCCAATGCATTATATCACTTTTATATATATATATATATATATATATATATATATATATATATATATTCGTCCCCACCGGAGTTTATTTCGTGGTGGTTGATCGCTTTTACCGCTTTCTTTACGTTTATCACCGCTGAGTTCACTTCGTGGCGCTTGATTGCTTTATCATGACTTTCTTTTTATTTTGTCCCTTTGGAGTTTCCTCCGTGGCGGTTGATAGCTTTTACAGCTTTATTTACATTTCTGATCCCCCATGGAGGTGCTTCGTGGTTGGTGATCATGTCTGTATATATATATTTATAGCTTTTATATATATACCTGCTTACTGCTTTCGTACAAATTACGGTATCTTGTGCGCCTAGAAATCATGTGATCATAGATTCAACCCATTGGATCTAGATTCGGTTCCCGTGATGGACATTTTCAACTGTAAGTAGCTTGTAAATTATTTTGTGGTGTCTGAATTTCCTCAGATGGTTTCCATACCTATGAGGAAGTCAGCATTATTTTGTACATTATTTTCGTACGGATGCCTCGCATCTGTAAAAATAAAATCAATCAAGCCGAACACTTAATAAAATGGGAGTGTAAAAGGTCTTAATTACTATTGAGCATCAAGGTTTGAAAAACCTCTTTTATAAAACATCACTGCCATATCTTGCTTAAAATTGATTTTTTACATAAATTCAAACCCCTGTGTATATAGGTGTGAACGAGGCCTCGCACTATTTTCAAATAACAGCACATCACCCACACACACACACATTCAGATAATAGTTTCTTGAAAAGAGGCGTCCACCGCTGTAACACGGATATATCGGGGTGCCTAACACCTTCCCTCCGCATAACCAACCAAGTCCCCTGACCCTAATGAATCTTTGTTTCACCAACCCGCTTAATTTAAAGATGTCACATCATCGGGTCAATGTGCAAACCTTTTCTCTATTGTGTTGGTTGGTACAACCATTTAAAAACCAATGGCGACTCTTAACAGTCCATCGTCAACATTATACATGTCGGACCTTTTTCACTTATTTTTTCAAAAAAATCTCACCTAAAATGAGAACACCAAAGAACAAGTAACGGAAAGGGACATCTAAAAATCCCGAAGTCGACAATCGCCCTCGTGAGTTGCAATAAAGCAGTTAAGCCCATTGTTGAACCTTAGTTTGTTTTAATATGTTGGAACATTCTTTGTTGCATAAGTATACATGAGTCTTGATTTAGACTGTAATTTTCTGTTGTGAGCAGTTTAGCATTTGTATTCTTTGCTTAAATCAAGTTTTGGTGAACATAACACACACACACAACATCTCTATAGCATATATGAATTATCTGAGTGTATGATATTATGCCTATAGTTTGGTTTGAATTTGTATTCTTGAATCTGGAAAAATTCGCTGAGGCATTTTGGACTGAAATTCTGTAATAGCTGGAACAATGTGAGACTAGTTGCATCATAATTTAGTTGCATAGCATGTAGTTCCATTTTCAGTGTTTTATGTATATGCATTGCTTGAGGGCAAGCAATAGTTCAAGTTTGGGGGTATTTGATAAGTGGGTTTTATACCTACTTATCGGATATTAATTCACGCGAACTATGCCTATCTTAAGTACATTTTAGTGTGTTTTTAGTTGCATTTTGTTTATTTTGCATTGCATGTACTTAGAACTCCATTTGGTGTAAAAGTACAGGATATGACATAAGTTGGCGATGGTGAGTGGCATGTGATCAATGAAGGCACAACATGAGGATAAAGTGGAGCAAGGAGACTAAGCATGGTGGGATGTAAGAATGAACAAAGACAAAAGACCGACGGCAGGACATAAACATGAGCAAAGATAAAACCGAATCAACACCGCAGGTTGCGTGGTTATAGAGGCTTGAGGACGCGCACCCGCGTGATCACTTGGTTTAGCCAGACTTTACACACACGCGCCCGTGCGAAGAATACAAAGGAGGAGCGCGCGCTCGCGCGTGATGACTGATGCTGCTGAGATGTTTTATTTTAATTTTTAATTTTAAGGGTTGTAATTAATTAAAAACAATTCTGACTAGTGTCAGACGAATCATTCAGTAGTTTTACGTGTTTTTCATATTGGTAACTAGGGTTTACACTTGGAAAGAGTTCCATTAGAGAACGAATCATAATCTCTATATTTTTCTACTTCTTCTATTGGATTTTAATCAATGTGGAAAACTATTGTTCTTTGTTGGATTTTAATGTGGAATTGAACGTTAGTATTGGATTATAATCAGCAATTGGGTTTGATCGATTCTATCCCTAATCTTTCAATTGTTTATTTATTGTCCATGTATTGCTTTGATCCCATAATGACTTTTGGTTTAGTCACGAGCTAAACTCCATTATGGGATTCTAACAGATTTTAATATGTAGTTTAATTGATTGCTTGAGTGCTAGACTGTTTTACATATCATAAGAAATTTCTATCATGGTTGGTTTGCATGCATGAATGCTTGATCACCATTCGTTTTCAGTACTTGTATGGAATTGAAAAATAACATGCGAGTATGGATTGTAATCAAGATAACGATGCGTATATAAATTCATTTTGCATAGCTTTGTATTTCGTGAACCGATATAGACATATATTGTTTCACCGTATGAGTTAAAATAAGGGCTTGTGCTTAAATTCAATATGGTTGCAATTTCGCATAGACATATAGTGATTTTGGTTATATTGATGATTACATGGTGTCTATCACATGTGGATACTGTGTAAGTAGGTCATAGTACATTGAAAAATGGCTATGTCTATATTAGTGTCCTTAGCTACTTTCTTGTGGTATGTGAACAATTCTTGCATGATGGTGGTAATTAGATGAAGTATTAATTGAAGTTAGGATCCCATTATTTCCAAATTTGATTCATTACCTTATTATTCTTGATTTAGTCGTTATTTGCAATTAGAGTAATTTACAATTATAATCATTAGTTTAAGCATATAAAATATAGTGATTTAATTGATGCATAGTGGTTTTAATTAGGCAACTTTCCTTGTGGATCGATACTCGACTTACTCTGTATTACTTGTTGACGCTTGTATACTTGCATGAGTTAGAGCTCTTTTGTTATAGCTAAAAAAAAGAGGCAACAACTATGACATAACATTGGCATGAAGAAGCAAGGAAAAGCAATTCAAACATCTTTTGGACAAAAATATGCAAACAAGTGCAAGAAGGGAAGATTTCAAGGCTTTTAACACCATGTGGGATGCATGTTCTTGGCTTGGAACTTTGATTTTATTGTAGATCTACTTCTTAGATTTCCGTAACATCTTGAATCGTCCAAATCAGAGTTTGGATGCGAGAGTTGTGGCCTTTTTATCAACAAAGATCAAAGTTAAGAGTTGGCATGCCTGCCATTTACATAATATCTATTTCAAGCTCGATTTCCGCCTTGATCCAGCGCTAATCTGTCAATTGTCAAAGAATGAAAGTTGTAGATCTCGTCGATATCTCCGATTTGATAGGTGGCAGGCCCCATAACTCCTAACGGATCAAAGGTTATGCTTGTTTTACCAAAGGACGTTGCAAAGAGAAAATAGTAGTAGCACGGATCACGCTATACACATGCATGTGAGCGTCTTGGGCCACCAAATTCTCCATCAGAAGGCGAGGCCTCGCCCAAAATGGCCTAGGGATGGTGCGGGAGGCATTGGTTTCATGAGGGGACAAATTGTTTTGGGTTATTTGCTGTCCAATTTGAGCTAGAATAGGATTCTTAGTTGCCTAACTTACTAGGGTATCCATTAGAACTATAAATACATGATGAGAGGCATAAAAGAGGATATATATAGGCTAGTTTTGGAGGATTCCATTAGATTAGATTATAGTAGAGTAGGAGCAAAACCCTAGTTCTTATGAGATTTGGAGATTGAAGCAACTTGTAGACAATGGAAGATTCAAAGTAGGAGCGAGGAAGGAGCTTCAAATATGCAGGCAACAGATTCTATCTTCTTATTTTCTTCTATATTTGTGTTTAAATGTTCATTCAAGTGTGGATTCTTAGTTTTAATTCAATGAACTAATTTTTTGTTTGAGATTACAATGGATTTTATTATGTAGTTTATTTTAATATGTTTCACTATCAATTAATATGTTCTATTGTGAGGATTGTCTATTGTGATTTGGACTTAATTGCCTAGCAAATAATTACCGTGATAATCTATATGAACTCGAGAGATGAAGTTTAGATTTAGATATGATTATGATAACATGTGTTTGTGATTTCTACATAGATGGAATTCATGATTCGTGTTTAAAATAGAGATATGCCTTTACGCCATATATAATTTTATAGAGAACTTGTCCTTTGAATCATTTTTAATTGTAATTCACATAGAGATATAGTGGATTAGTTAATTAGGGTGTCTTGCTTAATTCTAACATCTGTGGATTTAAGTGAGTATGGGTATTATGCATCGAGATGTGGTTTTATCTGCTTTTGTGTTCTTGATTAACAATTCAGGATAGAGAATATTTGATGAGAAGTGTATTAATTTAAATGAAGCGATAAGTGAAGTTGTGATCTTAAATCTCCGCAACCTTAATTTAACTAGTGGTAATTAGAATTAGTTTACTTATAAATTGAAATTCATTCGTTTAAATAAGATTGAGTTGGTTACGGGTTAGTACTTTGTGATTATTATTAATAATTCCTCGTGGAAACGATACTCTACTTTCACTTTATTACTTGTTGACCACGTATATTTGCGTGTTGTGCGTAATTAGATTTTATCCAACAAGTTTTTGGCGTCGTTGCCGGGGAATTAGTTTAATAATTTCTGCCAATATTAGCTTCAATCAAATTAGTCTTACTTTAAACAACTTTTCTTTCTTTATTTTTATTGGTTATTTAATTCTCTTTCTATTTTTTCTTTCTTTCTTTTCAGATACCATGGCAAAGTTTAATTATCAATGGTCGTATACGAGAATGACTCAGCCAAGGGGAGCAGGGATTGATTGTCTCAATGCATTTTCTTCTTTATCAGCGCAGCTTGAGACACTTTCGAGGACGTTAGACGTTGTTGCAGTCTAACGTAATCGAAGGATAGCAGTTAATTGCAATTATTGTGCTGGTAATCATCCGAGTCATCAATGCACCGTTAGTTTTGGGTCGGGAAAACACGGTGGTGAATACCTCAACGATTATACATATGTTAATTATCATCAAGTTTGGGGGTATCATCCGGATTCTTCAGGGATCTACATTTATGATGACCAATATTACGCTCCAAATACATCATACACACCGAAATTTTCATGTCCACCTCCATTGCCACAAGATGAAAAGCCAAATCTGAGGGATGTAATATTGAAGGGAATAGCAAACCTAGAGGAGATGAGGATTAGCCAAGAGTTGTCAACCAAAAATTTTAATAATTGGATGGAACAACTCATCACTACCTCAACCAATGGTCCTTAATACATGACTTCTGAGACTGAGACAGATAATTCAAGGTTGGAGGAATTGTTGTCCAAGTTTGTAGCATCGAATGAGGAGAGGATGATTAATCAAGAGATGACAATTCAAAATCAAGAGATATCAATTCAAAATTTACGTAACCCGGATGGATCAAATGTTCAAAGCCTTGAACAATCGCCCTCCAAACAATTGGTGCTATGACATGGATGATGAAACTGATGGAGAGCCAGAAGTGTACATGTCACTGGATGAACTAAAAGAAGTGGACATTGTAGAGACAAGTGGGGATAATGAAAACAAGGTCGGTGAAGAACTAACCTTGAATACCAACGAAGATGAGCCGATTTTGATAGTGACCCATGTACCTTCTCCACCAAAGATCAAGGATCCAGTGAATTTTGCACAACCATGTCCCCTTGGTAGTCACATCCAAAGCAAAGATTTCTATGATAATGAGGCCTCTTACAAACCATGGTGGAATGAGGAAGATAAAATAGAAGAAGAAAAACATGTTGTATTTTTCATGCCTCAATGCAAAAATCTATTCACAAATGTGACGGGAGAAGCACCTAGCTATGCAATGGAAATGGGGACATCATGTACAAGAAATATGCTAGGTGGCTTAAATTTGAAAACTCTCATGAAGGGGGACCTACCAACGCACACTGCAGTTCTAATGGATGGAGGGTTCCTCAATTTTATAGGGGAATTGGATAGAGAATTGAAGAAGTCAGGCTGAGACTATAAAACAAGCGTTTATTGGGAGGCAACCCAAGTTTAATTTTTATTTTTAGTTTTTATTGGGTTTTATATTATTAGTTAATAAATTTGCATTTATTAGGATTTAATAAACTTGCTTCTATTGTGTTTACAGGTTATTCAAGTCAAACTCAAGTATGGTGCCCGATTTATTCCAATATATCTTGCCTATTCTTCAGACTTAGCAGACAAGGAGGAAAATGATGTATTTTCAGGGAAGTCCTCTCTTTTAATTTTTTCTATCTTAGTCATTGAGGACAATGTCTAGTTTTAAGTTTGGGGGGCATTTTAGTGTCGTATTGCATATAGTTAGTTATTTACATTGTAGTTCATATAGCTACATTTAGTTTTTGCATTCAGTTTCTTAAAATAAAAATAAAAAATAAAAATTTTGAAAAATTGAAAATTTGAAAAATTAGTAGTTAGTTTACTATGTTTATATAACATTTAGTACATCTTGCATGAGTCCAGCTGTTTGATATTTACGGTTTTTTGTAGTCCAATGATGAGATTGGAATTAGGTAGACAAGTATAATACTGACTATTAGAGCTTTGATGTGATTTCTTGTTATGAATTGAGTCTTTTTCTATTTAAAACTAGTATAATAAGGATATCACAGTAAAAACAACTTGTTAATTGATTGAGTTTAAATTGATACATAATGGGACTCTAAAGGATAATGCTAGTTTGAATGAAAGAATGACAAAAATAAGTAGTGATTGCTTAAGTTAGACAATAATCTAAGTTTGGGGGAATATTTGGGGTATATAAGCTATAAAAAAAGAAAAAAGAAAAAGAAAAAAAAGAAAAAAAGAAAGTATGAATAAACACTGTGGCATGCTTGTCTAGTTTTGTGGCCTTTGTTACTTGAGTAAGTAAGCCCGAGGGGATTGTCTTTACACCTAGCGTCCTAAGGTCTTAATGGTTTAGGAGTCGTTGGTCGAAAGCTCGTTAAGGTAGCATTAAAAAGATTAAGAGAATAAGACATTGCATAGCTATGTGTATATAAACCAAAAGAAAAAAAATGAATAAAATGGGAAATAAGAGCAGAAAGCCCCTGTAGACGAAAAATGAAGCATAAGTATCCGAGTTGGACCCTCGATATTAGTAATTATTTAATTTTAGTTGGATCTAGCTTATTTTTAGATTTCTTGAGTTTACACTGTATGATGCCTTCGAAGAGACTTATGTGTTAAATTTGATTTTATATCAGTTAACATTGTTGTGCAGCACACACGCACAATATTAGTGATAACAGTCTAAGATTTGATGATTGACTGGGAAGTTAATGATTTGTTTTGATATGATGTATTATCATGTTTATTTGATTTCTCTAAGGCCGATTGAATAGACTTTTTTCTATCATTACTGCTGGATTCGTAGGCATGTAGATTAGTTGCATTGCATAGCATTGTTGTTTTGTATTTTTGCTTGAGAACAAGCAACTGTTTAAGTTTGGGGGTATTTGATAAGTAGGTTTTATACATACTTATCCGGTATCTATTACTTAAATTAGTTGCTTAAACCTATGTTTCTTAGTTACTTTTCATATGTTTTATGTTATTTTGTAGGCTATGATATAACATTGGCCTAAAGAAGCTAGGAAAAGCAATTCAAACATCTTTTGGACAAAAATATGCAAGCAAGTGCAAGAAGGGAATATTGCAAGGCTTTTTAAACCAAGTGGGATGCATGTTCTTGGCTTGGAACTTGGATTTTATTGTAGATCTACTTGTTAGCTTTTCGGAACATCTTGAATCGTTACAATCGGAGTTCGGATGCGAGAGTTGTGGCCTTTTTATCAACAAAGATCAAAGTTAAGAGTTGACATGCTTGCCATTTACATAGCATCTATTTCAAGCTCGATTTCCGCCTTGAGACAGCCCGAATATGTCAATTGTCAAAGAATAAAAGTTCTAGATCTCGTTGATATCTTCGATTGGATAGGTGGCATGTCCCGTAACTCCTAGCGGATCAAAAGTTATGTCTGTTTTACCAAAGGACGTCGCAGCAAAAAACAGAGTAGTGCGGACCGAGCTATACACAGCGTGGGGCGCGCTGGGCCACCAGAATTTCTGCCACTGTAGCGCGGGGTGCACCTAAAATGACCTAGGAATGGCACGGGGCACGCTGGTTGGCGAGGGGACAGTTGTTTTGGGTTATTTGGTGTCCAATTTGAGCTAGAATAGGATTCTTAGTTGCCTAATTTGCTAAGGAATCCATTAGAACAATAAATACATGATGAGAGGCATAAAAGAGGATATATATAGGCTAGTTTTGGAGGATTCCATTAGATTAGATTATAATAGATTAGGAGAAAAACCCTAGTTCTTATGAGATTTGGAGATTGAAGCAACTTGTAGACCATTGAAGATTCAAAGTAGGAGCGAGGAAGGAGCTTCAAATATGCAGACAACAGATTCTATCTTCTTATCTTCTTCTATCTTTGTCTTTTAATGTGTATTCAAGTGTGGATTCTTAGTTTTAATTCTATGAACTAATTCTTTGTTTGAGATTACAATGGATCTTATTGTGTAGTTTATTTTAATATGCTTCGCTATCAATTATTATGTTCTATTGTGAGGATTGTCAATTGTGATTTGGACTTAATTGCCTAGCAAACAATTCCCGTGATAATCTATATGAACTCGAGAGATGAAGTTTAGATTTAGATATGATTATGAAAGCATGTGTTGTGATTTCTGCATAGATGGAATTCATGATTCGTGCTTAGGATAGAAATATGCTTTTTTTGCCATATGTAATTTTATAGAGAACTTGTGCTTTGAATCCTTTTTAATTGTAATTCATATAGAGATATAGTGGATTAGTTAATTAGGGTGTCTTACTTAATTCTATCATCTGTGGATTTAAGTGAGTATGTGTATTATGCATCGAGATGTGGTTTTATCTGCTTTAGTGTTCTTGATTAACAATTCAGGATAGAGAATAATTGATGAGAAGTGTATTAATTTAAATGAAGAAATAAGTTAAGTTGTGATCTTAAATTTCCGCAATCTTAATTTAACTAGTGGTAATTAGAATTAGTTTACTTATAAATTGAAATTCATTCGTTTAAATAAGATTGAGTTGGTTACGGGTTAGTACTTGGTGATTTTTATTAATAATTTCTCGTGGGAACGATGCTCTAGTTTCACTTTATTACTTGTTGACCACGTATACTTGCGTGTTGTGCGTAATTAGATTTTACCCAACAACTGCCAGAGTCGATTACTACATAGGATGACCTTGTTCAAAAGTTCTGGACAAAGTTTTTTCCCACCGGCAAAGACTGCAAAGATGAGAAACGAGATCACTATGTTTGAGAAGTAGCATGGGGAGTCATTATATGAGGCAAGAGAAAGGTATAAGGAACTACTCAGAAAGTGCCCATATCATGGATTACCTAAATGGTTGCAGATGAACACGTTCTACAATGGGTTAAGTAGTAATCTCAGAACTAGCATAGATGCAGCTTCAGGTGGAGCATTCATGGCTAAGAGTTATGAGGAGGCGTATGAGCTAATAGAAACAATGGCGGCTAACAACTACCAGTGGCCCATAACGAGAATGGCACAGCCTAAGGTAGCTGGCTGGGGTGTTAGAGGTAGATGGGGTAACGGTGTTAGCGGCACAAATTTCAGCACTATCAAAGAAGGTGAATGCTTTGTCAGGTGCACAAACTCAGCAGATTGCTTTTATTTTTGAATTGTGTGCAGGGGAAAATCCTTCGGAATAGTATGCCATTAACCAAGCATTAGTATAATTTGTGGATAACTACAACATAATTCCGCAGAACATGTATCAGAATGCCTACAATATGAGGAATAGGTGTCGACGTCGGGATTTTTTATTTATCCCTTTTCTGTTCTTGCCTTTTGGTGTTCTCATGTTAGGTGAGATTTGTTTGAAAAAAACAAGTTGTGAAAAGGTCCGACATTTATATGTCGAAGATTGGACTGTAAGAGTCGCCAGTTGGTTTTTTAAATGGTTGTACCAACACAACCGAGAAAAGATTTGCACATTGACCCAATGATGTTACACTGCTTAACGGGTCTGTGAAATCGAGATTCGTTAGGGTCTGGGGACTTGATTATGCAGAGGGAAGGTGCTGGCCACCCACCGACATCCGTGTTGCCACGGTGATCGCCACTTTTCAAGAAACTATTATATGAATGTGTGTGTGTAAGACCCCAACTTTTTATAAATAAAATCAAATTTCCTCTATTTATTATTGTGAATAATAAGGTGTTAATTTGATATAATACTTTGGTTATGGGTGAAATGTGCAATTTTTTGCAAATTAAGCAAGTGGTTATAAAATATTCATTTTGTCAGGGAATATTCGTTTGGTCGTGGAATATTCTTGCTGTCGGGGAATATTCGTACGAAGGCGCAACCATTTATGGGCCACATAACGGATAACTGTCAGATGAAGAAAACGACAAGTTTGAGTTTTTATAAATAACGGCGTAATGGTTATCATTATCTTGTTGGAATACCTTGGTTAAAATACGATGTCAGAATACGTGTGGTCGCACAAGAGAACACTCAGTGATTGCACAAAGATTTTTTGAATTATTGATTCTTACGTAAGAAGGCACTACTCAATAATTGTTACAGTAATTGTTACGTTGATATTTTATATTATTATTATTTCAATAATTGTCACTACACAGTATCTCCATTATCAGATCAATAATTTATATTATTTGAATAATATTGTTAGATAGCATTATTGGCAATATCTAAGGAAGTTATGTCTAGGAAAGGGGTTTGGTCACCTAATTGTACGCCAATAAGGAGAAATCCTTATTGGAAAGCTCCCTCTTTCCTGGGAACGACCTGGTTGTCATAATTGTGATTCTGTAATATTATTTGTGAATAATTAATTATTGATTTATATGATAAGAAAATATTTATTTTATGTAGATATAAATAATGGATATATTTATTGTGGTTATAAATGATGGAATTAATGTTGAGGTATTTTATCAGTATTTTGTCAGAATGATGGTATTAAAAATCATCCGTATGTGGATTTCGGTCATTTTTCATTTGGAATTTGGAAAAACTTTAACTTACAAAGTTGTAGAGAATTTAATTTCTTATGGAATAGGCACGAGATTCGAATTTTTCTGATAAAATGGCTATTTATTATGAATTATTGAAGTTTTGGAAAATAAATGTTTTTATTAAAATTATGGGTGGGACCCATTTTTGTCATTTGTTGGTGTAAATGTGCTGAATTGGTTTTTCAAAAGTGGTGGGCTGAAAATTAATCAAAGTGGCGTGGTTGAAATGGTGTTAAAATATTAATATTTTATTATTTAGTTTCCTTTGGCGTTCTAGCATTTTCCCATAAATAGGAGGCTTTGTTAGAATTGAAAATCACACTAGAAATAAGTTTTTTTTTTCTCTCTCTATATATATTATCGAGCGTATTTTGTGAGTATTTAGATACTTTGTGAGTTGCTATTCAGTGCAAGTTTCCTCAAGCCTTATACCTGATATTTCAGTCAGAAGTACTATTCTTTTAAGGTAAGGCATGTTATTTTCTTCATAATGATTTTATTCTTTCAATATCATTATCCTGAAATATTGATATGAATTTTATTGTGAAATTTCTACCTTTTTGTGTCGGGATTACTATTCACATATACAACACTATTCACATATACGTCACTATTCACAAATACGACACTATTATTCGAAAAATGAAATTTTCTCCTTTTTGTCTAAGATGTCTATTATGGTTACTATCTTTGATTGTATCCATGTTTTGATCTTTATTTTTGAATTCTGCTTCAAAATTTGTTATTATAGAGTATTATTGAACTTGGATAAACTGTAATACGAATCCCTAATATTTATTTTTTTTGTCTCATTTGATTCGTTTTCTTTAAGATATTTTTCATCATCCTCAGTCCTAAATGATGATATTACTTAATATCTTTGGCATGTGGGGCAAAGATGAATGATTAACTGATGAATATCTTTGGCCCGTAGTGCAAAGATGAACAGGTGTTGAGATGAACATGACCAATTGGTGATACAAATGAATATCTTTGCCCTGTAGTGCAAAGATGAATATTGATTGATGTTACAAGGATAAAATATTGATGATGGACTTTTAAATCTTAGAAGATAGTAGAATTCATTCTCTACTTAACTCTTCTAATGGATTGTTGTTTCCGCTGTAGTTGTTGATCTAAAACTTGTTGTCTATTATGTTCTATCAGATTTTTTCCCTGTTGAAGACTAATGATAATTTGTTATATATTATCTTAGTCAGAATATTCTTTACTTGGCTAGTTGAGCTCACACTTTTCCTTTTTATTCCATTTTTCTTCTCAGGAGGTGAGAACATAGCAGGAACTAGCCGGGGTATGGAGTGATGGTTCAGGATAGTTGTTTTAGTAGTCCTCACTATTCTGTAAAATAGTGTATCAATAATTGTAATGAGGACTCCTTTTGAGTTTGTATACTATCTATTAGACAATATTTGTATTCAAACTCACAGTATATGTGTTGTCGTATTTTTCACAACAATTGTATTACTGAAGTTTTATTTGTTTCTGTACCATGTATTTGGAGACTCAGAATAGGTGATGTAGGCATAATTTATCCGATCTCAGACAGTTCATGGGTGAGCGCAGTGCAGTGTCTACCGAAGAAGGGTGGCATGACCGTCGTGACTAATGAGAATAATGAGTTGATTCCAACGCGAAAAATGACGGGGTGGAGAGTCTGCATGGACTACCGCATTCTAAATAAAGCTACGAGGAAAGATCATTTTCCACTACCATTCATTGATCAGATGTTGGACAAATTAGCAGGTCATGAGTACTATTACCTTCTGGACGGATATTCGGGCTATAATCAAATTGTGATAGCTCCAGAAGACCAGGAAAAGACAACCTTCACATGTCCTTACGACACTTTCGCTTTCAGAAGGATGTCCTTCGGGTTATGCAATGCTCCAGCCACCTTTCAGAGATGCATGATGGCTATATTTTTAGATATGGTGGAGCAGAATGTGGAAGTATTTATGGATGACTTCTCAGTCTTCGGGGACTCGTTTGATCTATGCCTTGAGAATTTGGTGATGGTTTTGAAGAGGTGTGTTGAGACACATTTAGTGCTGAACTGGGAAAAGTGCCATTTTATGGTACAAAAAGGAATCCTACTGGGACACAAAGTTTCGAAGAAGGGACCCAAGGTGGATAGGGCGAAGCTGGAGACTATTGAAAACTTGCCACCACCTACTTCAAAGAAAAGGTGTTCGCGGTTTTTACGGGACATCGCGAGTTTTCTCCGCAGATTCATCAAGGACTTCTACAAGATAACTAAACCACTATGCAGTTTATTGGAGAAGGATGCACAGTTTAACTTTGTTGAGGCTTGTGTGTCGACTTTTGAACACTTAAAAGGGAAACTAACTTTAGCACCAGTGATTACCACACCAGAATTGGGATTTGACATTTGAGCTGATGTGTGATGCCAATGATTACGCCGTAGGGGCTGTTTTGGGGCAGAGGAAAGAGAAGATTTTTCATGTGATTTATTATGCCAGCAAGACCCTTACAGATACACAGTTGAACTACACCACCACAGAGAAAGAGTTATTGGCAGTGATGTATGCCTTTGATAAATTTCGAGCATATCTGATTGGCACAAAGGTGATTATGTACATGGATCACGCGGTAATTCGAAATTTAGTGGCAAAGAAGGATGCAAATCCCCGTTTGATCAGATGGATTTTATTACTGCAGGAATTTGATTTGGAAATCAAGGACAGAAAGGGCACTGAAAACTAAGTGGCGGACCACTTATCGCGATTAGAGAATCCGGAGAGGAAGGCAGACGATAAAGTTATGATCAATGAATCCTTTCTAGATGAGCAGTTGTTTGTGGTGAAAGGGGAAGTGCCATGGTTCGCAGACTTTACGAAATATTTGGTGAGTAAGACGTTACCTTCTGACTTGGTGGGTTATCAAAAGAAGAAATTTTTGCATGATGTCAAATGGTATATATGGGATGAGCCTTATTTGTTTAAACAGTGTTCTAATCAAATGATAAGAAGGTGTATTCCGTATAGCGAGACCGAGGGGATTTTGCAGGATTTTTATTCTTCGGTGTATGGCGGTCACTATGGGGGAGAGCGAACAGCGGCTAGAGTACTACAAGCAGGATTCTACTGGCCAATAATTTTCAAGGATGCCTACAGTTTTGTCCAAAAGTGTGATAGATGTCAGAGAGTGGGAAACATCTCAAAAAGAAATAAAATGCCATTGAATACTATCCTCGAAGTAGAAATTTTTGATGTGTGGGGGATTGATTTCATGGGACCATTCGTTTCTTCCTGCGGTAACCTCTACATCTTGCTCGCAGTAGATTATGTCTCAAAATGGGTAGAAGTGGCAACTCTTCCGACAAATGATGCCAAGGTAGTCCTCATGTTTTTACACAGGAGTATCTTCACTAGGTTTGGGACTCCAAGGGCCATCATCAGTGACGAAGGCAGTCATTTCTGCAACAGGCAGTTTACAACTTTGTTAGCTAAGTATGGGGTGACCCATCGCATTGCTACAACTTATCACCCACAAACGAATGGCCAAGCTGAAGTGTCGAATCGAGAAGTAAAAAGAATCCTTGAAAAGGTTGTGAATCCCACGAGGAAGGATTGGTCGTTAAAGTTGGATGATGCAGTATGGGCCTATAGGACTGCATACAAATCTCCATTGGGCATGTCACCTTTTCAGCTTGTGTATGGAAAAGCCTGTCCCCTTCCTATGGAGCTAGAACATAAGGCATATTGGGCAATTCGGAAGCTCAATTTTGATTTAAAAGCTGCAGAGGAGAAACACCTACTCCAACTCAATGAGTTGGATGAATTCAAATTACAGGCATATGAGAATTCAAAGTTGTACAAGGAAAAGGTGAAGAAATGGCATGACCGAAAGATCATTGATAGAACATTTGAGCCGGGACAAAGGGTTTTGCTTTATAACTCCAGACTTAAACTTTTTCTCGGGAAGCAAAAATCGAGATGGTCAGGGCCATTTACAGTGAAGACTGTCTTTCCATATGGTGCAATTGAAGTATATGATAAGTTTCCGGACAAGCCTTTTAAGGGGAATGAACAGCGACTGAAGCATTACTTTGGTGGTGAGGTGGACTGACAGAAAGTCACCTCAACTCTTACTTCGACGTGAGATTCAAAGACAGTCAAGCTAATTGACTATAACTTAGCGCTTGATGGGAGGCAACCCATTATTTCTCGCTCTATTTTCTCTTTATTTATTTAGTTAGGTTGATTTTATTAGTTCATCTTCATTTTCAGTGTGATAGATTATTGTGTTTTGCATAATTGAGTGTGTAGCTGAATTTGCATTGAGAGGTGTTAGATGTAGTATAGAGTTTATTTGGTCATTCATGTTTACTCAGTAATTCATACCTTAACAGTGTGTATTGATGTCTATGTAGGTATCCTGGACTAAATTCAACAAGGATCTGCAATACTCGAGATGAAAGTTAGCGATGATGAGGGAGGTGGTCGCATGGTAGTGCGAAATAACAACCAAGATCCATGCGCTACCAAGCACGTCATGCCTGCCATACCACAATTACCACTCGCGCGCCCGTGCCCGATGCCCATTCAAAATCAGCAGCGGTCACGTGCGTACCTAATACATCAAGCAAAGGAAATTTTTTATGTTTAAATAACAGATGTTGTGGCTTATTTGGACTCTCATTGGAAAATAACAGAGAGCGCAATCACTTGATTCCCTCCACACGCACGTCTCTTCCTCTCTATCAGTTACAAAATTGAAGTCGTGCATCTCTCAGCCACCACCCACGAATTTTCCATATTTAAAACTCAAACCCACGATTGATTGCTCGAGTATAAAACCTAGGGTTTCAGAGTGGGCGTGTAAGGCAGTTTGGGGGTTATTCGTTCTTCGACTAGCACTCATCCTCAAGAAAATTTTCATCTTCAACATTCAAATCATCTGCATTCTCTCTATCATCTGCAAGTGGGTCCCAAACACGCACGTTCCATCTCTTCTTCCGATTCCTCATCCTCTAGTACCCAAGGAGAGGATGATGTGAACCAAATGAAATTTATCAGTCGGGAGGCACAAATAGAATATTATCGAATCGTGGACAAATCGTTCGTGAAGGAACGAGGATTTAAGCCTGACAAGCAAGATGGCCAACTATGGAATATGATACGAGAAAAAGGTTGGGTAGGTTTTGTTGCAACTCCTATGCCTATTCCCATGGGGGTTGTTCGAGAGTTCTACGCGAATGCTAAGGACATAAAGGGAGGAATAACGCTGGCTCGATGAATGCAAGTGGATTTTCGCCCTCTAACGATCCGAGCAGTTTTTAGAATAAATGACGCACCATCGACTGGGTCAGCTAATTGGGTCGAAGGTGCGCATCTAGAAACAGATTTGGAATTAGTAATTGTTGAATTGTGCATTCCAGGAACAAAGTGGAATTATAAAGCAGGAACGAATGAGCCTCAAACTTTTCCAGCGTCCGCCTTGAATCGATATGCCAAAGCATGGAATCTGTTTATCTGTGCCAAGTTAGTTCCGTCATCTCACCAGCATGAAATAACCACTGAGCGGGCTATCATTTTGTGGGGGCATCATCAAAGCCAAGTACATTGACGTAGGCCAACTAATTCATCAAAACATGCTACGTTATTTATGGGGGAGCACTACGATGGTTATTCCACATGCGTCTGTGGCAGCCATGCTTTGTGCACAACAAGGAGTCCAGTGGAATAACGAGCAGATGCAGAACCCGAACCATGACATCACCCACGCAACTGTTGCCAAGTTCAAGGATTGGATGGGTGGTGAACTGCATCCAAGCGGATTAGGTTTTATCATTCAGCCCACATTCCCAGAGCCACCACAGCAGCCCTCTTAGCCAGATGAACAGGGCATGTTAACCCAAGTTCCCTTTGCTACTGGGGATCGACAGCTCCGGAGGTTGGAGCGAAAAGTCAACGCCATGTACGACAATTTTTCAGCATTTGCAATGGGGTTCACGAGGTCTTTGGCAGAGGCTTTTGCACAGTAGGGTAGGGGGCAATGCTAGAGTGGCCTCAGTTCGGGACAGCTGTGCCATATCCACCACCAGATTCACCACCCAAAGAGGGTGGTGCGGCTGATCATTAGGGGAGTTTTCTTTAACCCTTTACCTTCATTCACTAGGACATTGAATATTATAAGTTTGGGGGTATTGGGGTAGTAGTATAGTTGCATATAGTATCTGCATGTTAGTTTAGTACTTACATTTAGTATTTGCATGTTTAGATTACATTTTGCATGCTTATGTTGCATATAGTAGTTTCTTGTCAAAATTTTTGTTTATTATATGTGTATGTTTAGTTTGCATGTCTCACAAAGTCTAACATTATGGAAATTTTGTCTAGCCGATGATGATAATGAATTTGGAAGGATTTTTGAGTATTTTGGATAACATGAGCTGAGATATAATATTTTACACAAAGCAATTCATAATGTTGTTTAAATTCTTTCGGTTTGCACGGCCGTGTTCACAAACACTTGTAGGTATAAGAATTATGTGTTGCATTGCTCGATAGAAAATGTAGTTTTAAAAAGGGAAATATGTGGAAATTGAACTTAGACTGTTTAAAACATTGATTTTTAAACTTTGGGAAAACATGGGTATGCAATGTATAAAATAAATGGCACAAATAGCAATAACGTGGCTAGTCTTATTTCAGGGCCCTGACTACTTGAATAAGTACGCCCGTAGGGGTGTCTTAACACCTAGCGCCCTAAGGTCTTTCATGGTCTAGGAGTCGTTGGTTGAAAGCTCGCTAAGGGGTAGCAGTGTTTGCCTAATGGAATAAGGCATTGCACAGTCATTCAAAAAAAAAGAAAAAAGAAAAAGAAAAATAGAAATAAACACCGCGAGAAAGAGCGAAAATCGTTGTAGACACTCTAAATTTTCTGTACTACTGACACTAACATTGCAGGAGGACAGATTCATCTTTTAAGAGGGAACCTTGAAAGGCAATCCATATCCATACCGGATACTACTGGAAGTTTAGCATCAACCCCGAAACACACATTGGGAGTAACCAATCAAACCTCGGATATAACCTCGAGGCGTGCAGATCCAATACCGGAACACACACCGGAGAAGACCGATTAATCTCGGAGATAACCCCGAGGTATCCAATCTCAGTCCCAACCATGGGAATAGCCACCAACCTTGGTGATAACCCCAAGGAATGCAGTTTCGGCGATAACCCCAGAAATTCTTGTTTCAAATACGACCAACATCAATCTCGGCGCTCACAACGAGATACTCTGTACAAACCTGGAGATAACCTCGGGAAGACATACACACCTCAAAGATGACAATGAGGACCATCGATAAGTGCAGCTGTCCAATCTCAGCGAAGCTCTGAGCAACGTCTACTTTATCAGCCCAATCCGACGATAACACCGG
Source organism: Panax quinquefolius (assembly GCA_020205615.1). Lineage (NCBI taxonomy): Eukaryota > Viridiplantae > Streptophyta > Magnoliopsida > Apiales > Araliaceae > Panax > Panax quinquefolius. The sequence goes on from CM035164.1 coordinate 20,000,146, forward strand.
TTAGGGGCAACATCGTCATCTAGCCAAAGCCATGCCACGTCGTTATACACATCTCTACGCAACGATGTCCCACAAGACTAACCAATCCCGAGTGACCATTGTGCGGGGTAACGAATAGAATTTGAAGCTTGAAGACCGGAGGGAATCATCCCATCTTCAATGACTTCGTAAAAACTCTAATCTTATGCCATTGTACAACTCTCGACAACGGCGGTCCGAAATTGGTCTTGTATACCTCAATCGGATGCCCGTATTGCACTTTTGAAAGTTCGAGTGGACATTACAGTGCCTGAGTGCACGTACTACGAGATGACCCGACCCGAAAAACTCGGGCCCTCCCGGGTTGCCTCTGGTACACCTGCGGCTCAGCCGTAGGTACACCTGTGGCTCTATCCTCTATAAATAGAGGGCTTGGGGTGCCCATTTTGCAAGATAAAATGGCGAGGAAGCCCTGCCCAATTTACTCTGCACTCACCCCATGCAGTGTACTTTCTCATTTTAAACACCTGTGAGCTCATATATAGCCTCTTTTGTACCTATAAAAGCCAGTGTTTACCCACTCTAAAGATATAGAAGTCTTCTTTGGCGGTCAAACTGTAAGCCTTCTCACACACTTTAGAGTCTTTCTTCATCTCTCGCACACACCCTTCTTTTTACGCTGAGAGTCGTGTTACACACATTTGCCCCTTGACTTTGGTCCGTGGTTTTGTTTCAAATTTATATATATATATATATATATATATATATATATATATATATATATATATTTATATTATATATATATATAGACTAACATTATCGAGTTATTCCTCGATTGAGCCTGAGACTTTGTCCGCAGTGCGTTTTTTTTTGCTTTTATATATATATATTTATATATATGAATCGTAATGTCGAACTTTGTTCGATAAGCCTGAACTTTGATGCGTAAGCGTTTACTACTTTAATATATATATACTTATATATATTATCTGTGTGTGTCGGACTTTGTTCATGAGCCCGAAATTTACATCCTAAGTGCTTATCATATATATATATATATATATATACTTATATATATAAACTGTTGTCGAACTCTATTCGATGAGCCTGGATTTTACATCCGGTGGGTTTACTCGCTTATATATATATATATATATATATATATATATATATATATATATATATATTTATATATATATTAACTGTGGTCGAACTCTATTCGATGAGCCTGGATTTTACATCCGGTGCGTTTATTCGCTTTTATATGTATATACTTATATATATATGAACTGTTATCGAACTCTATTCGATGAGCCTGGATTTTATATCTGGTGCGTTTATCGCTTATATATATATATCCCACCTGGAGTTTACTTCGTGGTGGTTGATCGCTTTTACCGCTTTCTTTACGTTTCGTCTTGCCTGGAGTTCACTTCGTGGCAGTTGATTGCTTTATACAGCTTTCTTCACATTTTGTCCCGCCTGGAGTTTCCTCTGTGGCGGTTGATAGCTTTATAGCTTTATTTACGTATCGTCCTGCTTGGAGTTTCCTCTTTGGCGGTTGATAGCTTTTACAGCAGTATTTACATTTCTGATCCCCCATTGAGCTGCTTCGTGGTTGGTGATCATGTCTGTATATATATATATATATAAATATATTTACAGCTTTTATATATATACTTGCTATCGCTTTCATACAAATTATGCAGATCTTGTATTTAGAATCATGTGATCACAGATTCACCCATATCGATCTAGATTCGGTTCCGTGATGGACATTTTTCAGATGTAAGCGACTTTTGTAAATTATTCTATGGTGTCTGAATTTCCTCAGATGGTTTCCATACCCATGAGGAAGTCGGCATTATTTTGTACATTATTTTCGTACGGATGCCTCGCATCTGTAAAAATAAAATCAATCAAGCCGAACACTTAATAAAATGGGAGTGTAAAAGGTCTCAATTACTATTGAGCATCAGGGTTTGAAAAACCTCTTTATAAAAACATCACCGCCATATCTTGCTTAAAATTGATTTTTTACATAAATTCAAACCCTATGTATATAGGTGCGAACGAGGCCTCGCACTACTTCCAAATAACAGCACATTGACCCACACACACACACACATTCAGATAATAGTTTCTTGAAAAGAGGCGGTCACCGTGGTAACACGGATGTCGGGGGGGGGGGTGGTGCCTAACACCTTCCCTCCGCATAACCAAGTCCCCGGACCCTAATGAATCTCGGTTTCATCGACCCGTTTAGCAGTGTCACATCACTGGGTCAATGTACAAACCTTTTCTCGGTTGTGTTGGTACAACCATTTAAAAAACTAATCTGGCGACTCTTAATACCCATCGTCGACATTATATATGTCGGACCTTTTTCACTTGTTTTTTCAAACAAATCTCACCTAAAATGAGAACACCAAAGAACAAGTAATGGAAAGGGACATCTACAAATCCCGACGTCGACAGTGGCGACATCTGGCTGGGACTCCAAAGAAGAGGACTTAAGCCGTTATTACAATCTTTTCAAAATTGTTATCTCGCCAGTGTGTGGATGTTGTATTTACATTTGATGAATGTGTACGAATGCATTTCCTCGATTGCACTTAGTGCTTCGCACCATAATCGCCAGATATTAGTGCTTCGCACCATATCTGCTTGTGATATTAGTGCTTCGCACATGTCATCATTTTCATATGGTGAGACGTGATGTATGTGAATGTATGTTATGTGGTCCCTCCACCAGGAGGCTATCCCGTCGGTGTTTTATTACTGGACTCGTGAGAAGACTAATTCTCCGAGGCTCAGGAAAGGCACCACCCAAATTCGCTCCAGTTGAAAGACCAGATTAACTTCCCATCAAGTAGATTGCGGTGATTTGGGAACCTTCATGCCAAAAAGCCGCGAGAGTAACCTAAGATAGGTCAGCCTCTGATAAACCCAAAACGGAGGAAAGTCTCTTCATGCGCTCTCATTTCAATTACTTGTAAACACAATTACTTGTAATTACATTCCATATATATCTCCATGTAATGAGAAATATAAAGAAATGTGTACACATACATATTTTAAGTAACATACTACAAACAGCTGACATCCGTTTTGCAGGATAAAATTCCTAAAATGGACACATCACATAGCATGTTATTATACACTCCCTAGAGACTAAACTATGCAAGTCTTTCGCAGGGAACCAATTGGACCTACTACCCTATTAAAAGTCCAAAAGGCCACAGCCTACAAATAATCACGTCGTCATATCCGACTCAGATCGAATTAATCCAGCTTTCAAAGAATTCGATTTGATTAAGCAAGCAAATTATAGATTTGGCTGTTCTGCTCAAAGAATTACACCAGTCTAATCAGGGTCCAAAAATACCCGTACATGCTGAATCCTCCACACAAGGAGAAACCCATGTCATTACAATACCTGAACTGCAGTTGGATACGACCAACAAAACTCATGATGCTGCCCATCCAATTGGAGATCCAAACACTGATGACATCAAAAAGAAAGTCCTTCAAATGGAAGAGACCCTTCGTGCTATCAAAGGAATTGGAACACGCGGGAGTGTTTCATATGCTGATCTTTGCATTTTCCCTGGTGTTCATTATCCAGAAAAGTTTAAAACTCCTGACTTTGAAAAATATGACGGGTTAGGAGATCCTTACACACATTTAAAAGTGTTTATTGGAGAACTTGGATCTTATGCAGAGGACGAAAAGCTCAGGATGCAATTGTTCCAAAAGAGTCTAACTGGAGAAGCCCGTTCATGGTACACAAGATTAGACAACTCTAAGATCCATAGCTGGGAAGAGCTAGCACATGCTTTCCTCACTCAATACAGCTTTCAATCTTAGATGGCTCCTGATCGGTATCAAATTACCAAGATCAAGAAATAGTCTAACGAGTCTTTCAGAGAGTATGCTCAAAGGTGGAGATGCCTGGCTGCCCAAGTTAGTCCTTCCATGACAGAATCAGAGATGGTCATGACTTTCATAGACATACAAGAAGTGCCTTTCTATAAAAGAGTTTTAGCTGGCATCGGCAAACCATTTTCTGAAATGGTTAAACATGGGGATATGGCTGAGATTGGATTGAAGTCCAGAAAAATTCAAGACCTAGGTGCCCCTTAAAGCTGTTGCTGATCACATCCAGTCCGGAAATTATGGAAACAACCCCCGTAGGGTCCATAAAAAGAAAGAGGAAGATGTTTCCCTGATACTACAGGGCCAAAAAGGCAATCAGAACATGTCTATTCAAAGGAGAAATGACACTCCCTTTCAAGCACAGTCTGCGAACCCTCCAATACCAAAAGGTGGAGAAGTCAAACGCCCTCGAGTGTTTACACCCTTGGGGGATACCCTCGAGAACATTCTTAATCTTCTGACAACACAGAAGAAAATTACACATCTTCTTCCACCAAACAAATTTCTAATGGACGGGTTTCAATGTCGCTTTCGAAAATGTGTTTATCATGCCGGGGCACCTGGACATGATACTCAGGATTGTTGGGCCTTGAAACACAAGATCTAGGATTTGATAGACAATGGGGAAATCGTGGTCCCCAAACCAGATCAGCCTCACGTTCAAGACAACCCTCTTCCTCAACACAAAGAAGAAGAGGTTAACATGATAAATTGGAGTAATGGACAAAATTCTAATTTTAACTGTGAATCCTCCCAGACCCTCAAAGACGCTGATGAAAAATGGGATTATGCCAAGTTCCAGTTCATAATGGAACGAAAGATAAAAGCTTTAGGTAAACAAATTGAACAATTGGCAGAATTGGTGACTTATCAGCATTAAGTGACTCGTCAATTAATCAGCCAGGAACATGTCAGTCTCCTACCTCTTGTCAGGAATATTACCTTGTCGCTTTTAGAAAATGAAATGATGGAAGACAAAGTGACAAAGAGAACAAATGCCAAAGCCCATTAGGATTTTGCCAACAAAAGGGAATTCACCTATCTGGGCCAACTTATGGAAGAAATCCTTCATATGTAAATTAATGAAGGAAGGATCAGTTCCCTTTTACCTCCAATCAACCCCAGTTCAGGGCGGTATAACTCTGATGGAGTATGTCAATATCACTCCCAGTCTCGCGGTCACAACACAAAAGAATGTTGGGCACTCCGCCACCTTATCCAAAATCTAATTGACAGTGGTGTCCTGCGCCTAGCGGACGACGATACTATGTTACGTGCAAGTGAGAATTCAGGTCCTATTAAGTGGAAGAGTGTAGTAGCAGTCATATCCACTAAAACTAATGGGGTTAACAAATCACTCACAATGCCAATAATTAAACTCAAGGGAAGCAACAATCCTTTGAAGGTGGCCACCCCCGAGCCAATCAACTTGTCGTGCAGAGCACAATATCCTATTGTTAGCTTGAGCAAAGTTCCGTGGAATTATGGAGAAGGTGAAGGATCCACCTCACATACCACTGCTACAGTGTCGAAGGAAAATCCACTGTATCTTCCCCAACGGGTGATGAAGTCTACCACCAAATCAAAGGGGAAAATACCCATGGAGAAGATTGAAAAATTCCTCCGCACTATGGGCCATAAAGCCACGGTGGTTTTAAGCTTAAAAGAAGCTCCACAACAAATATCAATTCTGGATTTGGTCCTAACTTCTGAGAATCACCGGAAGGTCTTGCTGAAGGTTTTAGAAGAAGCCTATCTACCAACATCAGTTGACACAGAAAAATTTCAACATCTGGTTGATCACATTTTCAACAACAATGTGATATCCTTCACTGATGATAACATAACGCCCGAGGGGACCGATCATTGTAAACCGTTGCACATTGCGGTCTTGTCCTCTGGATACATGCTAGCTGGAGTCTTGATAGATGGAGGTTCATCTCTAAATATTTGTCCATACGCCACCTTGGTGAAGATGAATATCAATCTCAACCGAATTTGGAGTAGCCATACTATCATGAAAGCTTTTGATGGAGCCCGTCGGAATTCGGTTGGAGTAATTGAACTGCCAATCAAAATTGGTCCTCATACATTCTGCGTGTCTTTCCATGTACTCAAGATAGATTCAGGATACAACCTACTTTTGGGATGACCATGGATTCATATGGTAGGGGCAGTCCCCCCCACTCTTCATCAACAGTTGAAATACATTATCAATAATAGCCTGGTCACGGTCAACGCTGAAGCAGAGATTCCTCAGCATGGAGACATGTCATTCATCAATGCCAATGCAGACGTTGAACCAGTCAGTTTTCATGCTTTGGAAGTAAGCAATACCCAATACCATGCTATTGGAATGCCATTGCCCGAACCCAAAATTTCTGCCGAGGTAATGTCGACTACTCAAGAAATGATGTCATTAGGTCATAAGCCGGGACAAGGGTTGGGTAAAGATTGCCAAAGTATCAAATACCCAATTTGATTAATCAAGTAAGCTGGAACAGCTGGACTAGGCTACTCTTCCAGTTCTAGTCACAGGAATCCTCATAAGCATCAGCAGGTTCCTTCATCTTCAACCATGCGGCATTTATCTTTGCCTTCAAGCTTTGAGTCTGCACAACCACCTTTAAAGGTGCCAGCCAGTGTCATGGCTATGTTATTCCCAAGCTTCATACATGAAGGAAGAGAGAAGTCTTTGTTCCAAATCTCGCAGTGGAAGAAGAGGAACGAAGAATTAAACAAGACGTCATCTGAATGATGTTAAGCATACGCATCATCGTTCATGATGAACATACCAACAGATACACCCTGCACGATGATTGCTTTCGGACATAATGGCCATCATTCGGAGATGTGGAGGATGATAGCAATCCCTCCATCATCGCAGTCCACCTGCACTTTGCCCTTGCTAATTGGAACAAAGACTCCTTGCATTGGTCGTCAGGTAAAGCGGTAAAACTCTTCGCCTCAGATATATAATAACTACTTTTTTACATGCAGATTAGCGCTTTATTTTGCCAGTATATGCTAACACTATGTATGATCAACACATTTCATATATACTAAGTGAAATCATATTTTGTTTTAGGACTCTGAATTTAGATGTGCCTGTACTTGCTGGTACGATGCCTCTTCTCCACAAGGATTGTAACTTTGATGTAGAAATGAATTCAGCCTTGATGGAAATACAGGATGACATTGAGGTGCCTCCAGAAATTCAAGAATGGGTCAAAGACAAACCTAAACCCAACCTTGATCAAACCATTTCTTTCAATCTCGGAACCTTAGAAAACCCTAAGTTAATCCAGATTGGTTCAGACCTTAGCCCAAACCAACGGAATGACATGGTTACGCTATTAACCCAATTCCAGGATGTGTTTGCGTGGTCTCATGAAGACATGGTGGGTTTATCCACTGACATTGTCCTTCATCGCCTTCCCATTAAAGAGGGATTTAAGCCAGTCAAGCAAAAGCTCAGGCGATTGAAACCTGAGTAGAGTTTAAAGGTGAAAGAAGAAATTGTGAAATAATTTCAAACTGGCATCATCACGGTGTCTACATATCCTGAGTGGATATCCAACATTGTGCCCGTACCTAAACCCGGAGGGAAGGTGTGAGTTTGCATGGATTACCTGGACTTGAACAAAGCTTGCTTAAAAGATAGCTTTCCCGTGCCATTTATCCACATTCTCATTGACAATACTGCGCAATACGACATGTACTCCTTTGCTTATTGCTTTGCAGGGTATCATCAGATCATGGTTGCTGAGGAAGATCGTTAAAAAACTGCTTTCATCACGCCTTGGGGAATCTTTTACTATAGACGGTTGTCATTCGGCCTCATCAATGCCGAAGCTACCTATCAATGAGCTATGATGGATCGTTTTCATGACTTAATGCACAAAGAGATCGAGATCTATGTGGATGACATCATTGTCAAGTCCCGAAAGGAGGATGACCATATAGACCATCTCAGAAAGTTATTCAACAGGTTGCATAAGTACAACTTGAAGTTGAATCCAGCTAAATGCGCCTTTGGCGTTAAATCAGGAAAGTTGCTAGCATTTCTAGTCAGCCACAAAGGGATTGAGCTAGATCCTGCCAAAATCCAAGCCATCACAGAAATGCCCATTCCTCAGACAGAAAAAGAAATACAGGGATTTTTGGGAAGAATCAACTTCATTAGCAGGTTTATCTCTCAACTCATAGCAACCTGTGAGCCAATCTTCAAGCTATGAAGGAAGAACTCATCAACGAAATGGAATGATGAGTGTCAAAATGTCTTCCTTACAATTAAAGAACATCTAGTCAAAGCTCCTGTGTTGGTACCACCCAGGGATGATTTTCCCCTGGTCATGTACATGTCCATAAGTGACAATGCCATGGGTTGCATGCTGGGACAGAAAGATGATAGAGGTCAAGAACGAGCTATCTATTACCTCAGCAAAAGATTCAGCAGCAGTGAACATAAGTACACTCTGATCGAAAAGACGTGTTGTGCTTTAGCATGGGCGTCCATGAGGTTATAACATTATCTCCATGGTCACACAACCCATCTCATATCCCACGTGGATCCTCTTAAGTACGTGTTCAACAAACCCATGTTAAATTACCGGCTGTCCAGATGGCAGTTGATCCTACAACAATTTAACATCGTATATGTGACTCAAAAGTCCATCAAAGGTCAAGGAATCCGGATCAATCGGTCACGACCTTCAGGGGATTTCAAACCCTTGAAACATATTTCCTCGATGAAGGAGTAATGACACCTCAAGAATAACACCATCAAGACGATACGCCAATCATGGAAGATGTATTTTGATGGAGCCATTAATGGAAGGTTCTGAGCCGAGCAGTTCTAGTATCCCAGACGGGAGCAGATATCCGTCATGCACAAAAATTGCGCTTTGTCGCCAACAATAATACGATCGAGTATGAAGGTTGTCTCATGGGGCTAAAACTTGCCCGTTCAATGGGCATCATGCGGTTAACTGTCTTTGGAGATTCAGAGTTTGTAATTAGACAATCCACTAGAATCTATCAAACTAAGGAACTACATTTGCTGCCCTACCATCGGCAGGTTTTGAAGATGGCATTGGAGTTCGAAGAAATCTCCTTTATACACGTTCCTCATAATAGGAATGACTTTGCAGACGCAGTAGCAACTTTGGCCTCCTTGATTCGCATATCAGATAAGGAACACTTGTCAAGAGTCACAATTACGGTGCACAAGGCACCAGCCTATGGGAATTACGTTGGAGAAGTATCGGATGAGCTACCTCCCATCCAACATCCTTGGTATCAGCATATCAAGGAATACCTACGAGATAGATCTACACCTGCTGAGGTGAGCCCGACTGAGAAAAGGCGGATCTATCGACTTGCTATGAAATTCTACCTGAGTGGAGATGCGCTCTATAAAAGAGATACAGGACTAGGTCTCCTCGGATGTTTAGACAAAGATCAAGCCCAAAGGCTTATGGATGAAATCCATGGCGGAGTCTGTGGCCCCCACATGAGTGGCCCCCTCCTTGTCAAGAAAGTCCTCGTGATGGACATTATCGCTATCTCTCAAAGTCGATTGCAATGACCACGCCGGGAGATGTTATCGCGTCGATTCATGGGAATGCTATACACGCCCCTCCACGAGAACTCCACAATATGAGTTCACCTTGGCCCTTCTCAATGTGGGGAATGGACGTTATCAGACCCATTGAGCCTAAAGCCGGTAATGGTCATCGATTTATCTTCACCATGATCGAATACTTCACCAAGTGGGTAGAAGCAGCCTCCTTCCCCAGGGTTACTAAAGAATTCATCATTGCTTTCATCAGAAACAATGTCGTTTATCGATATGGACAACCAGAGGTGATTGTGTCAGACAATGCTAAAAACCTCAACAACAAAATGATGGAGGAATTATGCAGTAAATTCCACATCAAACATCTCAACTCTATCGTCTATCATCCAAAGATGAATGGTGCTGTTGAAGCGGCTAACAAAAACATCAAGAAGATTATGCAAAAGATGTCTGCGAACCATAAAGAATGGCCAGATCTATTGCCTCTTACTCTGTTAGCCTATAGAACCTCAATGCGCACTTCCACTGGGGCAACCCCCTACGCATTAACCTATGGGATGGAAGCAGTGCTCCCCATAGAAGTTGAAATGGAATCCCTCAGAGTGCTGATAGACGCTCAACTGGATGAAGACCAATGGGTACAAGACAGGTATCACCAATTGTCTCTAATAGACGAAAGGCGAACCGTGACTATCTTCCATGGTCAGTTATATCAACAAAGGATCGCCAGATCCTACAACAAAAAAGTCCAGCTACGGCAGTTCAAACAACACGACTTGGTTTTAAAGAAGATCCTTGACAACCAAGATCAATCTAAGGGAAAATTCGCTCCTAATTGGGAAGGCCCGTTTATTGTCAAAGAAGTATTGACGGGAGGTGCTCTCAGATTACAAGAAATGGACGACGATGAATTTCCATAACTCATCAACTCAGACACCGTGAAACGGTACTATGTCTGAAGTAACCAGTAAACACCTTGGTGTTGGACCATCAGATCACCAGTCATTCCGGTTCTTTAACCCTTTTACCACATACAACTCTTCCACACTTTGCCCTTCAGGGAAACATACTTTTCAAGTCAGCAGCCTAGATTCTCTGCGTTCCTACGACTTAAGTCATCCCACTACGGATTGAACCTCTCGCATTTGCAGTTTGGCTACCCATACATGGGATCAAACTTCTCATACCTGCAGTTTATCCTCAACCTAGGATTAAACTTTCTCCTCCCCGCAATCTGATCTGTACATGGGATTACGTTTTTCCACTCGCCCTGAGGGGCGAACTACGCCGACCTGATCTCCTCTTCAATAGGAGTACGTAGGCAACCATTTCATATGGCCCGGTCGCAATAAAACAAAAACAACAAAAACATTCCTACACCATTTCAGCCATATACATCGTTGAACCTCTTACACCAGGTTCGAACTACGCATACCTGATCTCCTCTTCAATAGGAGTACGTAGGCAACCATTCATTGTTCGGTCTCACCCCCTACCAAAACAAAAACCCTTGTCAGTTGGTACTGGGGTCATCCTTCAATCCACTACATTTTATTGGCTTCAGACCAAAGGGATGGAATTACCTGAACTCCTCCCAAATAGGAGATTCAGCGACCATCTAAGATGCGGTCATACCTTAAAGAGCAACACCAATCCATAAGAGATGGAATTAACTAGGCTTCTCCTAAATAGAAGTGTTGGTGACCATCTGTGGTACAGTCAATCTCAAAGAGGAAAGCCACACTCCTCTCCACATTTTCATATAGAAACCAGTCCCAAGACACCAAAGATGGTAGGGATACATCCAGATCGATGATCCATTTTGAAATATTCAGAGACAACTCAATGTCCATCCACCAAGGAGGAATTCAGAATACATCAAGATCACAAGCCCTGAAGCAGCAGGCAAAATATCAATCAAGTATTCAGGCATATCTAAAAGGGAAGTGATCAAAAATATATTTCCCTGCCATATATATAATGTTGTTTGATATACACAATGTAAACTGTACATGACAAAATGGCTAAGCTAGTCTGTGCAGGTAAATACAAGTCCATCTACAAGTCAGGATATATGCGAGCTAACAAGCCCAACATGGCGTCCCTCGCAGAAGAAGGAGGTGAAAATGTGGTCTCCTGTACGAGAATATCCACACGACCCAACAGATCTGCAACCATCTGCATGGTGACCATATGATCATCAATATATGTGTTCATCTCTGCGATCATGCCAGTGGTAAGGGACCTCACTGCAGTACTATCTATGATGGCTACATCCCGGGCAAATATAACACTATCCCGCTCAACTATCACTGTATCTCTGGCTGATCTGTCCTCATCTCACTCATCGACAGCGACATCTCTGCGAACTAATGCCTCGTCTCTCTCTAATAGAGCTGCGTCCCTCCCATCAAGGGAAGTCAACAACATAGATCGAGCCTGATCTCTCTCAAAGGTCATCAGATGAAGACTCTGCTCTAAGTATTGTGCTGAGTGCTTAATCACAACAAGATCTTGCATCTTGAGAATCCGGAGAAATGCCGGCAACCCAAAGAAATGGACTCCTTCTCAAGGTGGGAATCGATGTCCTCCATGGGCTCTACATCATCTAACTCGCTATCCGGTACTACAGATACTGCTACAGCCGATAAAATCTCTGTCTCCATCCATGCGGAATACTCTGCAGAACAACCCGGATGACTGACAGAAAAAGCAGCTATCTCCCGCTGATCCCAACAAGCATACACACGGGATCGGCCCTCTGCTGAGAGATATCGAGAAGCTGAACGTTAACCTATCGCCCCATTGAAAGGATGAAAATCCTGAAACTGGTCAAACTGTGACATCATGGCCAGTGGGTGATAAGTAGTCACTCCCCTCAAACCAGCCAGAGGGAGGTAGTCCATGCCCGGAGCATGAGTAATGAAGCTGTATGGTGAGCTAAGCCCCGAACATGATAATATGCTGAATGGATCTCTGATATCTGCCAAAAATGTGGACCAAGACAGAGCATCTATACACTCCAATGGTTGAAAGGAGTATGACATGGCTACATCATAGGTGAACCAATACCCATGCCGTCAAAGAGTGTCAATCGGTCTCAAGTGTGACATAAACCACACATATAGCATGACCGAACTCCCAGTGAACACTCCTGTCGGATAAGTGTAGCAGTAGGATGCTGACCGCAGGGTCTCTGCTACAATCATAGGTATAATGCTGCGACCCTCCCTAAGAGCTCTCACCGCCATGATGACTCTGATGTCTATCTCATCCATGTACCGTGGCACATAGATATACGACAGTACGCATAACAGAAGTACATCAGCCCTGGTCAAACGCCAGTGATCCTCCGGTGCGATGAAATCCCCGGAATGTCGTGAATAGCTATCCTCCGAGCCAAATCTATCATACAGAAAAATCTAGGATATCACGTGGCCAGATGTCAGCTCATCCTGCACTACTCTGCGTCGCAATCCAGTAAGAGTCATGAACCGTCTACTCATGTCTCCCAAAGCCATATGCACGCAAGGTCTGTCTAATGGCAGCATCGTCAATCGTGCATACTCCTCCAAAGTAGGAGTCAACTCATGGGTCCCGATCGGAAGACCTGCCTATCCGGTAGCCAATGCTCTAGTATCCCGTCCACAAACCCTGTGGAAACCTGAAACATCAATAAGGTCATGGTATGCTGCAGTAAATGATCTACAGTCACCCTGTCTGGTGGTGACATGCTATCATACCATGATCGTATACCCAATGCCACTAATGATGGTGGGGTGTGATCTATACGGCTAACTGTCGAAGAGGACATCTGTGCTGGCCATGTCATAAGACCATCCAGGGGTCAATGGCGAATATCTCTATACATACATACATATGCATAACATGATACATGCATAGCTGATAATAGATGGAAATATGATATAGGGAATGGAAAAAATATGCATACATTCCTAGTATATATCATCATACAAATAAATCATCTCACTGATACTACAAATACAGAGGAAATAGATATACGAGAATGATGCCCTACTACTAACAGAGTCTTATCAAAAGATATAACGAGAATACACATCAGAAGAAGACAATGGTGTCGATGTCCACATCATCAATCCTGTCCACTTGATGTAACTCCTCCTGAGTCACTGGATCTCTATCAACAGGGATGACAGGCCTATATAGAGGAGGATCTGTGCCGGCAAAACCAAATGGGTCATTTGACTGAGCTGGAAGGATCAAATGAAGCCGCCTCTGCCGGGTCTCTGCCCAAATTCCGGATAAATATATGTTCCTGGTCCAACTGCTGGGTCAAACTATCAATCTGTGTCATATGAGTCGGATCTCGGACACAAGCTATCCAATCCATCATTATCACGGATCATGGAACCATATCCCCCATAAACTGTGTGGCGCGGGACTGGGCTCCAATAGTATGAGGGAACCACCAATGCTGGAACGTCTCTTGAGTACATGGACCCTCTGACAATGCAAAACCGTCAACCCCCAACAATGGGATATCAGTGATGGGTGACTGTGATACAGGCCAATGACGCCTAACAGGAGGCAAGATCGGCATACGAATCTCCCATGTGGTGTTCCTAATAGCACACTCTCCTAAATAGAGCTCCCAACCTCCATCTGTGAAGAGGGGAACTCTCCTGGTGGATATCACGTACTCGACTCCAGTCGGGTATCCATCCACAAAGCCGATGGTCAAGTGTTCCCCTGAAATTAATAGGGAATCCATGTGATGGTGTCAGCTGTCAGTAACTCCAGCTGTATACAGCAATGAGTGAAGCCCTCAGGTACAGGGACCTCCGGCAAAATGGAATGATGCCATCGTCGTCCTCGTGGATAGATATCTAAACCTAACACACTAACAAGACGCAAGCATGGGAGCCTCTCATAGGCCCAAAACTGCCAACACAATAGCAAAATATCTGCTATCAGTAAACACTCTTAACCTATAAATGAAAAATGATAAGAGAAATACTCACCAGCAGAAATGGGTAAAATCCTAGCCAAGCCTCGGTCAAACCATGTGAATGCATACGCATGCCCCAGAGGAAATAGGCAAAGGTATAGGAACCCCAATCATACTCTCCAATACGGTCTACATGATGCGTCGTGCTGATCAAAGCGAACGACACTGTAGAAGAGTTATCTGCTATGAACCAGCCTCTAATGATCATCAGGAACAATCGCCGCAAAATGCGATCTTTGATTCTGACATCATCAGGCATGGGCTCACTCAAAAGCCCGCTCATAATATCTACGCTCAAAGGACCTGAACGGATAGTCCTGCCTTTGAGCGCCTCCGTCGAAACTCCTAACAAGGATCTGACGGCAGTAGGGGTAATATTCACCATGCAAGGCACTGGCTCCCCTCCAAATTCCATACCTGTGATAAATCGCCAATCCATCGGCATCATCATCACCTCGCAATCCAACAGATGGAGTGACTGAGTCTGATGAAACCATCGCTCAGACAATGCCCTGAGGTAACCCTAGGGACAACGACGGGGAAGGATGGAGAAGAATGCCCCGAATCCCCAATCATGCACTACAGCTCTATAGTCAGGATGAAGCGCCTGGTACATGGAGTGAATGCTGAACCAGTTCCCTCGAGGCTGTGTAAAACCAGGAACCTGCAAGAAATGCAGATCAACATCAAAACCCTTTGCTCCTCATCAATAGGAAAGAAGGAAGATCAATATCTAATGTCATACATCGTTGGCATGCAAGTACATCGATGGATATCTGCTCAAATCACCCAAAAGCTCTGGGTTCGCCACCTGAATACAAGGTAGCTCCCTACGAGGAACATGTGCAGTAGGAGAAGGATCCTCAATCAGAATATCTGTATTCACGTCCTCAACGTCTGGCATGTCTGCCTGGACTGGACGAATCACGGCCTCCGCCAATCAACGAGGTTGTCTGACAGTACGGGGACGAGGCACTTCAGAAGCCCTCCGCCGTATACCAGAAGTGGTCCTACGGGAACTGCTCAGCTGATCTGAATCCATAATATCTGGACAATAAGTCTCCAAATCAACTCAGAAAGGGTATGATATTTCCTTACCTGGAGCTTTCTAAAATGCATTTTATGACTATATGCATGCATGCATTTACTTTAACATACAATAGAGTTAAAATGCATGACTACCCAATGCCTATTTGAAATTTTTTTGCCATAGTCCCCTTTGAAAATAGGACTATCCACAAGCACATAGGCATGTCTAGGTGGCCATTTAGTAGCACACATGCCCCAAAGTCATATACATGATATATGCATTAAAAATTAAAATCATCATGCATAAGGTTAACCTCAATATCAGGAGTAATTTGCCTTTCTACCTTTTGCTCATTGGACCTCAAATAGGACAAAAAATAGCAGAAAATAAGCCAATTTGATTGTCTCAAAAGTCAAATTTTTTCACATCATTATGTTCAGCATGGTTTAATACTAACATTTACTATATTGAATATTTTTAAGCAAGTCATTTGTGCATACATAATCACTACTATGTGTTTAGATGTATTTCATGCGATAACTCAAAATCCAACAGATATAAATTGGAAAAAATACATGCATACGTTACCAGGATAGTGTAGAACACTTGTACGGTGACAAAATTTGCAGAAAATAGCTCAAACTCAGCAGATCTGAAGGAGACTCACAGATTTCTCTTTGTGCGAAAAGTTGAAAATGACTTGTGAGACCAACCTGTTGGATTATATCATCCACGGTTGGCTGCAGGCTCATCTACAGCTGCAGTAGGCATACCTGTGGCACCCCTATGGGGACCCCACCCCTCCAGCTCGGTCCAGTTCGAGTTGCAAAGGAGTTCTTGCGGACTAGAAAGGTCAAATCGGGAATAAAAATGCCACGCGATTGAATAAAACAGCATGCAATCCTGGTCTTCTCAAATGAAACATTGAGTCTGTACATCACTCATTGGTAGTCACCCGAACACGAGGTATACCCTGCCAATGATCTCATTTGTCACAAATCACATCCGATAATACCTTGTACAGGTCTGATGCCGCCAACTCCAGGTTATTACCCTAAATGAGTCCCCAACGGGGGTTACAACATGAGTCCCTGACGGGGGTTACAACGTGAGTCCCCGACGGGGGTTACAACGTGAGTCCCCGACGGGGGTTGCAAAGTGAGTCCCCGACGGGGGTTACAACGTGAGTCCTCGGTAGGGGATTACAACGTATATTCAAGCCGTTGACACACATATCAACGAAGGTCAAGCAGCTTTGACGTTATCTCAGTTAGTAGCGATTAAACCTATCAGAGCTCTAGAGTTATTCGAGGATTTCAGGCTTGATTACTCATATTCCCCAGTGGATCCCCAGCGGGGGTCACAACGCAATATTTCGTTGGTCTACACGATAGTGGAGGTCAAGAAACCTTGACAATCTACCCATAGAATGTTTCGTGGATTCACACGTCAGCGACGGTCAAGCAGCCTTGACAATATATCCCACAAGATTTTTCAGCCATTGATTCACTTGTCGGTGAAGTACACGTCAGCGAAGGTCAGGCATCCCTGATAACATTTGTTGTTGGCAGTAAATCTAGCAGAATCTTGACATATTCTGGCGATACCAACCAGGAAAGGTCAACGTCATCAAAGAGGATAGATGATGGAATATGTTATACACATCCTCAAATAGATCAAGCTTTATCCCACAGATCTCTTATACATAAGAGTTACATCTTCAGGATCAAGTCATTATCAAGGACCCAGGAATTTGGAGATAACCCCAACATCAACATCCTGACAGATTCAGATTACACATCAAATATGGTCATCATTGCCAATCCCCAGTTGAAGCAACAGGGAGCCAGCAATCATCCCCAACATGTTTGGGCTACAACCCTGTACACATGCATCATACATTTGCATCATGTTGATACATACAGTACCATGTTTGTCTTGTTGCGTTTCAAGTGTATAGGATTCTTTATCCTACCCATGCATTGCCATGCATGAGTATGATAAAGAGGGGCATCTATAGACACTCAAAATTTTCTGTACTACTGATACTAATATTGCAGGAGGACAGATTCGTCTTTTAAGAGGGAACCTTGAAAGGCAATCCATATTCATACTGGATACTACCGGAAGTTCAGCATCAACCCCGGAACACACACTGGGAGTAACCAATCCAACTTTGGATATAACCCCGAGGCGTGCAGATCCAATACCGGAACATACACCGGAGAAGACCGATTAATCTCGGAGATAACCCCGAGGTATCCAGTCTCAGTCCCAACCATGGGAATATCCACCAACCTTGGTGATAACCCTAAGGAATGCTATTTCGACGATAACCCCGGAAATGCTTATTTCAAATGCGACCAGCTTCAATCTCGGCGCTCACAATGAGATACTCTGTACTAACCTGGAGATAACCCTGGGAGGACAGACATACCTCAAAGATGATAATGAGGACCTTCGATAAATGCAGCAGTCTAATCTCAGCGAAGCTCTGAGCAACGTCTGCTTTATCAGCCCAATCCGGCGATAACACCGGTTAGGGGCAACATCGTCATCTAGCCAAAGCCATACCACGTAGTCATACACATCTGTACGCAATGATGTCCCATAAGACTAACCAATCCCGAGTGACCATTGTGCGGAGTAACAGATAGAATTTGAAGCTTGAAGATCGGAGGGCATCATCCCATCTTCAATGACTTCGTACAAACTATAATCCCATGCCATTGTACAACTCTCGACAATGGAGGTCCGAAATAGGTCTTGTATACCTCAATCGGATGCCCGGATTGTACTTCTGAAAGTCCGAGTGGACATTACAGTGCCCGAGTACACGTACTACGAGATGACCCGACCCGAAAAACTCGGGCCCTCCCGGGTTGCCTCTGGTACACCTGCGGCTCAGCCGTAGGTACTCCTGCGGCTCCATCCTCTATAAATAGAGGGCTTGGGGTGCCCATTTTGCAAGAGAAAACGGCGAAGAAGCCCTGCTCAATTTTCTCTGCACTCACTCCATGCAGTGTACTTTCTCATTTTAAACACATGTAAGCTCATATATAGCCTCTTTTGTACCTACAAAGGCCAGTGTTTACCCACTCTAAAGATATAGAAGTCTTCTTTGGCAGTCAACTGTAAGCCTTCTCACATACTTTAGAGTCTTTCTCTTCATCTCTGCACACACTCTTCTTCACGTTGAGAGTCGTGTTGCGAGCATTTGCCCGAACTTTGGTCCGTGGTTTTGTTTCATCTTGTATATATATATATATATATATATATATATATATATTGACTAACATTATCGAGTTATGCCTCGATTGAGCCTGAACTTTTGGCCCGTGCATTTATTTGCTTTAATATATATATATATATATATATATATATATATATATATATATATATATATATATATATATTAACGTATCGACTTTGTTCGATGAGCTTTGGATTTTACATCCTATATGCTTTACTCGCTATATATATATATATATATATATATATATATATATATATATATATATATAAATTGTTGTTGAACTCATTCGATGAGCCTCGATTTTACATC
This sequence comes from Panax quinquefolius, assembly GCA_020205615.1. Classification (NCBI taxonomy): domain Eukaryota; kingdom Viridiplantae; phylum Streptophyta; class Magnoliopsida; order Apiales; family Araliaceae; genus Panax; species Panax quinquefolius. Next base: position 20,019,230 of record CM035164.1, read on the forward strand.
CTATATTTTATTTTTTATATATATATATATATATATATATATATATATATATATATATATATAACCGTGGTCGACTACATTACGATGAGCCTAGATTTTACATAAAGTGCGTTTATTCACTTATATATATATATATGAACTGCTTGTCGAACTACATTACGATGAGCCCGATTTTACATCAGTGCGTATATCACTTATATATATATATATATATATATATATATATATATATATATATTCGTCCCCATACTGGAGTTTACTTCGTGGTGGTTGATCGCTTTTACCGCTTTCTTTACGTTTCGTCCGTTCAGGAGTTCACTTTGTGGCAGTTGATTGCTTTGTACAGCTTTCTTTTAATTTTGTCCCGCCTGGAGTTTCCTCTGTGGTGGTTGATAGCTTTTACAGCTTTATTTACATTTCTGATCCCCCGTGGAGGTGCTTCATGGTTGGTTATCATGTCTGTATATATATATATATATTTACAACTTTTATTTATATACCTGCTTACTGCTTTCATACAAATTATGGTATCTTGTGCGCCTAGGAATCATGTGATCACAGATTCAGCCCATTGGATCTAGATTCGGTTCCCGTGATGAACATTTTCAGCTTTAAGTAGCTTGTAAATTATTTTGTGGTGTCTGAATTTCCTCAGATGGTTTCCATACCTATGAGGAAGTCGGCATTATTTTGTACATTATTTTCGTACGGATGCCTCGCATCTGTAAAAATAAAATCAATCAAGCCGAACACTTAATAAAAGGTCTTAATTACTATTGAGCATCAAGGTTTAAAAAACCTCTTTTATAAAACATCACTGCCATATCTTGCTTAAAATTGATTTTTTACATAAATTCAAACCCTGTGTATATAGGTGCGAACAAGGCCTCGCACTACTTCCAAATAACAGCACATTGACCCATACACACACACATTCAGATAATAGTTTCTTCAAAAGAGGTGGTCACCGTGGTAACACAGATATCGAGGGGGGAGGGGGTGCCTAACATCTTCCCTCCGCATAACCAAGTCCCCGGACCCTAATGAATCTCGGTTTCACCGACCCGTTTAGTAGTGTCACATCACTAGGTCAATGTGCAAACCTTTTCTCGGTTGTGTTGGTACAACCATTTAAAAAACCAACTGGCGACTCTTAACAGTCCATCGTCGACATTATACATGTCGGACCTTTTTCAATTGTTTTTTCAAAAAAATCTCACCTAAAATGAGAACACATAATAACAAGTAACGGAAATGGACATCTAAATATCCTGATGTCGACAATCGCCCTCGTGAGTAGAAATAAAGCAGTTAAGCCCATTGTTGAACCTTAGTTTGTTTTAATATGTTGGAACATTCTTTGTTGCATAAGTATACATGAGTCTTGATTTAGACTATAATTTTCTATTGTGAGCAGTTTAGCATGTGTATTCTTTGCTTAAATCAAGTTTTGGTGAACACAACACACACACACAACATCTCTATAGCATATATGAATTATCTGAGTGTATGATATTATGCCTATAGTTTGGTTTGAATTTTTATTCTTGAATCTGGAAAAATTCGCTGAGGCATTTTGGACTGAAATTCTGTAATAGCTGGAATAATGTGAGACTAGTTGCATCATAATTTAGTTGCATAGCATGTAGTTGCATTTTTAGTGTTTTATGTGTATGCATTGCTTGAGGGCAAGCAATAGTTTAAGTTTGGGAATATTTGATAAGTTGGTTTTATACTTACTTATCGGATATCAATTCACGCGAACTACGCCTATCTTAAGTACATTTTAGTGTGTTTTTAGTTGCATTTTGTTTATTTTGCATTGCATGTACTTAGAACTCCCTTTGGTGTAAAATGAAAGTATTATGCATACAAGCCAATCATGTATGATGATAAAGCATATACTGTGTAATCAATCTTATTTATTTATTAATAAAAGAATTATTTATTAAAGGCATTTATTATCTACATGGTGCTGTTTTAATAATATGTGATAAACCCATAGTTTTAAGCAACGCTTTTCGAATAATGATGATGATCATTCTAATGAGATCTAAATTCTTAGAAAGCTTAAAACTAAAATAGTTCCCAATCATTGGATTACTAAATTGGGGATTAGTGAATCCGGATAGATTGGTACATACGTTGCTTGCTCATTGGATGAGGATGATTGATCTCATGATCATTTGTGTGGAGACACTAAAACAAGTATGTAGGTGCTTATTAGAGAATAAGTTCATTTGAGCGTGACTCGCTAAGGAATACCTAATGGAGTTTTACTTACACATCAATAGGAATTCTGTAGTGATAGTAGTACAAATGATCCTTAGACTTGAGATCATCATAGTATCTTATATATAATGAATTACACTTTGACTTATTCCTTAAGACTCTTAGAGTATATCAAAGGGTATGCTTGGGTGTAATAAGTTATATATGAAGATAATGAATGATCAATAAAGAATCTACCACTTCTAGTAAAAAGGAGAGATGTCTATGTGATTCGATAAATGACAACCCGAGAATCCTTGGTCAGGTGGAATGAAATTAGAAAGTAGTTTCTAATTTGCATTCATTAGTTGTTGTTCATTTTGGAATCGAAATACATATAATTAAATAAAATAAGACTTGACAATAATTCCATGTCTTATATTTAATTGGGACATTGTATGGTGGAAGGATTGAATTGTACGGTAACTATTTACTCAAAGGTTCTTTTATGATTAATGTTGAAATCTATATTATCTGGAAAGTCGTTGATCGCTAGGGAGGCTTATCCCTATTATAGAATAAATATTATTTATTTAAATAAATTATTTGTTTAATTTATTTATTTAAATGAGATTAGAATTGTTCTAATTGATTTATTCACAACCGATTTAATATGGATAACCTAAAGGGTCACACCATAAAAGGAAGAATAATTATTTAAGAAGTTAATGGCATAATTGTAATAATATGTTAAGTATATTTAATTTAATCTATGGTGATAGAATAAATTAAATAGCTTAATATTTATTATTTAATATTTTAGAAATATTAAATATAAATTAATAAGAGGAGTCTTATTAATATTATTATAATTATTATTATTTTAATTTCTAAAAGGTTTAGGAATTAATTTAATATTAGTACTCTCATTTATTCCTAATTGGAATAGAAAGAAAAATTAGTTAAAGGAGTTTAACTAAATTATCCCTAATAGGATTAGGGAGCCCATTTAATTAAAAGAGTTTAATTAAATAAATAATACCTTATTTTAATTAAAATAGGTTATATAATATCTTTATAAGAGGAGTCTTATATTAGATATGAGATATACGTAATTCCTAGATTTGGAGAGTACACCCTTTTCTTATTCGGATAGGAAAAACTAGGGTTTGAGCCAAATCCTTCTTCTTGAAAAATTCCTCTTCCTTGGTGGATCACTATAGAGGCCACACACTTGGGTGGCTTACATTGATCGAAGGAAGGAATCTACCCGGAGATTCAAGGAGATCATGGAGAAGTAGGAGGTGAACTTGCATTCACGAGGAAGCTCGTTTCTACAAGGGTATGATTTCATAATTTCTTATTCTTCGTTTAATTAATAATATGCATAAAGGATGATCCGGGTAATTGGTTTGTGAAAAATTTTAAAATCTGATTTTATCTCGCTTCCGCTATTTTTGCAATTTTGATTGCTACTTTGATTTTCATGAAAACCTAAACAGTGGTATCATGAGCCAAACTTTATGCGAATTATTAATTATTTAGATTCTAAATATGTATGGGTATGTATTTTGAATAATTTATTGGGCATAATTTGTTGTATAAAATTATTATTTTATGAAAAAAAAAGGAAAAACCGAACATAGCAGTCACTTTAATTTACAAGAAATCCGTGTGGAATCCGTGAGAGGCAAAAGTGACTTTTTTCTTTTTTTAATTAAACCGTGACTGTTTGGTCATTTGTCGCGTTAATGACATGGACTTATTTTGTCAAAAGTTGTCCTGTTACAATAAAGGTCGTGGTGTATGCAGTATGCGCAATTAAAAAAAAAGGCCGTCCACGTGGCAGTTTTTGTCCAAAGAAATTAACAAAGATAAGTCAAGCATATAACAAAGAACATTGCGACCAATTTTTTTTTTATGAATCAAGAGTCCACGTGGCGGTAGTCCGGAAATTTTTTGGTTTTGGCCAGAGATAACGACATAGTCCTACCTTTAATATCAAGGAGCATGACTTTTATTTTATTATATATATATATATATATAATTGTTATATATATATATTAATCTTAATAATTTTATAATTAAAATAAAAGAGTTTATTTTAATCTTGAAATTGGATTTCATGCAACATAAAATTGCCCATTAAATGATACTCATATATATATGGAATGATTTAATTTATTGATACATATGATGATATGTATGATAATAAATGGGATTGATTATGGACAATTGACCAATATGATTGGATTTATTTTAGTTGGATGTTTGAATGAATGGGTTTTATTAAATGGGGTCTGCGTACCTGCGTCTTTTACGGTTTTCTTCTTGATGTAAATTCTATCTCTCTCTATGTACTTCCCTCGATCACGATCAAGGTTTCTATTTAAATTAAATAGTTTAATGTAATAGGATTAGTTAGAATTTTTTGAAGAACCGGAGATCAAGGAGCGCTTGAAGACCCGCTTGTAATGGAGCCCGGTTTAAATGTAATAGTTATATTTAAATGTTTATTCTTGCACCTAGGGTTTGACCTTTTGGTTCACTTAGTGGCTCTAGTGAACCAAACTAGAATAAAAGTCCATAATCAATCCGGGTAGAATATAGTATTCTATATGTGCATGCTAGTATTATATATATTATATATTATGCAAACATGCTTCGCATGTTTAATAATATACGCGTATTTTATATATATATTTGCATGCTTGCTAAAACAGATGAGACAAATAATAACAAATCCCTCAAAGTTTTTATATATTAAGTCTTAAGCGTTCAAAGATATTTAGAATATCGAACGTCAGCCTTCTAGCATGATAAAATTAATAGAGTATTAAATATTTAATATGAGTTTGTTGTGTCACCACAAGGCAAGTATTAAGTATTTAAGATGTTAATTTATCACATTTGATGCTTATAAAGAAAATTGAACAATATTGTTTTGTTGTGTCACCACAAGGGCGATATTTTTCTTTTTTGAATATATGGAAGTGCTAGGTTGGACTTAACTTAGATAATTTTGATTCGGATGTGCCACCACTTGATCAAAATAATCCAAGAGGCAAAACATAAGGAGTTACATGTTGATGTAATTGACAAGGAGTTGTCTACCTATTTATATATATATATAGTTTGTTGTGTCACCACAAGGCTATATATATTTGAAATGGGATCCTTATTCTCACTAGCAAAAACTTTAATTAGATTTTGCGAACTATATAAATGAGGGTAATATAGTTTGAAGAAAATAGTGGAGATACCAATATAAAATAAGACCTAATTTATTTTGGTAATTAATAAATGAATGTTTGCTAAAATATTGTCTTTTTACATGCGAAATTTTGAAAATGTCACATTCACTAATTTCAACTGCAGAGCATACTTGATGCTAACAAACCGGCCGGGCCAGAACTACACGGATTTGGTTAAGGAATCTGAGAATTGTTCTCACTTCTTTGAAAAGATTTCTTATGTCCTAAATTAGCCAGCACTGCAAAAAGTTGCGAGAGATGACCTCTGAGGAAGAGATTGCTACTTTTAAACAATGGCAAGATGATGCATCGTGGCTCGATGCATCATGCTCGCATCCATGAGTAACGAGCTTGATGAAGATGAAAACATGGATGCTCCTACTATGCTCTCGCACCTTGGAGAGTTGTATGGTGAGCAAAGTAGACCGCTAGATATGAAATATCTAAGGAGCTCTTCCGATCTCGGATGACCGAGGGCACTACTGCTTGAGACTCATGTCCTAAAGATGATCAATCATCGATTGAGCGTCTTGGACGACTTGGATTCGTCATGGATGGGGAGTTGAGTCAAGATTTAGTCTTGCAGTCACTCCCGGACACCTTCTCACAATTTGTTGTGAATTTTCACATGAATAAGTTGGATGTCGACTTACCCGAATTACTTAACATGTTGAAAATCTAACAAGGTCACTTCCCATCCAAGAAGAACCATGTCTTAATGGTGGATGATTCTTCCAAGAAAAGGAAGAGGCCCAAGGTATCTTCCGAAAGAGAAGAAATCCAAGAAGGCTAAGGGAAAGGAAAAATGAAGGATCAAAAGAAACTGATCCGACTAGCAAAGGAATTTGCTTCCATTGCAATAAGCCGTCAAGATCCTTTGGAAGAACCGCAAGGATTATCTCATGAGAACAAAAAGCGGAAGAAGCTTGGAGAAGCTTGAATCCTAATCAAGGTTTGTTTAGGATTGAAATTAATTTTCTCGAAAGTCAATCTTCTACTTGGGTATTGGATATCGGATGTGGTTCTCACATATGTAATAATATCAGGACCCGGTCGAGAAGTAGAAAGTCGAAAGCGAGGATGAGGTCGCCCCTACGAGTGAGAAATGGAGCAAAGGTTCTTTGCATTAGTTGTAGGGACTTATTGTTTAACACTTACTTACGGCAAGTTCATTAATTTAAATAATTGTTATTTTGTTCCAAATATCATTAGAAACATTATTTCTATCTCTGTATTGGATATGGATGGTTTTAATAATATAATAATGAACAACAGTTGTTCCATTTATAATGATAATGTTTTATATGGTGTTAGTAATTTGCGAAATGGACTTTATATACTTGACTTGCATGAAAATATATTTCAAATTGAACAAACTAATAAAAGGAAAAGAGATGATGTTAATTATACCTTCATGTGGCAATCGTAGACTTGGTCATATTAATGAAACAAGATTATCCAAGTTGCGTAAAGATGGGCTCTAGAGCTATCGATTATGAATCATATCCAACTTTGTGAATCTTGTCTCATGGGTAAAATGACTAAATCTCCTTTTAGTGGAAAAGGAGAAAGAGTTCTGAGTTGTTAGGGTTGGTACACACGGATGTATGTGGACCTATGACAACGACATTTACGAGGAGGGTATTCTTATTTTATTACATTCACCGACGACCACTCAAGATTTGGATATGTGTATTTAATGAAATACAAATCAAATCATTTGAAAAGTTCAAAGAGTTCGAAGTGAAGTTGAGAAGCAAATGGTAAGAGTATTAAGATTCTTGATCCGATCGAGGAGGAGAATACTTAAGTGGTGAGTTTCTCAATTGTCTCAAAGAAAATGGTATAATCTCACAATGGACTCCACCAGGGGCCCCACGATGAATGGTGTATCGAAAGGAGAAATCGAACATTGTTGGACATGGTTCGATCTATGATGAGCTTTTACCGACCTTCCGCTTTCATACGGGGATATGCCTAGAATCTACCGCATACCTACTTAACAAGGTACCTACAAAATCCGTCCCCAAGACCCCATATGAGTTATGGACGGGGAGGAAACAAAATCTTAAGCATGTTAAGACTTGGGGTTGTCCAACTTATGTCAAAAAGTTTGAAAACGATAAGTCGCAGACTAGATCGACAAATGTAGATTTGTGGGATACCCTAAAGAAACATCGGGGTATTATTTCTATCATCCAACCGATCAAAAGGTGTTTGTTGCGAAACATGTTTGCCTTATTGGAAAAGGAGTTTATTCTTGAAGGGGTCGATTGGGAGTAAGATATATCTTGAAGAAGTTCAAGAACCACAAAATACTACGAGATCAAAGTGAGGTACCTAACCAAGTAGAGATTCCTTCAGACCACACCCTATTCAGTAAATCTGAAGAGTACCAAAGATACCAGACAGTATGGACTTGTCATAGAAGATGACAATGAGGTACGATCATAGATGATGATGATCCATTGAATTACTTAACAAAGCTATAAGTAGTAAAGACTCGGAGAAATGGCAAGAAGCCATGAAATCCGAGATGGACTCCATGTATGAGAACCAAGTATGGACTTTGGTCTCACCACCTAAAGGCATTAAGCTATTGGGTGTAAATGGGTCTTTAAAAGAAAGACCGGAGCATGGCAAGGTAGAGACCTATAAGGCCGGATGGTTGCAAAAGGTTTCAAACAAAGACAAGGAGTTGACTATGATGAAACCTTCTCACCAAAGTGATGCTCAAGTCCATTCGGATTTTGCTTGCGATTGCGACTTAAAATGACTACGAATCTGGCGGATGGACGTGAAAACGGCCTTCCTCAATGGGAAACTTGAGGAGGATGTGTATATGACACAACCGAGGATTTGTTTCAAAGGTTGGAACAAATCAAGTCTGTAAGCTTCTGACGATCCATTTATGGATTAAAGCAAGCTTCTCGTAGGTGGAACATCCGCTTTGATGAGACAATCAAAAAGTTTGATTTTATCAAAAATGAAGATGAACCATGTGTGTACAAGAAGGTTAGTGGGAGCGCTATTTCATTCCTTGTATTATATGTTGATGATATATTACTGATAGGGAATGATATTCCTATCTGCAAACAATTAAAATCTGGTTATCTAAACACTTCTCCATGAAGGACTTGGGAGAAGCATCCTATATTTTGGGGATAAAGATCTATAGAGATAGATCTAATAGGATGCTTGGCTTATCCCAAGGAACGTACATTGACATGATGCTAAAAAGGTTTAGCATGGAAGATTCCAAAAGAGGTCTCATGCCGATGAGCCATGGAATACATCTCTCCAAGAAACAAGCCCCAAAGACACCTGAGGAGAGAAACCGCATGTATGAGTAAGATTCCTTATGCTTCAAAGAATAGGATCTATCATGTACTGTATGATATGTACTAGACCGGATGTCGCTCATGCACTTAGTGTAACAAGCGAGATATCGATCGAATCCGGAGAAGAACACCGAAGGCGGTGAAAAATGTCCTAAAGTACTTAAGAAGAACTAAGGATGTATTTCTTGTCTACGGTGGGTCCGAATTAAAACTAGAGGGCTTCACGCACTCAAGTTTCAAGCAGACCAAGATGACAAAAACCGTTTTTGGGGTATGTGTTTACCTTAAACGGTGGCACGATGAGTTGAAAAGTTCCAAGCGAAAACGATTCTTGATTCAAAGGATGAGGCGGCGAGTACATACATAAGCAAGTGAAGTTGCAAAGGAAGTCGTTTGGATGAAGAAGTTCATTACCAACTTGGTGTGGTTCCTAGCATTAAAGGACCAAAGGTGCCTTTATTCTCGTGACAACACTTGAGTCATTGCATGAAGCTAAGGAACCCAGTGTCTCATCGAAATCCAAACACGTGTTCATGGCGATTTCATTTGATCGAGAGAGATCATTAAAGGGAGACGTCACCCTAGAGCGTGTGGACTCTCAAGACAATATTGCAGATCCATTTACTAAAGCGTTAACACAACAAACGGCTTTGATCGTCACTTAGAGAAGATGGGTATGAGATACCACGACGATTGGCTTTAGTGCAAGTGGGAGATTGAAAGTATTATGCATACAAGCCAATCATGTATGATGATAAAACATATCTTTTGTGTAATCAATCTTATTTATTTATTAATAAAAGAATTATTTATTAAAGGCATTTATTATCTACATGGTGTCTTTTTTTAATAATATGTGATAAACCCATAGTTTTAAGCAACGCTTTTCGAATAATGATGATGATCATTCTAATGAGATCTAAATTCTTAGAAAGCTTAAAACTAAAATAGTTCCCAATCATTGGATTACTAAATTGGGGATTAGTGAATCCGGATAGATTGGTACATCGTTGCTTGCTCATTGGATGAGGATGATTGATCTCATGATCATTTGTGTGGAGACACTAAAACAAGTATGTAGGTGCTTATTAGAGAATAAGTTCATTTGAACGTGACTCGCTAAGGAATACCTAATGGAGTTTTACTTACTTTTGTCAATAGGAATTCTCAGTAGTGATAGTAGTACAAATGATCCTTAGACTTGAGATCATCATAGTATCTTATATATAATGAATTACACTTTGACTTATTCCTTAAGACTCTTAGAGTATATCAAAGGGTATGCTTGGGTGTAATAAGTTATATATGAAGATAATGAATGATCAATAAAGAATCTACCACTTCTAGTAAAAAGGAGAGATGTCCTATGTGATTCGATAAATGACAACCCAGGAATCCTTGGTCAAGGTGGAATGAAATTAGAAAGTAGTTTCTAATTTGCATTCATTAGTTGTTGTTCATTTTGGAATCGAAATACATATAATTAAATAAAATAAGACTTGACAATAATTCCATGTCTTATATTTAATTGGGACATTGTATGGTGGAAGGATTGAATTGTACAGTAACTATTTACTCAAAGGTTCTTTTATGATTAATGTTGAAATCTATATTATCTGGAAAGTCGTTGATCGCTAGGGAGGCTTATCCCTATTATAGAATAAATATTATTTATTTAAATAAATTATTTGTTTAATTTATTTATTTAAATGAGATTAGAATTGTTCTAATTGATTTATTCACAACCTAGGTTTAATATGGATAACCTAAAGGGTCACACCATAAAAGGAAGAATAATTATTTAAGAAGTTAATGGCATAATTGTAATAATATATTAAGTATATTTAATTTAATCTATGGTGATAGAATAAATTAAATAGCTTAATATTTATTATTTAATATTTTAGAAATATTAAATATAAATTAATAAGAGGAGTCTTATTAATATTATTATAATTATTATTATTTTAATTTCTAAAAGGTTTAGGAATTAATTTAATATTAGTACTCTCATTTATTCCTAATTGAATAGGAAAGAAAAATTAGTTAAAGGAGTTTAACTAATTATCCCTAATAGGATTAGGGAGCCCATTTAATTAAAAGAGTTTAATTAAATAAATAATACCTTATTTTAATTAAAATAGGGTTATATAATATCTTTATAAGAGGAGTCTTATATTAGATATGAGATATACGTAATTCCTAGATTTGGAGAGTACACCCCCTTTTCTTATTCAGATAGGAAAAACTAGGGTTTGAGCCAAATCCCTTCTTCTTGAAAAATTCCTCTTCCTTGGTGGATCACCTATAGAGGCCACACACTTGGGTGGCTTACATTGATCAAAGGAAGGAATCTACCCGGAGATTCAAGGAGATCGTGGAGAAGTAGGAGGTGAACTCGTACCTGAGGAAGCTCGTTTCTACAAGGGTATGATTTCATAATTTCTTATTCTTCGTTTAATTAATAATATGCATAAAGGATGATCCGGGTAATTGGTTTGTGAAAAATTTTAAAATCTGATTTTATCTCGCTTCCGCTATTTTTGCAATTTTGATTGCTACTTTGATTTTCATGAAAACCTAAACATAAAAGTGCAGGATATGACATAAGTTGGCGATGGTGAGTGGCATGCGATCAATGAAGGCACAACATGAGGATAAAGTGGAGCAAGGAGACTAAGCATGGGTGGACAGAAGAATGAACAACACAAAAAGACCGAAAGCAAAGGGACATAAATAGTAGCAAGTGAAGAAAACCGTAATCAACATCGCAGGTTGCCGCGTGCACCAGATTATAGAGGCTTGAGGACTTGCGCCCGCGCGATCACTTGGTTTAGCCAGACTTTACACACGCGTGCCCGCGCGAAGAATACAAAGGAGGAGCGCGCGCTCGCGCGTGATGACTGATGCTACTGAGCTGTTTTATTTTAATTTTTAATTTTAAGGGTTGTAATTAATTAAAAACAATTCTGACTGGTGTCAGATGTATCATTCAGTAGTTTTACGTGTTTTTCATATTGGTAACTAGGGTTTACACTTAGAAAGAGTTCCATTGGAGAACGAAGCATAATCTCTATATTTTTCTACTTCTTCTATTGGATTTCAATCAATGTGGAAAACTATTGTTCTTTGTTGGATTTTAATGTGGAATTGAACGTTAGTATTGGATTATAATCAGCAATTGGGTTTGATCGATTCTATCCCTTATCTTTCAATTGTTTGTTTATTGTCCATGTATTGCTTTGATCCCATAATGACTTTTGGTTCAGTCATGAGCTAAACTCGATTATGGGATTCTAACGAATTTTAATATGTAGTTTAATTGATTGCTTGAGTGCTGGACTGTTTTATATATCGTAAGGAATTTCTATCATGGTTGGTTTGCATGCATGAATGCTTGATCACCATTACTTGTATGGAATTGAAAAATAACATTCGAGTATGGATTGTAATCATGATAGCATGCGTATATGGGGCTGTTTTGCATAGCTTTGTATTTCGTGAACCAGATAGACATATATTGTTTCACCGTATGAGTTAAAATAAGGGCTTTTGCTTAAATTCAATATGGTTGCAATTTCGCATAGACATATAGTGATTTTGGTTATATTGATGATTACATGGTGTCTATCGCATGTGGATACTGTGTAAGTAGGCCATAGTACATTGAAAAATGGCTATGTCTATATTAGTGTCCTTAGCTACTTTCCTGTGGTATGTGAACAATTCTTGCATGATGGTGGTAATTAGATGAAGTATTAATTGAAGTTAGGATCCCATTATTTCCAAATTTGATTCATTACCTTATTATTCTTGATTTAGTCGTTATTTGCAATTAGAGTAATTCACAATTATAATCATTAGTTTAAGCATATAAAATATAGTGATTTAATTGATGCACAGTGGTTTTAATTAGGCAATTTTCCTTGTGGATCGATACTCGACTTACTCTGTATTACCTGTTGACGCATGTATACTTGCATGAGTTAGAGCTCTTTTGTTATAGATAAAAAACAGAGGCAACAGCTAGGACATAACATTGGCATGAAGAAGCAAGGAAAAGCAATTCAAATATCTTTTGGATAAAAATATGCAAGCAAGTGCAAGAAGGGAAGATTGCAAGGCTTTTAACACTATGTGGGATGCATGTTCTTGGCTTGGAACTTGGATTTTATTGTAGATCTACTTCTTAGCTTTCCGTAACATTTTGAATCGTCTCGATCGGAGTTCGGATGCGAGAGTTGTGGCCTTTTTATCAACAAAGATCAAAGTTAAGAGTTGGCATGCTTGTCATTTACATAATATCTATTTCAAGCTCAATTTCTGCCTTGATCCAGCCCTAATATATCAATTGTCAAAGAATGAAAGTTGTAGATCTCGTCGATATCTCCGATTTGATAGGTGGCTGGCCCCGTAACTCCTAACAGATCAGAGGTTATGCTTGTTTTACCAAATGACGTCATAGCTGAAAAGCAGTAGCGCAGATCAGCTATACACATACAGGGCGCCTTTGGGCCACCGTAATTTCTCATCCTTCAGAAGGCTGGGTGCCCAAAATGGCCTAGGGACGGCACGGGGCGCGCTGGTCGGCCAGGGGACAGCTATTTTGGGTTATTTTGTGTCCAATTTGAGCTAGAATGGGATTCTTAGTTGCCTAACTTGCTAGGGTATTCATTAGAACTATAAATACATGATGAGAGGCATAAAAGAGGATATATATATAGGCTAGTTTTGGAGGATTCCATTAGATTAGATTATAGTAGATTAGGAGCAAAACCCTAGTTCTTATGAGATTTGGATATTGAAGCAACTTGTAGACCATTGAAGATTCAAAGTAGGAGTGAGGAAGGAGCTTCAAATCTGCAGACAACAGATTCTATCTTCTTATTTTCTTCTATCTTTGTCTTTTAATGTGTATTCAAGTGTGGATTCTTAGTTTTAATTCAATGAACTAATTTTTTATTTGAGATTATAATGGATTTTATTATGTAGTTTATTTTAATATGTTTCACTATCAATTATTATGTTCTATTGTGAGGATTGTCTATTGTGATTTGGACTTAATTGCCTAGCAAATAATTACCGTGATAATCTATATGAACTCGAGAGATGAAGTTTAGATTTAGATATGATTATAATAACATGTGTTTGTGATTTCTGCATAGATGGAATTCATTATTCGTATTTAAAATAGAGATATGCCTTTACGCCATATATAATTTTATAGAGAAATTGTCCTTTGAATCCTTTTTAATTGTAATTCACATAGAGATATAGTGGATTAGTTAATTAGGGTGTCTTCCTTAATTCTAACATCTATGGATTTAAGTGAGTATGGGTATTATGCATCGAGATGTGGTTTTATCTGCTTTTGTGTTCTTGATTAACAATTCAGGATAGAGAATAATTGATGAGAAGTGTATTAATTTAAATGAAGAAATAAGTTAAGTTGTGATCTTAAATTTCCGCAATCTTAATTTAACTAGTCGTAATTAGAATTAGTTTACTTATAAATTGAAATTCATTCGTTTAAATAAGATTAAGTTGGTTACGGGTTAGTACTTGGTGATTTTTATTAATAATTCCTCGTGGGAACGATGCTCTAGTTTCACTTTATTACTTGTTGACCACGTATATTTGCGTGTTGTGCATAATTAGATTTTATCCAACAAGTTTTTGGCATCGTTGTCGGGGAATTAGTTTAATAATTTCTGCCAATATTAGCTTCAATCAAATTAGTCTTACTTTAAACAACTTTTCTTTCTTTATTTTTATTGGTTATTTAATTCTCTTTCTATTTTTTCTTTCTTTCTTTTCAGATACCATGGCAAAGTTTAATTATCAATGGTCGTATACGAGAATGACTCAGCCAAGGGGAGCAGGGATTGATGGTCAATGCATTTTCTGCTTTATCAGCGCAGCTTGAGACACTTTCGAGGACGTTAGACGTTGTTGCAGTCTAACGTAATCGAAGGATAGTAGTTAATTGCAATTATTGTGCTGGTAATCATCCGAGTCATCAATGCACCGTTAGTTTTGGGTCGGGACAACACGGTGGTGAATACCTCAACGATTATACATATGTTAATTATCATCAAGTTTGGGGGTATCACCCGGATTCTTCAGGGATCTACATTTATGATGACCAATATTAAGCTCCAAATCCATCATACACACCGAAATTTTCATGTCCACCTCCATTGCCACAAGATGAAAAGCCAAATCTAAGGGATGTAATATTGAAGGGAATAGCAAACCTAGAGGAGATGAGGATTAGCCAAGAGTTGTCAACCAAAAATTTTAATAATCGGATGGAACAACTCGTCACTACCTCAACCAATGGTCCTCAATACATGACTTCTGAGACTGAGACAGATAATTCAAGGTTGGAGGAATTGTTGTCCAAGTTTGTAGCATCGAATGAGGAGAGGATGATTAATCAAGAGATGACAATTCAAAATCAAGAGATATCAATTCAAAATTTGCAGAACCAGATGGATCAAATGTTCAAAGCCTTGAACAATCGCCCTCCAAACAATTGGTGCTATGACATGGATGATGAAACTGATGGAGAGCCAGAAGTGTACATGCCACTGGATGAACTAAAAGAAGTGGACATTGTAGAGACAAGTGGGGATAATGAAAACAAGGTCAGTGAAGAACTAACCTTGAATACCAACGAAGATGAGCCAATTTTGATAGTGACCCATGTACCTTCTCCACCAAAGATCAAGGATCCAGTGAATTTTGCACAACCATGTCCCCTTGGTAGTCACATCCAAAGCAAAGATTTCTATGATAATG
Source organism: Panax quinquefolius (assembly GCA_020205615.1). Lineage (NCBI taxonomy): Eukaryota > Viridiplantae > Streptophyta > Magnoliopsida > Apiales > Araliaceae > Panax > Panax quinquefolius. The sequence continues at coordinate 20,034,840 of CM035164.1, forward strand.
AGGCCTCTTACAAATCATGGTGGAATGAGGAAGATAAAATAGAAGAAGAAAAATACGTTGTATTTTTCACGCCTCAATGCAAAAATCTATTCACAAATGTGACGGGAGAAGCACCTAGCTATGCAATGGAAATGGGGACATCATGTACAAGAAATATGCTAGGTGGCTTAAATTTGAAAACTCTCATGAAAGGGGACCTACCAACGCACACTGCAGTTCTAATGGATGGAGGGTTCCTCAATTTTGTAGGGGAATTGGATAGAGAATTGAAGAAGTCAGGCTGAGACTATAAAACAAGCATTTATTGGGAGGCAACCCAAGTTTAATTTTTATTTTTAGTTTTTATTGGGTTTTATATTATTAGTTAATAAATTTGCATTTATTAGGATTTAATAAACTTGCTTCTATTGTGTTTATAGGTTATTCAAGTCAAACTCAAGTATGGTGCCCAATTTATTCCAATTTGTCTGGCCTATTCTTCAGACTTAGCAGACAAGGAGGAAAATGATGTATTTTTAGGGAAGTCCTCTCTTTTAATTTTTTCTATCTTAGTCATTGAGGACAATGTCTAGTTTTAAGTTTGGGGGGCATTTTAGTGTCGTATTGCATATAGTTAGTTATTTACATTGTAGTTCATATAGCTACATTTAGTTTTTGCATTCAGTTTCTTAAAATAAAAATAAAAAAATAAAAATTTTGAAAAATTGAAAATTTGAAAAATTAGTAGTTAGTTTACAATGTTTATATAGCATTTAGTACATCTTGCATGAGTCCAATTGTTTGATATTTATAATTTTTTGTAGGCCAATGATGAGATTGGAATTGGGTAGACAAGTATAATACTGACTATTAGAGCTTTGATGCGATTTCTTGTTATGAATTTAGTCTTTTTCTATTTGAAACTAGTATAATAAGGATATCACAGTAAAAACAACTTGTTGATTGATTGAGTTTAAATTGATACATAATGGGACTCTAAAGGATAATGCTAGTTTGAATGAAAGAATGACAAAAATAAGTAGTGATTGCTAAAGTTAGACAATAATCTAAGTTTGGGGGAATATTTGGGGTATATAAGCTATAAAAAAAAGAAAAAAGAAAAAGAAAAAAAAGAAAAAAAGAAAGTATGAATAAACACTGTGGCGTGCTTGTCTAGTTTTGTGGCCTTTGTTACTTAAGTAAGTAAGCCCAAGGGGATTGTCTTTACACCTAGCGCCCTAAGGTCTTAATGGTCTAGGAGTCGTTGGTCGAAAGCTTGTTAAGGTAGCATTGAAAAGCTTAAGGGAATAAGACATTGCATAGCTATGTGTATATAAACCAAAAGAAAAATAATTAATAAAACGGGAAATAAGAGTAGAAAGCCCCTGTAGATGAAAAATGAAGCATAAGTATCCGAGTTGGACCCTCGATATTAGTAATTGTTTAATTTTAGTTGGATCTAGCTTATTTTTAGATTTCTTGAGTTTACACTGTATGATGCCTTCGAAGAGACTTATGTGTTAAATTTGATTTTATATCACTTAACATTGTTGTGCAGCATACACGCACTATATTAGTGATAACAGTCTAAGATTTGATGATTAACTGGGAAGTTAATGATTTTTTTTGATATAATGTATTATCATGTTTACTTGATTTCTCTAAGGCCGATTGACTAGACTTGTTTCTATCATTAATGCTGGATTCGTAGGCATGTAGATTAGTTGCATTACATAACATTGTTGTTTTGTATTTGTGCTTGAGGACAAGCAATTGTTTAAGTTTGGGGGTATTTGATAAGTAGGTTTTATACCTACTTATCCGGTATTTATTACTTGAATTAGTTGCTTAAACCTATGTTTCTTAGTTACTTTTCATATGTTTTATGTTATTTTGTAGGCTATGACATAACATTGGCATGAAGAAGCAAGGAAA